>SJYX01013596.1:218172-316143 GCA_006410675.1 Oreotragus oreotragus
AAGTGGCCAGCCTGGTTGCCACCTCCCCCCCATCCTCGCCTCTGGCTCCCAGGTCACTTGATGAGATTGTGGGTTTCCCTGACCTACAGATGCCTGGATGTTAGGCCTGAGGGGACTTAGACACCCAACCCAGCTCCACAGAGGGGTGGTAACACCCAAGGACACTCAAGAGTCGTGCACAGATTTAATTAATCATAATCAAAGACGTGGGTCTCACTTGCAGTTACGTTATGTCAACAGACATACAACACATAGCTAGTCAGCCATTTCCAATCCTATCTGCCCACTAGAATCCTCTAAGAGTCACACCTGGATCCAACCCCCAGACACTCTGATCCTATTGATGTGGGACAGGCTCTGGCTTTCGATACCCTAATAGCTCCCAGAGAATTTGGTTATATAGCCAGAGTTAAGAAGCCCCTAGAACCAGACTACCGGGGTTCAAATCCAGATGCTATCACTTACCAACTGTGTAACCTTGGGTAAGTTACTTAATTTTTCGGGACCTTAGTTTCCTCATCTGTAAAAATGAGAATGATGATAATAATACCTCCTAGGGTTGTTTCAAGGTCAAGTGAATTGTTAGATATAAGGTCCCTGTACATTACCTGATGGAGAGGACCTAATCAATAGATGTTAGGTACTTTTCCGATGGCTCAGTGGTAAAGAATCCACCTGCAATTCAGGAGTCACCAGAGACACGGCTTCAATCCCTGGGTCAGGAAGATCCCCTGGAGGAGGAAATGGCAACCCATTCTAGTATTCTTGCCTGAAAAATCCCATGGACAGAGGAGCCCAGCCAGCTACAGTCCAAAGGGTCACAAAGAGTCGGACATGACTTAGAATGTGGTAACCATACATACATACATCCCTTGTATTTAAGGATTTCCTATATTTAAAAAAGCATGATAGCCAGGACATGGAAGCAACCTAGATGTCCATCAGCAGATGAATGGATAAGAAAGCTGTGGTACATATACACAATGGAGTATTACTCAGCCATTAAAAAGAATACAATTGAGTCAGTTCTAATGAGGTGGATGAAACTGGAGCCTATTATACAGAGTGAAGTAAGCCAGAAAGAAAAACACCAATACAGTATACTAACACATATATATGGAATTTAGAAAGATGGTAACGATAACCCTGTATGTGAGACAGCAAAAGAGACACAGATGTATAGAACAGTCTTTTGGACTCTGTGGGAGAGGGCGAGGGTGGGATGATTTGGGAGAATGGCATTGAAACATGCATAATATCATATATGAAACAAATCACCAGTCCAAGTTTGATGCAGGATACAGGATGCTTGGGGGCTGGTGCACTGGGATGACCCAGAGAGATGGGATGGGGAGGGAAGTGGGAAGGGGGTTCAGGATGGGGAACATGTGTACACCCGTGGCGGACTCATGTTGATATATGGCAAAACCAATACAATATTGTAAAGTAATTAACCTCCAATTAAAATAAATAAATTTGTATTTAAATTAAATTTTAAAAATAATTTTAAAAACCTCAAAGAGGATTTGACCAAACCAGGCAACACTGAGCTTCTCTTTATGATCTTTTTCTGGTACAGGATGTGTGACAGAGAGGTAAACAATAGCTCAAATGCTTTTGGCCTACACAATGGGAAGCATGCTGTTTCGCTTCATTCAATCCTTGCAACATTCGCATCATACATATGAAAACACTAAAGGTCAAAGAGGTTCAATAACTTGTACAAGATCAGAGGATCTTGAGGAGCAGCCAACCCAAGAGTCTGACTCTAATATTTCTAGCTTCAGAGTCTATGCTTTCTTCCCACTCTATCACACTGAGTTTCCGGGGGGATCTGAGTCTGACCTTTAAGAAGATGGTAAATATGCATGAGAGGCAGTGAAAGGAAGGACATTCCAGTTGGATGGGAATCATGGAGATGAGATTGACTCTAGGTCCTCTGCGCCATAACTGTCTGTGATTTTGTGAAGGAGGTGGTGTTATACCAGACAACAAGTGGGCTGGCGTAGCTGGAGTAAAGGACTCTCAAGCAAAGAGACGTATGAAGCCCACTGGAGAGAAAACCAGTGAAAGCACTCTGGATGATACACTCTAGGGAAATGGATGTGTATCTCTGTTGAAAATCTTTATTAAATTCTATTAAAATGTGTTGTGCTAAACCATGCAAACTGCAAAAACCACAAGGTGAGAAATTATAAAGGGTGAATGATCCAAATTGCAAGAAAAACAAAAAGACAGTGGGAGAAACTCTAGACCACAATACCAAATGGAATGGGTAGGCTTTGATTACATCCTGATTCAAACAAAATAAAACACACACATGCAAACACAAATACACACAGACTTAATCATGGAAATGTGGGTGCTTACTGGATGTTTGGGGATTTAATGAATCCTTCCTTCAAGTACATTACAGATTAATAAGCAAATATAAGGAGTTGAGTTATATACCCAAATTATTATATGACACAAGTAAAGGGTAATAAGAGTTTCAGAAAAAAAAAAAAAAATCACAAAATGCTGGGACAGTTCTAAGTACAGAATTTAGTGTCAGAGCAAGAAATGGCAAGCTCCTTTTGACTGAGTATCTTCTGAGCACAATCTGAGCCAGGTCCCACCCTAAGATCTTTCATAACTAGTGATGGCTTTCAAACCATGCTTGGCCAAATCCAGGATTCTTGGGAGCCCTGCCCAGAGCCACTTTGCCAGCAGATTAGCCAAGGTCACTGGAAGGACTTCTTTAACTAGAAGATCTCAGTTCTTTGTCACTCCAGGGGAGATTTCAACCTGGAAAATGTATTTAACTGGAAAGAACCTTGAAACTCCCTAGTCTTTGGGCTTCCTGATTATCTCCTCTCAGCAAGCTGTCCTTAGCTCTTTCAGATGATCAAATTCACCATTAAGGGCTTTGCTGAAAATAGAAGAAAGCCTGATTTTCCATGAGCTGACCATAGACACCAGCCAAGTACAGTTCAGCAGAAACCCTTTTCTTAACTCACACAAAACACACTAAGCTAGATAGTTGCACTATCTACTTTGCCTTATTGGAAAGGACACTGGAGTGTATAAATTTTATTGCAATAAATATCATTAACAAATGGCAATCGTATATCTGCACGCAAATCTGATGATTAAAAACTGTTTCTCCTATACAGTGGGCCAATGAGGAAGACATAATTCACAGCCAAAAGTTGCAACCAGATGTATGGATCCTGGAAGGAAGGTTCTGGAATCTTTTCTCCAAATGGAAGGGATCTTCTAGAGAAACTGGAATTTTAGAAACACAAATATGTCCTTTCAGGGTAGAACTGTTGCTACCAAGCAACACTATGGCAGGGCAGGTGGGAGATGGCAGAAGTCCCCACCTGCAACCACCAACACTACTGTGAACCCCTCCTTTGGAAACCCAGAGCCCAAGTCGCCAGCCAGAAACCAAGGCAGGGAGACCCTGTCCAATGGAAGATCTGCTACCTTAGCTAGCCTCCACTTCCCCGTGCCCACCCCTGCTGCCTTCCCCACCTCTTATTCCATGTCCTTTACAAAAGGCATCACCCCCAAAAGGCATTCTTCACAAAGCCCATCACCAAGATTCTCTTCCTTGAAAATATCTGGGTAAAAGCTACATGTAATATGTCCCCTTTGGGGAACTTATGTCACCATCTTCTCTGGACAACGGCCACCCTGCTTTGTCTCTCCAGTCCCCTCCACTCTTCTGGAAAGTGCCCTTCCTTCTCCATTTTCCCCTACACTGAGCTATTTGGGGAGCAGCCATTTTGTTCAGTGTGATCAGCTGCACTCTAGGCTGCAGCTGATTGGTCCAAAAGTAAGCACCTGACCTAAGCTTAGCCAATCATAGTGTCTTTCCCAGACCCTAACTACTAGCTACATTTGACTGGCCCCAGGAGGGATAATTGATTCGAGTTAGGCCAGTTTTATTCCTTCAGAATTCTGAGAGGAAACTGAGATGTCAGTTTTTTTCTAGTACTTGAAGCTGTAAGATACAAAACTTTAAAACCTCTCACGACTATTTTTCCACCATGATGACTAGAGAGGGGAAGAAGGCTAGGCTGTGAGAGGAAGAGGGAAGAGAATGAAACAAGTACCCAGGAAGGAGCAGAGATGGGGACAAGGTCTGGAAGCTTTGGAGTCCAAGGTAAATAGATTTGGAAGCCCATTGTATGGCCATCCTGAGTGCTGTGAGATACTCTGAGTCCATATGATGACTTCTGCTTTCACAAGTGTGGTTTCCCCACTTGGACCAAAGGGGTTCAGAACAATTTACTGCAATAAAGAAACCCATTTAGCATTGGCTTTTGAAGAGTGGTGTTGGAGAAGACTCTTGAGAGTCCCACCAGTCCATCCTAAAGGAAATCAGTCCTGAATATTCATTGGAAGGACTGATATTGAAGCTGAAACTCCAATCCTTTGGCCACGTGATGTGAAGAGCTGACTCATTTGAGAAGACCCTGGTGCTGGGAAAGATTGAAGGCAGGAGGAGAAGAGGGCAACAGAAGATAAGATCGTTGGATGGCATCACCGACTCAATGGACATGAGTTTGAGTAAGCTCTGAGAGTTGGTGATGGACAGGGAAGCCTGGTGTGCTGCAGTCCATGGGATGGCAAAGAGTCGGACATGACTGAGCAACTGAACTGAACCCAATATTTCCAAATATATTTGACCACTGAGCCCTTTTTTTAAGTTAACTGAATATTCTCCTCTATCATCTTCCCTTAAAGTTTCTAGCTATTTTCATGAAACACCCTTTGAGTAATGCTGTCTTGCAGAGAAAACTCCCCAAAACACAACACTGGCAAAAGTGAGATGTGTCTGTGAAAGTTTATTTCACGAATGTGAACCGGAAACAACAGACTTTGTGAACTGTAGTTTTTTTCAGAGGTTACTTGTGGCAGGAGGAGAACTATTGACTATTTCAATTATCTGGAAATACAATCACCTTCTCTCACTTAAAGGACCAGAGAGTGGGAACAAGTAAAAATTCTGTGATTTGTGAAGAGCTGCACTAGATAATTGCTTTCCATTAACCAAAAATGTGTCTGTGGTCTGAGCACATTAATTTGCCTCTGGACTGAGATCCAAAAAGGAAATTCTGACAGAAGGAAGGCAGAGAGACTGTGAAGGGGATGAGATAGAATATATACACCCTATCAGTTTACAAACAATGACCTGGAAAAAAATTCTTTGCTCAGGGATATATATACACATATGTATATGCATATATTTGTGTATATATGTATGTCCACATATATACATACTTACATGTGTATTTATATACGTGTGTGTGTGTGTGTGTGTGTGTGAGTTGCTCAGTCATCTCTGACTCTTCGCGATCCTGTGGACCTTATACAGCCAGGCTCCTCTGTCCGTGGAATTCTCTAGGCAAGAATACTGGAGCGGGTAGCCATTCCCTGCTCTAGCAGATCTTCCTGACCCAGGGATCAAACTTGGGTCTCCCACATTGCAGGCAGATTTTTTACCATCTGAGCCACCAGGGAATAGATATAGATAGATACATACGAAATAGAAGGATACACACACAGAGGGGGAAAATTGGATTTATAAACAGATTGTCTAATACACACATGAAAACTTTGCCCTAGGTGTACAGAGGAAAAGTTTACCTGAGAAATCAATTGATTATAGGAAATAGAAGAAATGTTTAGAATGTACCTATTTTATGTAAATTTTTTAAACATTAAGAAACTTCATAAAGCATGTTTTGAATGATGAAATGAAAAATCAGAAATGTAGGCTCAAAAAAAAAAAAAAAGAGGCTGGCAGAGAAGAAGAGTGCCAGGAAGCTAAAAACAGTAATAAAATTAAAATACACATTGGAGGCACTAAAAAGCAAAATCAACAATGGGAAAAAATAGATTGATAGTGGAGCTGATTGACTAGGTAAACGCAGTAAGATTGAGGGGGGTGAGAAGCAGCACAGAGAGCTGAGTATAATAAGGAAGAAGATAATGCGCATGTAGGCTAGAAATCGACTATCTCATCTCTGGATTAGCTGTATTCCTAAAGAAAAAAGCAGAGTAAGTGGAAGGAAAGCAAAAATCAATGATTTAGTAGGAGGCAATTTTCCTGCACTTGGAAAAAAAAAAAACATCTGAGCATGTAAATCAAAAGGATCCACTGCTTTAAGGAAATATGTGAAAAGAGACAAAGCAAGCATGTTTTAGTGGCATTTTTCAGTATCAAGGTTGAAGGGAAAATGCCACTAATCTAAGCAAAAAAAATAATGACAGGTCACTTACAGAGAAATGAAATAAGGCTGATCCCAGATCCTACCAACACAAATATAAGAAAAGTAAAACAATGTCTGTAGAGTGGTAAGGGGGAATTCTGTGAGCCAAGAGTCCTCTGCCTAGCCCAGATGCTATTTATGTATCACGACAAGGGAAAGACAGTCTGAGAGAGGTAATGCCACTGAAAATTCTGCTGTTAATTCGTTTCTCCTGAAAACCTTAACCAAAGTTATAATCCCTAAACCTACCAAAGGAATCAAAAATAACTCATCTGAAGTTATAAAACGAAGCATTACCACCATTAACCAGAGATTATTTAAATAATTGACATAAATATGGTACCTAAATGAATGTCCAAGTCTATAGGGATGCTTGAAAGACAAATTATATATGGAGGGGGGGAGTTAATATGAATAACAGCTGCATTCTACAATGTACCCCAAGTGATATTGACATATCTAAGGAGTTGAGCAGGAAGAGCTATAACACATCATAAACTCATTTCAAAAAGAGTCCAAGATTCTTATATTATTCTTGCATTTAATAGTTATAGGAAATGTACAAGCAAAGTTGCTTTTGAAAAGTATAAAATCAACCACTTATTAAAACTAAATATGGGCCACATTCCATCAACTATCACAAGAGAAAATAAAAGCAAAGAAAAAAGGTTGCATAAGGAAAAATAATGGAATGTAAATGAATGAATGCATGAATAATATGATAAATAAAACCAAACATAGTAGGCTATGATAATACGCAAAATGGGCTCAATAAGCCAATGAAAAAGTTCAAGTCCAATTTAATTAGCATTATGCTGACAGTCCCCAAGAATAACATGTGCCTCAACAAACTTCCAATACACATTTTCTTTCCACATTATATTACAGACCAGAATATATATGTCTAAATTATATCAATTTTTATAATTATCTATTTATTTTGGTACTTAGATACCAAAAATATAGATGCATGTATAAAATATATATGATGGGTCACTTTTAAAAATTTTTATTGGGATATAGTTGACTTACAATTCTGTGTTAGTTTCAGGTGTACAGAAAAGTTCATCTATACCTATATATACATCTATCCTCTCTTTTTAAAGTTCTTTTCCCATACAGGCCATTTGCACGTGTGTGCTAAGTCACTTCGGTCCTGTCTGACTCTTTGCAGCCCTATGGACCGTGGCCCACCAGGCTCCTCTGTCCATGGGATTCTCCAGACAAGAGTACTGGAGTGGCTTGCCACACCCTCCTCCAGGGGATCGTCCGGGCCCAGGGATCGAACCCACTTCTCCCAGGTCTCTTGTATTGGCACACAGCTTCTGGCATCACTAGCGCCACCTGAGAAGCCCACAGGCCATTACAGAGTACTAAGTAGAGCTCCCTGAGCTATATAGTTGGTCCTTATTGGTTATCTATTTTATATATAGTAGTATGTATATACAGAGAAAGCAATGGCACCCACTCCAGTACTCTTGCCTGGAAACTCCCATGGACGGAGGAGCCTGGTAGGCTGCAGTCCATGGGGTCGCTAAGAGTCAGACACGACTGAGCGACTTCACTTTCACTTTTCACTTTCATGCACTAGAGAAGGAAATGCCCACCCACTCCAGTATCCTTGCCTGGAGAATCCCAGGGAAGGGGGAGCCTGGTGGGCTGCCGTCTATGGGGTCGCACAGAGTCGGACATGACTGAAGCGACTTAGCAGCAGCAGCGGCAGCAGCATGTGTATGTCAATACCAATCTCCCAGTTTCTCTCTCTGCCACTTAACCCCCGGTAACCACAAGCTCATTTTCTACTTCTGTAACCCTATTTCCGTTTTGTAGATAAGTTATGATGGGTCACTTTTAAAGACAAAGATCATTCGAATGTCCAGGTAAGCATGACCACATTAAAAATATATATGTGTCGCCGGTGTTTATTAATAAACATACAAATATTTTCACAAGAGAAAATAAAAGCAAAGAAAAAAGGATGCATAAGGAAAAATAATGGAATGTAAATGAATGAATGCATGAATAATATGATAAATAAAACCAAACATAGTAGGCTATGATAATACGCAAAATGGGCTCAATAAGCCAATGAAAAAGTTCAAGTCCAATTTAATTAGCATTATGCTGACAGTCCCCAAGAATAACATGTGCCTCAACAAACTTCCAATACACATTTTCTTTCCACATTATATTACAGACCAGAATATATATGTCTAAATTATATCAATTTTTATAATTATCTATTTATTTTGGTACTTAGATACCAAAAATATAGATGCATGTATAAAATATATATGATGGGTCACTTTTAAAAATTTTTATTGGGATATAGTTGACTTACAATTCTGTGTTAGTTTCAGGTGTACAGAAAAGTTCATCTATACATATATATACATCTATCCTCTCTTTTTAAAGTTCTTTTCCCATACAGGCCATTTGCACGTGTGTGCTAAGTCACTTCGGTCCTGTCTGACTCTTTGCAGCCCTATGGACCGTGGCCCACCAGGCTCCTCTGTCCATGGGATTCTCCAGACAAGAGTACTGGAGTGGCTTGCCACACCCTCCTCCAGGGGATCGTCCGGGCCCAGGGATCGAACCCACTTCTCCCAGGTCTCTTGTATTGGCACACAGCTTCTGGCATCACTAGCGCCACCTGAGAAGCCCACAGGCCATTACAGAGTACTAAGTAGAGCTCCCTGAGCTATATAGTTGGTCCTTATTGGTTATCTATTTTATATATAGTAGTATGTATATACAGAGAAAGCAATGGCACCCACTCCAGTACTCTTGCCTGGAAACTCCCATGGACGGAGGAGCCTGGTAGGCTGCAGTCCATGGGGTCGCTAAGAGTCAGACACGACTGAGCGACTTCACTTTCACTTTTCACTTTCATGCACTAGAGAAGGAAATGCCCACCCACTCCAGTATCCTTGCCTGGAGAATCCCAGGGAAGGGGGAGCCTGGTGGGCTGCCGTCTATGGGGTCGCACAGAGTCGGACATGACTGAAGCGACTTAGCAGCAGCAGCGGCAGCAGCATGTGTATGTCAATACCAATCTCCCAGTTTCTCTCTCTGCCACTTAACCCCCGGTAACCACAAGCTCATTTTCTACTTCTGTAACCCTATTTCCGTTTTGTAGATAAGTTATGATGGGTCACTTTTAAAGACAAAGATCATTCGAATGTCCAGGTAAGCATGACCACATTAAAAATATATATGTGTCGCCGGTGTTTATTAATAAACATACAAATATTTAGCTATCAAAAAGGAAACAGGGACATCTCCAATGTATGCAAATGTCAGATCATTATGTAGTACACCTGAAACTGATACAATATTGTATGTCAACTATCTCTCAAAAATAATCAAATAAATGAACATATAGAAAGCAAGGGCAGCTTGTATGAAATGTACATAACAAAATTCATCTTAAATCCCCTGCGGTTTTCTAGTCAACTTAGCTTTATGGCTGCTGAGTATTTTGCTAATCCCCAACCTTCGAGGTTTTTCTCCAAGTGCTCACCAGCTTGACAGAAGAGTGATTTTATATTCCAGGTCACTCTAACTGACCAGGATCTACAGGGCTCTTCTTCCTAAAGTCTAGAAATTGGAAGGACTATTTCTAATGTCTCACTGGAAAAGACACTGATGCTGGAAAAGAGTGAGGGCAGAAGAAGGGGGCGACAGAGGATGAGACGGTTGGATGGCATCATGGACTCAGTGGACCTGAGTTTGAATGAACTCCAGAAGACAGTGAAGGGCAGGGAAGCCTGGCGTGCTGCGGTCCACGGGATCACAAGAGTGGGACACGATGAGCAACTGAACAACAACATTCTAATTTTGTGACTCTGACCCATTCATGACTAGGGGTAAAATGAAATGATCAGGCCACAGTGCAGGTAGAGAGACACAGCAGGAGCCTTCCTTCTCCAAATTTTGGCTAATCAGTACCCACCTGAGTTTTCCTTGGTTACTGTGTCATTGGCCAGTTTCCCAGTGTGCAAACCTTGAATACAGCTCTTAAATTACATGCTAACCCGTAGGCCTGAATCTATTCCAATCAGAGATTCCCCGAAAAGAAACATTATACTACGTCTAGATTGAACTTTCTAAGAAAAATAAAGACTCATCAATATTTCAGTATGGAGGTTTGAAAAAAAAATGAAAGAATTAAGAGGACAAACGGTTGCTGTCCTTGGAATGCTGTGTTATCAGTAGGACTCCTGGCATCCACAAGTGAGAAAACGCAGACAAAACGCCAGGCGGTATGCAAACACACTTGTCAAATTCACAGAGCCAGAAAAAGCTATTCCTGCAGTTTATCTGCCCCAAGTGGATTAGATACCAGCAGAGATGTGGAGACTTTGTTGAGCTTACAATTTTCATTGTTAAATTTGGGGAAAAAAAAGGAGAAACGTGGGGAAAATAAAATGAAGAGAGGAAATTAGCATGTCAGAGCTGGAAAAGAGCTGAGAGATTTAGTTCAACTCCTCCTTTGATGGATGAGGATGCTAAACCCTAAATAAGTAGCTTCACTTAACCCAAGTCCTTAAAAAAATAGAAGAGGACTTTACATGGATATGACTAATAACAGACACTGAGAAAAGGGACATGAGGAAATCAACCAAAGTTCAATCTCAGGGGTTGTCTTTTTCCAGCTCTTCCCAACTGCACTGTGGACCCCAGTGGTCAGGATGCAACAGTCAGAGGGTGACACTTTATGCCAACACACATCTCCCCCTGTACCTGCCAGCACCCTCTTTTGACTTTGATTCCAGTTACTGTTGCTACATACAAACGCACCTTAAAACGTTGAGACATAACAATCCTTATTTTCTTTTGTTCCTGCAATCTGGGGACAATTCATCTCCGATCCATGATGTCTGGGGCACAACCTCGACCACTAGGGCTCTGAAGGCACGTTCAGGAGGACTAGTCTGGCTGATGCTGACTGTCAGCTGGGACCTCAGCTGGAGCTATTGGCTGAAGCCAACACTTGGTTTCTCCTTGTGGCCTAGGCTTCCTAACTGCATGGTGGTGGGCTCCAAGAATAAAGAGGACCCCATGGAAATTGCATGGCTTTTTATGACCTAGCAGCAAAAGTCATATAATGCCACTTCTTCCACAGTCACAGATGACCCAGATTTCATTGGAGGGGACGTAGACCTCGCCTCTCAGTGAGAGGAGTTACATTGTCACGGTGTTCAAAGAACACATGGTATGGGAGATTTTATTGATGCCAACTTAGAAGATATATTCTGCACAACTTGAGGGTAGAGTGGGGAGAGAAACTTATACTTTTTTAAACTGCTTTGATATTACAGGGGTCAAGGCAGGATGGGGGGAGGATTGAAAGAGCATAAGCTAATGTTATAATTCATATTTGGAAAATGCAAAAATGTTTTCACAGCACAAACTTCAGAAAATAAAGTTTAAGACTTCCCTGGTGGCTCAGCGGCTAAAACTCCACACTCCCAATGCAGGGGACCTCAGGTTCAACCACGAGAAACCACATGCTGTAACTAAAATAACTAAGACCAGCACAGGCAAATAAACACATTTTTTTTTAAAGGAAAACAAAGCTTAACAAAATCTCCTTGACTGATAGGAATCTATAGATAATACTAAGTCTCCCAACGAACCATATCAAAATGAAAGATGTGAGACTTCACATTTAAAAAAGAAAGACCAAGTTCGCAATCTACTGGCTGAAGCCTTTGTCTAGCAATAAAAATTGAATCTCCCAAGAAGGCTAGTGATGCCTAACCAGTTATATTTGTTGTTGTTTAGTTGCTCAGTTGTGTCCGATTCTTTGTGACTCCATGGACTATAGCCTGCCAGCCTCCTCTGTCCATGAGGTTTCCCAAGCAAGAATGCTGGAGTGGATTGCTATTTCCTTCTCTCTTCAGTGAAAATGAATTTGTTGCTTCGCTTTATAAAATTCCCTGGTGGCTCAGCTGGTAACAAATCCGCCTGCAATGTGGGAGACCTGGGTTTGATCCTTGGGTGGGGAAGATCCCCTGGAGAAGGGAACAGCTACCCACTCCAGTATTCAGGCCTGGAGAATTCCATGGACTGTATAATCCATGGGGTCACAAAGGGTAGGACACAACTAAGCAACTTTCCCTTTCACTTTATAAAATGAAATTTAAGTAAGGACAAAAAAAAAAAAAAAACAAGCTAGGACCCTGAAATTGTGGGTGGAAGAGATATTTCTGAAAAGAGAAATTGGAAAAATAGCAAAAAAATGGAACTCTCTCCTCTTTTCTCCCAGGGCTAGCTTTGCCCACCGGGCCAGGATCCTAGTTAGGTCTGTGTTGCTTCTTCTTGTGCTATTACCTAGTTCTTCCAGAAAGGGCTGAAGTCATTCAGAACATTCTCAGGCTGTCCACTTAGTCAGAGAGCAGCAAAGCTAGAGGGGCTTTTATGGATGACACACGTGCCACTGTGACCCCTTCGGGGCCACAGCAGACATTACTAATGGATCGATGTACTGATATCTAATGATCGTGTATCTACTTCAGTGCCTGACTGTTATCACTGGCAACAAATTACATGAATTCTTTTCCTTGAAAGGACAGACTGTTCATTTTTGAGAAAATGTGTGCTCTGGCTTCTCTGTCCATTGTCCTTTCAAGGAAAAGTGGTATTTTGTGAAAACAGTTTTGTCCTGTGAAAATAAGCTGTCCCGAGAGTATCGCAGGCACTCTCACAGTTCCATGAACCACGCTTTGAGAACCTCTGATATGATAGGCCATTTTCATTTTGCAGATGGAGAAACTGGGGCCTGGAGAGAGAATAACTCACTCCAGGCTTCAGCATTTTCATCACCACTTGTCACAGGTTGAGTTTCCCAAGAAGCAGGCTCCAAGATGGAGCTCCTTGTCCAGGAAAGCCTAACACAGGGGTCATTACCTGTGGATTCCAGCTTCCCCACGGTCACATATTTTCTCATTCCAGCTCCCCAGCCTGCCAGTCACTTTCCCCCTCTATTCTGCCACTGCACCATGCACAATGCCCTTGTTAATGAGACTGAAAAATAAAAAGCTCTGTGTGCTCCAGGTTGGCCTCCAATTCAAAGCTTTATGCTGAAAATATACTGCCCTCAAAATCGACAGGCTCTGACTTGTGAACGGGTCCGGAGACACAGAAGCTTAAGGCTTTCATTGACCTGACTTCAAAGCCATTGCCTGCTTTCCAAGGTGTCCCCGAGTTCCCTGGGACCTGGATAAATATTCTATTTGCTTGGACAAAAGCATCAGAGAATGACTCATTACTCGACACAATAGGTGACTTAATCGGCAGGTCATGGTTAAGTGACTGCACCTCTTGGGGACACAAGGCAGCTTCTCCCAGAAGGACTGAAGGCTCAGCCCCACCCCCACCCTGTGCTCCAGTGAGCCTGGCTGTCTGCAGTCCCGGCTTCCCATCCCACACCCTCCATTCATCCAACACAGCCACCAGGTCACCCTCTTAAAATACTCCCAGGAGGTCGGATCCACCTCTGAAACTTTCTGCGTCTCACTGTGTCCCCTACATTGAGCTCAAACTCCAACTCCTTTCTCAAGAACCCCCATTAACTTCTAACCCATATATTTCATGTACTCTGCTCCAAAGAAACTGCTCCCAGCCCCACACGCTCCCTCTGCTCCCCTGAGGGAGCACTCAGGCCCCTGACACAATGCCCCCTGCTCCCCCTACCCTAGACCCTGTTCTTGTTTCCCAACAACTTCTTCAGAGCAGGTCCAGATCACCATCTCCAAAAAGCTTCACCTGTCCTCCGGACCCGTTCTTTTCAAATTCTATGCACCATACACCATGAGACTTCGTGACACACCATCTTGGATGCTCACCTTTGTTTCTTGTGTTACGGACAACTCAGGGCAACTCCCAAGGGCGTTATCATGTTCCAGGGTTTGAGCTGAACAGGAGAGGCAAAGATGAACTAAGCCACTCCTCTGTTCTGAAGGCGCTGGTGCTGGAGTCACATGCACCCCACAGTCACGCTCCCAAGCAAGCTGCCCCTCTCTTCGAAAGAGACCCCCTAATGCCTGGCCTGAGAGGTAGTGTGGATAGTTAATGACTCAGCTTGAGAGCCCAGCCCATCTAGGCTACCCCTGTGCCTGTATGCCTGCAGCCTCAAACCACTCACTGTCCAGCAGGCCTTGCACAAGTCTGGACACCAAAAGGCAGGCCTATGGGTAAACTCACAGCTGAACACAGAGATAAATAACAAATACACTACAGGCCAGTCCAGTATTAGGACTCATAATTTTCTTAATTCTCTGAACTAGGTACATCTATTATTCTCATCTTATAGATAAGGAAGGTGGCTCAGTGGGTAAAGAATCCATCTACAATGCAGGTAGATACAGGTGTTGTGGGTTCAATCCCTGGGTGGGGAAGATCCCCTAGAAGAGGTCACAGCAACCCACTTCAGTATTCTTGCCTGGAAAATCCTATGGACAGAGGAGCCTGCTGATCTACAGTCCATAGGGTTGCAAAGAGTTAGACATGACTGAGCAAATGAGCGTGAGCATGAATGTTTCTAAGCATAATATATGTGAACACTGAGCCAAGTATGTTATGTGGATTATTTCATTAATTTCCCCAAAGCCATATGAGATAGGGTTACTAAACCCATTTTGCAGAAGAGAAATTGAGTCTTAGAGAGGTTAGTTAAGTGTCTCAAGGTCTTAGCCATCTAAGAATCAGATGCTGGCATAGCTTACCTCCTTTAGCCAAATCACCAGGGACCCAAGGTCATGACAGTGGCTGGGCCTTTATTGGCTTCCAGCTCTGTCCACATGCACCTTCTGTGTTCATGAAGAAAATGACTACCTTGCTCGGATGACAGTCCCTATCCCTGGTGGGTGGGCCACCTGGCCACACAGCCCCAGACAGAGCCAAGGGATGGTTGTCCACAACAAGGACCTACTGTATAGCACAGAGAACTCCGCTCAATGTTATGTGACAGCTTGGATGGGAGGGGTGTCTGGAGGAGAATGGGTACATGTGTACATGTATGGCTGAGTCCCTTCACTGTCCACCTGAAACTATCACATTGTTAATCAGCTGTGTGTGTGTATGCTCAGTCATGTCTGACTCCTTGCAACCCCCTGGACTGTAGCCTGCCAGGCTCCTCTGTCCAAGGAATTTTCCAGGCAAGAATACTGGAGTGGGTTGCCATTTCCTCCTTCAGGGGATCTTCCTCACCCAGAGATTAAACCTTGATTCCTACATTGGCAGGCAGATTCTTTACCACTGCCCCACCCAGGAAGCACCTAATTGCCTATACGCCAATACAAAGTTAAAAGTTGAAAGAAAAAAGAAAAAAGCATGGTTATCCACAGAGCCCTATGCTGGCTGAATGTCTGTCTGTCCCCCCAAAATGCCAGTGTGGAAGGTATTGTGGAAAACCAGTGGCCAGTGTGAAGGTATTCGGAGGTGGGGTCTCTGGGATGTGGTGAACTCAGGAGGGTGGAGCCCTCATGAATGGGATTAGTGCCCTTATAAAAGGGGCTCCAGAGAGCTCCCCTACCCCACCCAGCATGTGGGGACACAAGGAAAAGGCTGAAGCCTGGAAGAGGGCCCTCACCTGACCACACTCCAACTTGACCTCAGACTCGCCTCCAGGATTGTGAGCCACAGATGTCTGTTTTTTATGACAACTTGTTACCGTAGTTCAGTCACTAAGTCATGTCCAACTCTTTGCGACCCCTAGACTGCAGCACACCAGGCTTCCCTGTCCCTCACCATCTCCCAAAGTTCACCCAAGTTCACCTAGTCCGTGATATTTTCTTAAAGCAGCCCAAGTATGTCACTCGCTCAGTTGTGTCTGACTCTTTTCCACCCTATGGACAGTAGCCCGTGAGGCTCCTCTGTCCATGGAATTCTCTAGGCAAGAAAACTGGTAATCCCCTGGAGAAAGGGGATCTTCTTGACCCAGGGATCAAATCCGAGTCTCCTGCACTGCGGGCAGATTCTTTACTGTCTGAGGCACCAGGGAAGCCCAAAGAGGCTAAGATAACCCTGGCTAGGAATTTGCAGGCTGCCCCTGCAAATTTGTACCTCCCTGGCCCAACAAGACATCAGGGCCAGACACTAAGGCAGCAGATTTCAGCTATGCAGGCCTAGATTTGACATCTCTCCTCAGACAGAAGTGCTGTTTTGAGAGGCTGGGAGACCTTGGGACAATCCCTTCCTTCTCTGGCCCCTGTTCCTCTGTCACTGGAATGAGGATTAAGAGAGAATGTCCACAGAGCGCTTGTCCTTTCTAGAACCACAGCCAACAGCACTGAGACTATTTACAATGGATGTTATCAGTTAAGAGTCAAGCTGCTTGGAAAATTCCTTCAGTTTCCTCTGGGATCCAGGGAACCGACATCAAGAGGATGGGAACTGATCCAGTTCCTTCCCCCCAAGACTTAGCCCTTCCACGCTGCCCTCTCCTTCACTGCTTGCACCCACAGACTGGATTTCTATCTAGAAAGAATGCTCTCAGCCTCAACCTGCCCCTCCCATTCATCTCTGGGGTGGGCACTGAGGATCACACCTGGACAGAACCGGTGTGCTAAGTGCAGGCAGAGACTAATGCTCTGTTACAATCTTTTCACGTACCTCATTTATTCTAATGGAAAGCTAATACAATATTTTAAAAGTTAATATTGTAATATGTATCTCAATTAGCTCTGTGCAGCCCCTCTGGAGCAGAGGCTGCAGGCACCATGCCGAGGGACGGGACCTGGCGGACATCCTAGGAGGTGGGCCAGGACCAGAATGAAGCCTGGCTCCAGCACAAAGTGCTGAGGAGAGCTACTCAAGAACTTTCCCACTCAGAAGACCTCTGGGCTTCATTACATTAACTACATGGCCTCAAGGTCCTTCCATCCTTAGAAGAAACGCATTTCTCAGCAAATTATTCTAAAGCCAGTACTTCTCGAAATTGCATTTTAATATCAGAAACATTGCAAACAGGGAAGAGAATACAGCGCTGCACACTTGGGGTCTGTGGTGGGTTCTGGGTGCATTTCTGGTTTTGCATTAGGGACATGGCAAAGGGGCAGATTGCTTTGGAGGGGAATGGGCATAAAGAATGTTTCTTGCCACTTCAAATGCACATACATATTATTGTTTTTTATCCTCCCATCATCACTTACTCTAAGCAGAGTCTCATTACTTAAAAAAAAAAAAAAAAGCTGGAGCGTCCCAACAATAGCCCATAATTACTTTGCAAATGGTTCTGCAGAGTAATTATGTCATTAGTCCGAGTGCCTCCTACATCAAAGATTTCTCTCTCTCCCCGGTGCCATCCATTTGGCTTAAGGAATGAGAAGAAACTCCTGGGGACCTGAGTGACGAGGATCCAAGCTGTACTCATGGGATTTAGAGATGCCGTTCTTAGCACGTCTATTGTCAAACTGACTCCTGCTGCAAATGACACCTCCCCACAGGAAGGCAAGATACTAAGGCAGAGTTCTCAAGAAAGAGAGATTAGCAACCAGCCTGCAGAGAAAGCATACTCAGACAGCTGCCTCTAAGGATTTCTGGCCACACTAGATAGAGAAGGGAATCTCTGAGCCAATTTTGGCTCTACTCACCAGTTTGGTATGACAGGCTGTGGCCATGTGAAGGTCACCCCTTCTGCAGTTAATATATCCAAGTAGGAAAACTGTCTGCAGTTCCCATAAACCCTGATGAGAAAGGAGAAGAAAAACCACAGACTGCATTTACTTGAGGACCTACTCCATGTCAGCTGCTGTAGTAGGCACTTCACTCCTAGTATCTAGTAATGCGTGCCATATTCATTGCTCCCGTTTTACAGATAAGAAACTGAGGCTCAAAAAAATCAATGCCCTTCTCCAGTGTTTCTATCCCAGTTTCCTTAATGAGGTGGCTTTTATCCTCAAGGTCATCCCATAGTCAGAAATGGCTGCAGGAGCTCCAGCCATCACATTCATATTTCAGACAGAAAGAAAGAGAATGTAGAGTTGGGTAGAAGGCGAAAGGACCCTTCAAGAAGGTTTTCTGAAGTTCCCACCCAATGACTTCTGCTTCAATCTCATTGGCAGCCCCATTGCAAAAGAGATTGAAAAAAAAAGTTTTCAGCCAAGCAAGAACTACCTTTAATAATATAGGGTTCTGAGGATTTTCCTGGCGGTCTAGTGGTTAATAAGATTCTGTGCTCCTAATGCAGGGTCCTGGGTTCAATCCCTGATCAGGGAACTAGATCCCATATTCCGCAACTAAAGATCCCTCATGCCACAGCTAAGATGGGGCACAACTGAACAAATAGATAAATATTTCTTAAAGCTTACAAAAAAATTAAAATATAGGGTTCTGTTACTAAGGAAGCAGAAGAGATTGGGACAATGCATAGGTAAGCCACAATCACGACTCTTCTTGACACACATTATTCCATTTAAACACAATAACCCTGCGAGGTAGGTGTTAATACACCCATTTTGCCAATGAGGTTCAGAATGTATGAGTCCCTTGCCAGGCACAGCACAGATAGCAGGTGGGCCTGACCCAGAGCAGTGCCCACTGCCCATCCATGCAGCTGTCTGTCAGAGACCTGAAAACAACCAAGGCAGGACATCACGTGGGACACAGCGGGTCTGTACAGGGAGGGGGCATGAATGCACAGTGACGGGGAGGCATCTCACCGTGTGCGTTGGTGTAGACTCCTGTGGGGAGAGAGGGGAGGACGTGGAGCTGGTGAGATACATGGAGAAGGGCAAATGTGACATACTTGTGCAGTCTACCATCCTGGGAGACCCACAGGATGGGGTCACAAGAGTCTGTTTCATTGTGCTCCCTCTAGTTCTCAGTAGAATCATTAGATCAGGGAATGAATGAAAAACACATGATTAAATTAAGAAGAAACTTTGCAGCCTGCCACCTTCTTCAGGTTTTGATTGATTTCAGGAAAAAAAAAAAAAAAATCACACACACATATACATCCCATCGTCCTATGAACAGTGGGGTAAAGACCAGCAACCACAGCCTCATCATCACCTCCTCACCACATCCCCGGCAGCCTTAGAATCTACACTGCTATGCTTGTAAGGTCGGGCCCCGGGGGCCATGATGGGCCGCCCCTTCCCTCCGCTGCCGGCGGGGAAGTCCCTAAGGAAGGGGCCTCCCAGATCCCGGGAACTGTGACAGCACAGTTTGCCAGCTAAAGCCGCCCCACCTCCGCCAGGTAGAAGGACCTATCAGCTCACGACACCTCGGCCCGGCAACCTATCCAAACCCCGTCCATTAACCTGCCCATCCCTCGCAGCGTGCATGTATAAACGAACTTCTAACACTGTCCCGGCGCAGCCTTCCTCGACCTGCCCCTTTCGGGTCCGGGAATCCCACCCGGGGCGCTTCATTAAAGCCTGTTGGACACATTTTTGGTGTCCCGGTCGCCTTTTACCTAACGATGCTTAGTCGTTCAGTCGTGTCCGACTCTTTGCAACCCCATGGACTGTAGCCCGCCAGGCTCCTCTGTCCATGGGGATTCTCCAGGCAAGAGTACTGGAGTGGGTTGCCATCCCCTCTGTCTTTACCATCTGAGCCACCAGGGAATCTACAGTCCTGAGCTCTGATTGACCAGAGAACTGCCAGCCTCCTAAACCCACACTTTGTCATACCCTTGTGCCTTCGTCCCTCCTTTCCCCTCTCCAGAACATTCTTCCTACCCACTCCCAAAGCCCAACCCAAAACTCCCGAGTCCCTCTCCAAACCCGCTAAGCCCCCAGGCTTCCCACTTCGGTCAATGGCAAGCCCGTCTTCCCACTTGCTCAAGCCTCAGACCTACCAGTCCTGTTTGGCTCCTCCCCTGCCCTCCAGCCCAGCCTCAGCACGTCATCTGGTCCCATCCTGGCGATGCAGCCAGATCCACGCGTCCTGGACCACACCCACCATCATTCAGCTGGCCTGCGCTTGGCACATCCTATCCCATGACCTCCGCTTAATTAGTTCGTTCCCATCTCTGGAAAGCAACATCTCAGAGAAGCCTTCCCCAACCTCTTGTCCCAAAAGAACCCTGTAAAATGAAATTGCTTCTTCTTTCTATACAGGAAATAGCATTCGATGAGGCTGCAACAAATACCTTTGTTTATTCGTCTAGCTTCCACCTCCTTCACTATAAGGTAAACCACACAAGGGCAGGGACCCACTATAGGCAAAGCATCTCTGTCACCCCAGCATCCCCTAACTGCCCCGTCACAGACATCCAGTACATAGTCACTGAATGTGAAATAATCTCTGTAAAGTCGTTACAAAAATTAACTTAACCCACACAGGATCCCCGTTACTGCTCCCCCCTTTTTAATTGGAGGATAATTGCTTTACAATGTTGTGTTGATTTCTGCCATATGACAACATGAATCAGCCATAAACATATATGTATCTCTTTCCCCTTGAGCCTCCCTCCCATCCTCACATCCCACCCCTTTAGGTTATCACAGAGCACCAGGCTGAGATCCCTGTGTTATTCAGCAACTTCCCACTAGCTATCCATTTTACACATGGTAAAGTATACATTCCAATGCTACTCTCTCAATTTGTCCCACCTTCTTCCCCCACTGTGCCCACGTTTATCCTCTACGTCTGTGTCCTATTCCTGCCCTACAAATAGGTTCATCAGTACCATCTTTCTAGATTCCATACATATGTGTTAATATACGATATTTGTTTTTCTCTTTCTAATTTACTTTATATAACATGTTCCTTTTATTATAGAGGAAGGAACCAAAGTAAGGTGAATCGCAGCCACAGCACCACATGTGAAGGACATAGCTTGGATTTGAACCCAGGACAGCCGGAGGCCAGAGCCTGTATTGCCTCTTCTCAAGGCCAGGACCATGTCAGCTGCATTATCCTGGTGCTTAGGACAGTGTCCAGTCTACAGATGGTATCAGCTAGCTATGGCTGCATAACAAAAATGCCCCACAGGGTATTAGCTTAAAACAATATTTATCACCTCAGTTTCTGTGGCTTAAGAATCCAGGCTGGTTCCTCTGGCTCAGGGTCTCTTAGAAGACTGTGGCCAAGCTGCCAGCTGGGGAGAAATTTGCTTCCAAGCTCGCTCCTGTGGTTATTGGCAGAATTTCGTTCCTCAAAGGCTGTTGGGCAGAGGGCCTCAGTCTCTCTCTGGCTGTTGGCCCAGAGGCCCCCTGCAGGCCCTTGTCATGTGGGCCCCACCATGGCACAGCTCATGACGTGGCAGCTGGCTTCCTCAGAGCAAGTGAGAGGCCCCAGCGAGGGTGGAAGTGAGGCAGAAATTGCAGTCTTTTTGTAAGTAGATTAGTCCGGTAGGGTTGCTGTAACAAATACCACACACTTGGGAGAGACAACAGAAGCAGACTGTCTCGCAGTTCTGGAGGCTGGAAGGCCAAGTTCAAGGTGTCAGCAGGGTTGGTTTCTTCTGAGAGCAAGTAGGGAGGCTCTGCTCCATGCCTCTCCCCAAGCTTCCAGGGGTGTGCTGGAGATCTTTGGTATCCCTCCGCTCAGGGAGGCATCAACCCTATTTCTGCTTTGCCTTTGGCAATCTCCCCACGTATGCAGGTCTCTGTGTCCATACTTGCCCTGTTTACAAGGACACCAGTCACACCGAACTAGAGCCCACTTGAATGACCTCATCTTCACTTGACTGCACGTGCAAAAACCTTATTTCCAAAGACAGTCACATTCAGTGGCTTCAGGGATTAAGACGTCAACGTATCAGACTTCCCTGGTGGCTCAGTGGTAAAGAATCCGCCCACCAGTCCAGGGGACGTGGGTTCTCTCCCTGGTGCGGGAAGATTCCGCATGCCACGGAATCACCTAAGCCCGTGTGTCACAGCCACCAAGCCCACAATCGTAGAGCCCGCACTCCTCAACAAGAGAAGTCACCGCAACAAGGAGCCCATGGACCGCAATGGAAAGAGTAGCCCTGCTCACCTGCAGCTAGAGAAAGCCCGTGAGCCGCAACAAAGACCCCGTACAGCCGAAAATAAATACGTAGAATTGCTTTAAATGATGTCCGTCCGTGTATCCTTTGGAGGAGGACATGGCTCAACCCATCACGACAACCTCATCTTAGACATGACATCCCGTCATTTTACCAGAGCCTCTTTAGTAGAAGTAAGTCTCCAGGTCCGTCTCACACCCAATGGGAGGGAATTATACATGAGCCCAGATGTCAGGAAGTAGCAACCCACTCCAGTACTCTTGCCTGGAGAATCCCCACGGACAGAGGAGCCTGGTGAGCTACAGTCCATGGGGTCGCGAGGAATTGGACATAACTGAGCCACTAAGCACAGCACAACACAGCCATCATTAGAGCCACTTCGGAAGCTCCCTTCCCTACATGTATCCATAAATATCCCTCACATGAGTAAGCCAGCATCTATCATACTTCTAGTATCATTGTTTACACATTTATTTCTCTCCCGGCCCCAGGCTTGGGGCTTCCTGGAAGCAGGGATTGAGTCCGACTCATCAC
Organism: Oreotragus oreotragus; assembly: GCA_006410675.1. Taxonomy (NCBI): domain Eukaryota; kingdom Metazoa; phylum Chordata; class Mammalia; order Artiodactyla; family Bovidae; genus Oreotragus; species Oreotragus oreotragus. Next base: position 240,919 of record SJYX01013596.1, read on the forward strand.
TAGGACATTCCTGGCACCCAAAACTGTACCTGCTACATGATGAGATGGGTGCCCAGTCCATATTTATTGAATAACTGAATAAATAAGTGAATGAATGAGAAACAGATAATGTTTCTCTCTGTCCAAGGGAGCAATTACTTCTAAACTCTGTATCAGGAGAGCATCACAATAGGCCATTGCCTTCATGTGTCAGGGATTAAATAGATTCTTCTCCAGCCAGCCGAATCTTAACTATTGATCAGAAAACTAAGCACTTGTTTATTTAAGGAGGAACTGGCAGCATTGCCTGCATACAAAGAATTCGCGAGAGGAGTCAGATGGCTGATGAGTCATTTTCCCCGCCGTTAATAAGACCCAAGAGGTACATCTGTTTCAATCACTTTGATCAGAACTAAAAACAACCTCAGACATGCTGCCTAATGCGGCATCTACCTGACAGGTGTGCAGGAAGTGATTATATCATCTCTTTCCATCCCCAGAAGCTATTAATGAGAGGGAACATGACTGGCAGCCTTAGATGCGGCTTCTGGGAGGGATGGGGAAAGAAGTGGATCAGAGCAAACAGACTCCACAAAGAACCTGGAGGGTGGAGAGCAAAGAGCCGCCGTGGAGCTCCTGACCAGCACAAGAAATGAGGGTCAAAGCCAGAGCCTTCACTAGAGCCTGGTCCAAAAAACAGGTCAGGTTCTCAGAACAGGAAATCAGGCAATCAGAGCTGCTCCTGACACTTACAGGAAACAGTCAGATCAGTTCCAGAGAGCCGGGACTTCTCTGGCAGTCCAGTGGCTAAGCCTCCATGCTCTCAATGCAAGGGACCCGGGTTTGATCCCTGGTTAGGGAACTAGATTCCCACATGCCACACCTAAAGATTTTGTGTGCTGCGACTGAAAACAGATCCCACATGCCACAAGTAAGACCTGGTGCAGTTTAAACAAAAAGTCTTAAAAAATTCTAGGGAGTCGATTTGTCAAAATAAAATACTCATCAACAGAGTGTGCGTAGGAAGTGGTGTCTGTATTATTCTGGAAAGAAGCAGACTAGGACCCAGGAGGTGTGTGTTGGAACTCTGCCCTTGTCCCTTGCCAGCTCTATATCTGGAGGGATCGTCCAGAGGCTTGGTCTCTCTGGTGTCAGATGGGGTAACAGTCCTCCCAGAGTAAAGTGTGTGGACGCTGGCTTGTCCCTTGCTAGCTCCATATCTGGAGGGATCTTCCAGAGGCTCAGTCCCTCTGGCTATCAGATGGGATAGCAGTCCTCCCAGAGTAAAAGGTGTGGACATTGGCTTGTCCCTTGCTAGCTCTGTATCTGGAGGGATCTTCCAGAGGCTCAGTCCCTCTGGCTATCAGATGGGATAGCAGTCCTCCCAGAGTAAAAGGTGTGGACATTGGCTTGTCCCTTGCTAGCTCTGTATCTGGAGGGATCTTCCAGAGGCTCAGTCTCTCTGGCTGTCAGATGGGACAACAGTCCTCCCAGAGTAAAGTGTGTGGACACTGGCATATTACTGCTGTTACTGTTTACTCGCACGCTTATGTCCCAACCTTTGTGACCTCAGGGGCTGTAGCCCACTGGGCTCTTCTGTCCGTGGGATTCACCAGGCAAGAATAGAGTGGGTTGCCATTTCCTTCTCCAAGGCATCTTCCCAACCCAGAGATTGAACCTTTGAATCCTGTACTGACAGGCAGATTCTTTACCAATGAGCCACCTGGGAAGCCCTTGGCATATTATAGTATCTCTCGAAGAGCCCAGCTCCCAGGAGGTTCTCAGAATGCCTTTGATCATCAGCTTCCTATTACAGGACTCAAGTTTAGCCTTGGCTTGGGAAGTAGCTTGACAACCACTTCTGAAAACTAATTTTTTGGCTGAACGACTCAGGAGAAATCAGTGTGTCTGTTCTGCAGAGCTGTGTCATGAACCGTTGCTTCTATAGTTTTTTTGAGCTATGCCCTGGTTGTGTGTGTGTGCATGTGTGTGTGTGAGAGAGAGAGTACGTGTACATGTATGTGCCTGTCTGCATGTGTGTCTGTGTACACTCACACCTACACATATGCCTGGATGGGCTCTATTCCTGGGTCTCCAGTGATTGCTCACGCTGTCAGAATTTGACGAAGTCCTAATGAAAGCAGGACAATTGATAATCAATTTCCAGCGGCTCCATTCAGTCCACTGGCTGGAAAGTCATCTATATTCATCCACCGCCCACGAGGGATATACTGAAAGGGTCAGTCGCTCAGTCATATCTGACTCTTTGTGACCCCATGGACTGTGACCCCAGGCTCCTCTGTCCATGGGATTTCCCAGGCAAGAATTCTGGAGTGGGTAGCCACTCCCTTCTCCAGAGGATCTTCCCAACCCAGGGATCAAACCCAGGTCTCCTGCACTGCAGGTAGATTCTTTACCATCTCAGCCATGAGAGAAGCCCCATGAGGAATATCGGGCAATGCAAGAAGCACAGACTGCTTCCCAAGGGCCCAAATTCAAGTCTCTGCTCTGCCCCTCTCCTCATACGACCTTGAGCTAGTTTCATATCTGCTGTGCCTTCATTTCTGCATCTGCAAACCAGAAACAGTCTTGGGCCCACCTGACAGGGTTGTCCTGAGGATTAAATGAATCAGGCTTCACAGTCACAACCCACCAGAGGCCTCCTGGTCCTGGTGCGGCCGTGTTCTGCTCTGCTTGGGTGACTCTGGGAGGTAGAACCTCGCCTGTCCTTTTGACATACATTCCTGGTGAGCAAGTTCATCAGGCACCCAGCACACAATCAATGCAAGTCTGGCAGATGGAAATGAATTCATGAGTAAATGCAAAGAATCATAGCTGCTGTGATAGAGTCCAGTGAGAAAGAAAAAGCCTAGGCTGTGTGTAAAGTCTTTTAAAAGGCAGACGCTACCTAAGAGTATAGGCTATGAACTGAGCCCACGCGCCACATAGGCTGAAGACCACGCGCTTAGAGCCTGTGATCCACAGGGGAAGCCACCGCGACAAGGCCGCAGACCACAGCACAGAGCGGTGCCCGCTCGCTGCAGCGAGAGAGTCCTCACAGCGACAAAGACCCAGTGCAGCCAAAAGCAACCCTCAGAAAAAACATTTGGAATGGAGGAAGCTCCTGGAAACTGACCCCCTCTGTATTTCGCCTGGGGTTTTGGATGTTCTCATGCTGAGCGAGGCCCAAAAGTGTGTGGAGAAGGGGGAAGGGGGTGTCCTGGGTAGCTACCCTCCCCCCAGAAACATAAGCCGTCATGGTCGAGAGGAGGCTGCTCTCAACGGGACACTGCAGGGCCCTGACTCCTAGGCCAGCCGTTCCCTTCTGGCCACCCCCAACGCAAAACTCTCTGAACATGTCTCCTCTCTCATCTTGTCAAAACCCCCCTCCTGCGTGACTGGGAAGCTGTCGGCGTGATCTACAACCCCCAGGCAGGCCTGGAATATGAGCTAAATTGCCTGAGTCACTAGCGATGATAGAGTCATTCTGCAGGAAATTGGAAATCAATTCTTGTCATCACTGTACAGAAGTCCTTTATCAAGAGTTCCAGCTCACCCTGCTATGCAACCAAGTAGGACTTGAAGGCCAGTATGGCAATAACAGGAAGAGAAAAGGGCCGTGTGTGTGTGTGTGCATGTGCATGTGTGTGAGTGTGTGTTTATCCGAAAACATAACAAACTCCAAAGGCAGGGCCAAACCGCTCAGGCGGGTAGAAGACCTCAGCATCCCACAGATGAAGATGCCTCATCCTAGGAATGCTGAGGACCGAGTCTTGCATCCGCTACAGAGTTTAACTGAAAATGAGGGATTCCCCTGGCAGTCCGGTGGCTAAGACTCCACATTCCCAATGCAGGGGGTCAGGGTTCAATTCCTGGTCAGGAAACAAGATCCCATGTACCACAACTAAAGATCTCACATGCTGTAGTGAATGTTGAAGATCCTGCGTCCCCCAACTAAGACCCAGCACAGTCAAATAAATAAATATTTTTTTAAAGGAGAGAGGGAGGATGAAGAATTTTCATTCCTCACTGGATGCAAATAGTTGTGGGTCTAGAGGAGAGGACAGAGCTAAAAGTCACTTCATGGCATGATTTTAGTACAGTACACAGGTACGCATGGGTTTTCCAGGTGGCACTAGTCGAAAAGAACCTACCTGCCAATTCAGGAGATGTAAGAGACATGGGTTTGATCCCTGGGTCCAGAAGATCCCCTGGAGGAGGAAATGGTAACCCACTCCAGTATTCTTGCCTGGACAATCCTATGGACAGAGGAGCCTGGCAGACTATAGTTCATGGGGTGGCAACTGAAGCTACATAGCACACACAGGGACTCACCCTCAACACTGTGACCACATGGTTCTGCGTGATGCTGGGGTCTTAGTGACCCAGCTGGCAGAAAAAGAGAAGAGTCAAACCAATCAGCTGCAGACCAATCGGCTCTGGGAGGGTTAACCAGGGTCCAGTAGATGAAGTCCAGGGCTGTGCTAAACTAAAGTGTGGTTCAAGAGTACATGGAGATTCGAGGGAACAGGACCCTGCTGGGGAAGATCAGGCAGCAAGTGAGGCCCAAAGTCAGGAGGAAGCATCTCATCTGCCCCAGGCATCAGGTCACAGCCCAGGGACCCTGTCCATGAGGCCAGCCCAAGGGAGTTAATGTAATAAAGAGTCTGCTAATCTGACTCCATTTTGGATGTTTGACTGCTGTCTGCTTCCAAATCTCACTTCTCCTTCCCCACCTGCCCCACATCTGGGCAAGATGATAAGAAACTCAAGGCAGGGACTTCCCTGGTGGTCCAGTGGCTAAGACTCCACCCTACCAATGCAGAAGCCCCAAGTTCAATCCCTGGTCAGGAACTAGATCCCACATGCTCCAACTAAAAGAACCCACATGCCTCAAAGAAGATCAAAGATCCCTCATGATGCAACTAAGACCTGGCACAGCCGAATAAACAAATAATTTTAGAAAAAGAAAGCAAGCAAGCCAAGGCATAGGTTGGAAGATAAACCCCATGGAACCCTGACATTGGCCTTACCCCCCAACCACTTACTATGGACTGAACTGTTGTGTTCCCCCTTCCCCAAATTCACGTGTTAAAGCCCTAACTCCCAACATGATGGTATTGGGAGTGGGGTCTTCGGGGGCGATTAGGTCATGAGGGTGAAGCCCTCAGAAATGAAATCAGTGCCTTTATAAAAGGGACCCCAGAGAGCTCCCTTGTCCCTTCCGCCATGTGAGGACACAGCCAAAAGAGGACCATCCATGAAGCAGGAAGCAGGTTCTCAGCAAACGCTGAACGTGCCACCACCGTGCCTTGGGACTTCCCAGCCTCCAAAACCTCAAGAACAGATTTCTGCTGTTCACTGTGCTGTGCTCAGTCATGGCCAACTCTTTGTGACCCCGTGGACTGTAATCTGCCAGGCTCCTCTGTCCATGGAATTTTCCAGGCAAGAAAACAGGAGTGGGTTGCCATTTGCTTCTCCATCTATGGAATTCTGTTAGAGCTGCCCAAGCTGACCAAGACACCACCATAAAAACCCCAGCCAATCCCCTTTCCGTGCGTTCTCATGCCATGGTGAGAGCAGCCGGGGGCCCACCCTCCTCTTCCCAGAAAGCTCCTTACGCAAGTAATAAACCCCCTCCTATCCTCTTAATTGCCTCTGTAGAAGCACCAGCCTCAACATCTGAGCCTCATGTTTCTGGAGCAGGGGTTGATCCCACCTTGATGGGATGACGCCACAGCAGCTGGCAAGCCTTAGGGAGGAAGTTCCAACCCCCAACAGTCAAACAAGCTGGGGTTTGGGGCAGGAAAACTGGAGTTCAAGTCAGTGGTTCTAATTGGACTGATGTGGAGAGGAGGTCCGGAGAAGGCAATGGCATCCCACTCCAGTACTCTTGCCTGGAAACTCCTATGGATGGAGGAGCCTGGCAGGCTGCAGTTCATGGGGTCGCTGAGTCAGACACGACTGAGCGACTTCACTTTCACTCTTCACTTTCATGCACTGGAGAAGGAAATGGCAACCCACTCCAATGTTCTTGCCTGGAGAATCTCAGGGATGGGGGAGCCTGGTGGGCTGCCGTCTGTGGGGTCGCACAGAGTCGGACACGACTGAAGCGACTTAGCAGCAGCAGGAGAGGAGGTCAGGAAAGATTAAACTTTCCCTGGAGACCAGCGCCAGACCTCACGCTCCAGTGCCGACTCGGGCAACTGCGGGGCAGAGACTACAAGCAGAGGCAGGCATGCTGCTACCCAGGAAGGACGACAAAAGCAAGGGCTGACTTAACGTAAAGAAATCCTCTCTCTAAGGAACACATTGGCTCTGCCCCTGCCATGCCCACCCATAACCTTTGGAGCAAAGCATTCAAGATGCAAACTGAGCAGAGACTATGGACCGGCTGGCTCCTTTTAACTACTCTCAGTCCTGTGTTTCTTGCCTTCCTCTATTTTCGAGGCGAGAAAGCTAACATAGCCCATGTTTAGTCTACTTTTCAGCTAGGGATCACACAGTGACACAGTTTTGGACAAGGAGATATAAAAAAAATTTCCTAAGAAAACCACCTCCTCCAAGTTAAAAAAAAGATGAAGCGCAACAAGGAGAAATCCCTTTGTTTCTTCCTACTTCCTTCTGCCTGGAATGTGGGTGCAAAGCACAGCAGCTTTGTAACCATGAGGGTGGAAGAGACATACTCAGGGTGATGAGACAGAAAAAACAGAAGGGCCTGAACCAGCCCAGAATTGCTCTTCTGTGAGGTTCTGATTATGTAGGGAAAATAAACTCCTGCTTGGTTAAGTCAGGATAATTGATTTTCTCTTACACACAGGCAAACTGAGGTAAAACAACTGGCACATCCACAAAGCTAGAGGAGATATCCACTGGTGGCTGGTCAAGAGCACACAGTTTAGTGTTAGAGCTGACAGCCCTGAATCTGCATCCCATCTCTGACTCTATAAGCCGGGTGGACTTGGGCAAGTTACTTATCTCTCCAACCTGTAGTTTCTTCATCTAAAGAATGAATATGATAACAGTACCCCCTTCAAAGAGTGACTTAAATGCAAAGCACTTAGCTCAGGGCCTGGCACAGAGTGAGTCCTCAGCAAATGTGGGTTATTTCAGCTAAACTGCTTCTTTCCAAGAGGTCAGTGCTCCATTTTCCTTGAAGGGACAATTATGAATAAGCTAATTGTACCTTTTTTCTTTCTTTTACTTTTTAACCACGCATGGGGCATTTGAGCTGCCATGATATTCATGTTCGGAGGCCAGTGGGTCACTTAAATGAGTCTCTAAAGACTCACCTAGAGAGAGACTGGAGTTGTCAGCTGTTGCCTCTTCCTTAATATAAAGAGCAGAGGCAGAGCTTTAGAAGGGCTTTGAGTGTGTCCCGGGAGAAGTGTCAAGATCAAGCACCTGTGTTCTTAGGGACAGTGAACTGGGCTAGTTTTCCATTTAGGAACCAGAGAGGGAAAACTAGGGGATAGAATATAAGAGAATCAGAGAACCCTGTCCCTGACCTCTCTGGATGAAATCTTTCTAACAGAGGATGGAAGATTTCCTTCATAATGAGCATTGATTCTCAAATGCAAATCCACTGGGGACAGAAGGCACATGAACCTCAGTTCTCTTTAAAGTATGGATGACTGGCATCGAGGTCTTTCTGAAAAGCAGGGTTTCAGCACACTGAGTTCTTGACACAAATCAGTGGAGGAAGTGAGAAAACTCGAGCGCAGAAAGAGGAGGTCATTGCCTAATGACATTCACAATTTTCCAACATCCAAAATTTTGCACATTCACAATTTGGCTGGAAGTCAGTCTTCCATGTTGGTCCAATAACAATTCCTGAATAAGATGTTCTGTCCCTGTAGGGTTTTCCAGACCTGACACTCACCTTCCTCTCTACCCAGATATCACTAGCCATTAGCAGCCAAAACCACTGCTGGACTTGTGCTGAGAAAGTGCCCAGGCACCTGCAAAAGAGGCCACAATGGAACCTCCCACCTCAAGACCATCACAGGAAGGGTCGTCCACGGATGCGCTGTGGCCTGAAGACCACACAGCCAATTTTTCCCACAGTCAGCTGAGTGATGAGGTCCACTGAGGCCAGCCAGCACCAACAGGCACGTAGGGCCAGAGGAGAAAGCACTTGCCGAGAACTTGCGGGCTCAATAAACATCGGCCGGTGGATTCTAGGCTCTGACCCATGCGACAAGCCTCTCTCCTCCCACGGAAAGGAGTAAAAACAAAGGAAAAGCAGAAATCCTCTCTCTTAAGCAGGAATGTGGGTGTGTGCACGCACACACACACATATACACACATTTAAACACAACCTCATTTGATCTTTTCAACAGGCCTGTGAAACCGTCTGGGCAAATATTATTATCTCAATTAACAGATGATCAAACTGAGCTGCAGCAAGTTTAAACAACCTGGCCAAACTCACCCCCACCAATAAACTCGGCCCTGGGCTCTGAGGCCATCCCCTCTCTGCCTCTCTGCACAATTGCTCTAAATAACTCCCAGATGCTCACAGGGAGGATCAAGAGTCCACCTTTCCCCTTCAACAGCAGCGAGGAGGTTTTAAATTTTTATTTTTTGAAAGCGCCAGAGAGGGTTTTCAATAGTTTCTGCCTCTGTAAGCCTTCTCTTCTGGATGAAAAAGAATCCGGTTGGCGAGCCTGCCCTGCATATGGCCACAGCCAAATGCCTAACAGCTTCGGTCCTGCATTTGATTGCAAGCGATGAAGAAAAACAAAGGAATTCTTAAACCGTGGCAAGACCTGCCTGGCTTCGGCACGTTCTTTTGTGCCGATGTTTAAGAAGTGTGCGAGGCCGCCTTTCAATAATTTTTAGTGCATTATTCTCGCGAATCTTTGAAGTTTCTCTGATGGAGAAAACATTTTCTTAAATTATTGGCTTTTCCACAAAAGCAAAATATGGGAGCCTTATGATCTTAGCTCTCGCAGCTCATAAAGACTTGTGCAGAAGCGGTAGCCAGGCCCGCAAGGCCTTTTTCCTATTTTCCAGGAGAAATTTTTAAAAAGCCCCTAGCCATGTGACCCAGCTACCATGGCCCCTTTGTCAGGGGGAGAAGGAAACACTGGCTGTCTACTGGAGCCTCCAGGCCTCTCTTGGAGATAAGAAAGAGGCTGAGGATGACGTCTAGATTCATCAGAGAATCAGGACAACACACAGAATTCCTCTTAACATGTCCCCCAACCCCTGCTTTCCTTGAAATACTGCCTTGCCCTCAATTACACCAGCAACCTTTTTCAAAGACAAATTCTGACCCCACGATCCCTTTTCATGAAACTTCCAAGGCTCTTCGTGGACCTCTGTGTCAACACAAAACCCCCTGACCCCAAGCCCAAGCATCTGGTTGCTTGTCACCCACAGTGGCAGCTGAGAAGGTCCCTTTTCACTTGGCCCCTGCCCATTTGCCTAAGCGGCCTCAGTTCTCTGTCATCTGCCCTGTTACTGAATCCCCAGTCCACCCAGCCTCTGGGGCTTCGAGGGCTTCCTCCTCTGCTGTGTTTATCCAAATGATGCCATTGGCCTGTGAGTCAGGCAGACCCGAGTTCAAATCCTCTATCACTTAAAGACAGGTCACATCTTCTGGTCAAGATTATGGGGATTAAAACGAGGGAGATGGACTTCCCTGGTGGATCAACTGTTGTGAAGCCACCTGCCAGCGCAGGGGACACAAGTTTGACCCCCGGTCTGGGAGGATTCCCCATGCTGCAGAGGAAATAAGCCCATGCGTCACAGCAGCTGAGCTTTCATGCGCTAGAGGCCATGCTCTGCAGCAAAAGAGGTCACTGCAATAATAAGCCCATGCACTGCAGCTAGAGAGTAGCCCCCGCTCGCCACAGCTCAGGAGAGCCCACGCACCAACACAGAGCCCCCTCAAAAAAGATAGCCACATCTGGCGCAGAAGAAGCTCTTTACCATATCTGGGTGAAGACACCCAAACACTTCCATCCACCCGTGTGGAAAGAGGCGTGGAAGTATTATATGACATTTGTCAGCTCTTCTTTGCAGTGAAGATGCTTCCATGCATAGAATGTGTGTGATTTTAAGATTCACAAGCAACCCTTTCCTCTAAGCCGCCTGTCCTAACTCACCTGCCATTTGTCTACACCGTCTTCCTTTCTTCCTAATAAGACCGCCATCTTGAAGGTTGGTCATACTTGCTGAGCAGTCCCTCCTTTGCTAAGTCTTCACTCCTTTGCCTTGCAGCCTCAACACGTGCTAGGATTCCCTCCCCTACAACAGGACAGTTTGGCACCAGCATGCATAGGACTGAGGCCATGCAGATCGAGGAGAGGAAGAGGAATGTTAGGGTGTGAGGGGGCATTCAGACAGGCCCCAGGTTCAGGACCCATATCACAGAGCCTGGGGCAGCCAGTGATGGAGCAGCCCAAGAGCTAGGATCCAAAAGATCATCATGAAGTCTAGCTTATCACCGGTGGGAAGATGCCTCTGGCAGAGGGGTAGGGCCCATGGATAATCACCTGGGAAAATAAACGAATGAATGGGGACTCCCCTGGTAGTCCAGCGCCTAAGACTCCAAACTCGCAATGCAGGGGGCCCAGGTTCGACCCCTGGTCAGGGAACTAGATCCCACATGCCACAACTAGGAGTTCACATGTTGTAACAAAGATGGAAGAGCCCACATATAAACGAATGAACAAAGAAATGGACTGCCAAAGTCCAGATCAGAGTAGCCACTTCTTACTTCTGAACAATCCAGAGATACATCCAACCAACAAGATATCACTCAGGTACCTTGGAATATAAAACCAAGTTCCTTCAGTGACCTTCTCCCTAAGAAGGTATGGCTGGAGGTGGTCTCACAGGGGATAATGGGGTCTAGAGAGGGCTGCAAAGGCTAGAGAGGGCTAGAGAGGGAGAAAAGAAGAGCCACTAAAGGTACCTGGAGAAGAAGCCAGGAAGCTAGGGGTCCTCACCACCAGAAGCCAGCAGTCCATGTGATCAGCTCCACTGTGTATGGTGAGCTCAGATTCCATGGGTGAGGCAGGTGCTGGCACAGAGGATGTATGATGCAGATGGGAGGCTAAACAGGGAGCTGATGTTCAAAAATCACTCAGAATTGGAATAACACATGGAGCAGCCTAATTTCAGGACACTCCATCAGCAGAGAAGGTGCCTTCAATATACTGTGTTGACCACTTTAAAAGATGGCAGTAGTGGCAGGATTTTTTGTTTTAATGCTTTTTTCTCGCAACAGAATGCACCCTACTTTCAAAGACAGACACAGATAAGACTGATCCCATCTCCATGTAGCTATGAGTCTTCAGGTCAGTATAATTAGAGTATTGAATCCCCCTCATGGCAGTGATTGGTCAGTGAAGGGTCACATGGCCAGAGCTGAACCAATAGGAGTCATCCCTGGGATTCTGGCTGGAGTTGGGGTTAGGTGAGCAGAAGGCAGTACTTTCTTTTCACTGGGATAGTCAATTCCCCAGCTTTAAGGACAACGTGGATCTACAGTTGCTGGAGGCTGTCCTTGCAAACAATGGGGAGAGCCTGCCTGAGGATAAAATCTGCCCAAGAGAAAAAGAACCCAAGAGGAAATGAAAAAGAGACTCTCAATGATTAATGGGTTAAAACTTTAGGTCCAACAGTACCTGAAGATCATATTAATCTCCCTTGAACACATCTTCCCTGGGACACAAGCCAGTAACTCTCCTTTTTCTTTTAATTCAGCTTTCTATTACTTGTAACTAAAATCATTCTGACTTATACACCTGGCTCCTTGGCTCAGGGCCAGACTGATTCATTCTTCACGTGTCTTGTCTTCATTCCTGGAGGCTAAGCAAGATTGAGGCAGGCAAAAGCCGGCAGGGGAGCTCATGGCACCTCTTAGTTACACCCACTTGGCACAATGGAAACAGTACCAGAAACTTGGCATCAGGCAGACTGTATTCAAATCTCCATCCCTCCGTTTACCAGCTGCATGATCCAGGTTAGTTATCTAATCATGCTAAGGCTTCGTTTTTCCATCTTTAAAAAATGGTAACAATAACGTCTACCTCATAGGCTTTTTGTGAAGTTTTAATGAGATCAGGAATATAAAGGACTTGATCCCATGTCTGGCTCACTGTGGGAGTTTGATAAACAGCAGCAATTTCATGTCACCGTGGTGTATCTGTCCTTGCATGTTCAGCACTGGAAGCAAGAATGGATTAGATTATTGAAATACATAAGTAAGGTCCTCATAATAGCATTGCCGCCAGTGGTTTCAACCTTCTCCCGTGTCTTTCTTTTTCCTCTTTTTTAACCAGAGCTGCTAAATACCAACCAAATCCCCCAGAGGGATATGAAAGAAGGGGGAAAATACACAGCTGTAGCCTCTGAGTGGTGACATCCCTGGACCCAGTGATGGCCTCTCGAGCTGTACTGCCTAGAGAACGGAGCCTGTGGATCCCCGTGTCATTCCAGTCTGTGTTCCGGCCACTTTCCTCCTCTAGCTCAGGCTCAGGGGCACACGGATCAGAGGCTCCCACTCTGGGTGGGTGGAAACCTGGGTTCTCTGCAGAGTGTCACAAGGCCCTTTCCCCAGCCCACAGTGCTTGGTTAAGCCTCAGTTTTTCCATCTGTGAACTGGAAATGCAGATCAGATGATCTCTGAAGTCCCTCCCAGGCAGAAGCCTTTGAATTTGTAGAAGCTAGCCTTCACTAGGGATCCCTCTGTTTCAAAATAATGCTCCTGCCTAAACCTCCCATGAGGTTACCCTCAGTAGCTGCAGTTCCCAGACTCTAGAGCTTGGACTCAATAGTTGCAACTCAGGGGCTTAGATGCCCCTGAGATACCATGTGGTATCTTCCCAGACCAGGGACTGCACCTGAGTCTCCTGCACTGGCAGGCAGACTCTTACCCACTGGTCCATCAGGGAAGCCCTGGCATACAGTTTTTATTCCTGCTGCAGGAAGCACCCAGAGGAGCCCAGGGACGGGAGACTAGCAGGTGGCATAGTTCTCAGAGCGCTGTCCCCAGGCCCGTGGTATCAGCATGATCTGGGGACCCATTAGAGATACAAATCCTGAGCCCCTAACTCAGACCAAGGGCAGGGGTGGGGGCAGCAATTTGTGTTCTGACAAGCCTTCTAGAGAAATCTGATACACACTACAGAACCTTCTAGAGTTGTACCGTCCAACATGAGAGCCACTAACTATATGCACCTATTTCAAATTAAACTGGTAAAAACTAAATAAAACTTGGAAGTCAAATCCCCCACTCATACATATCAAGATCTCGACAGCCCTGTAACTAATGGATACCATATTGGACAGGGCAAAAATAAAGCATCTCCATCACTGCAGGAAGTTCCATCGGATCATGCTTCCCCAAGTGCAGACCAGCAGCACTGGCCTTGCTGGAAGCATGTTAGACGCAGACACTCTCACCCTATCCCAGATCTGCTGGTTCAGAACCTGCATCTTCCCAAGTTCCCTGCGTAATTGGAAAGCACCTTAGAATCTGAGAAGCACTGGGTTGAGCCATCCATTCAGGTGACTGATGAACCCTGCCAAGAAGAACAGCACAGAACCCACCAGCGTTAGGACAGGGTAATATTTACAGCCTCCATGAACCCAGCATGGCCATGACTGCACACCCCAACAACACAATGGCTTCCTAACAACTCAGTTGCAATTGACACGCCACAGGCATCACGGCCTCCATACATGACAACCACGTACCGTTCCTCTACAAACAAGGTCCTGGCTACATACAGCACACCGTCATAGTTGCCAGACATTACAAGATTGCCCTCCACATCAGAGTATCCAATTGTTAGCTCCCCGGTAACTGGGGTTCCAAACTGGACTTGGGAAGCAGGGAGGGGGCTCCTCCAGAACACTAGGAGAGGCAGAGACCTTTCAGGACTTACTGCCACGAAGTTCTCAGTGGCTAAGGGGTTTGCCAAGTCTGTCTGCGGTGTCTGATTCCCAGTGATGCTGAAATTCACCTTCGGTGTCAGGCTTCCCATGTTGCCATGGAAAGGCTCCTTATCAACAACCCCCAAGCCCAGACTGAGGCTTCACTGCTCATCTCAGAGAAAGGAGCCCGCCAGCTTGTCCTCCAGGAGAGACTTGAGAGACTGTGGCCCTCCTATCAGGAAGAGCTGCTCATCCCCAAATTCAGCCCTGTTGAGAACTTCCACTGACAAGACCATCTCAGGGTTGCTTCCCACAAGATTATTAATTGGTCCAAGGGAGATTCCTGAAAGGGGTATCAACAGCCAAGATGAACAGAGAACAATTCTGTCTTCATAGCAGTGTTGAGGTTTGCTGGATTTTTCCTGCTTCCATGGCCTCTTGACTGCACCCTCAAATATGGCCCATTGTGACAATCACATCAGCTAATGCTTGCGTTAGAGTTGTGATGTCACAAGCCGTCTGCTGGCAGGTTTGCAGGGCTGTGTAGGTAGCAACTTTGAAGGAGTCCCACCACTGGCTAATGTTCCTGGGGCCACTAGTCTCAGATCAGAAACTCCAAAACTGCAAGCTTCACTTTCACCTACTAGACCCCAGACAGGTCCAAATCCCTTCATTTCCACTTTGCTGACCTGTGAACAAAACCAAAGCCTTCTCCCAGCCTTGAGTGACCTTGAACCAAGCCCATGTCCCTTTTCAGCTCCTGCCTGGCCACGAAAGCTAACATCAGGAAAGATGCTCTGGGGGGCCAGAGTGCAGGGTCCAAGGGCCAGCGCATCTGCTTGTTAGCCTTCAGTCTTCTTTAAAAAGAGGAAAGAAGGGCTTCCCTGGTGGCCCAGTGGTGAAGAATCTGCCTGCTAACACAGGAGACATAGGTTCAAGCCCTGATCCAGGAAGATTCCCACATGCCACAGAACTCCTGAGCCTGTGCTTGGAGCCCAGGAGCTGAAACTACTGAGCCCACGTGCAGCAACTATCAAAGGCTGTGCTCCCTAGAGCCAGGATTCTGCAAGGAGAAAGGCCACCGCGATGAGAAGCTCAGGCACCACAAGAAGAGAGTAGACCCCACTCTCTGCAGCTAGAGACAAGTCTGCACAGCAACGAAGACCCTGCATGGTCAAATAGAAACAGGGTAATAAACTTACTCAAATAAATCTTTTTTTAAGGATGGGAAAAAATGGAAATTTTTTGGAAAAATTAGATGGAAAAAATTGCTAAAAGCTGGAAAAAAAATTAAAAATAAAAAAGGGAGGCGGGCAGAAGAATGTTCCATTGCTCTGGTTGTGTAATGAATCAGTCCAAAACATTGCAGCGTGGCACACCCACTTGTTATGTTCACGGATTCTTTGGGTCAGGGATTAGGACAGAGCACCACAGGATGCCTCATCTTTGCTCCAGTGTGCACAAGGCCTCAACTGGGAGATTCAAACAGCTGGAACTTGATCAGTTGAGGTGCCTCTCTCCTCCAGCCTCTGTCTCTGTCTCTCTGAGGTCTGTGCTGTTCTGCATGGAGGTCCCAGGGTAAATGGATTTCTTCCACGGTGGCTCAGAGTTTCCCAAGATACGTCTTGCTTGGTGATGTGGCGGGAACCCTCCCCCTCCACACACTGGGGTTGGAGGCAGAATCCTTTTTGATTGTTGCAACCATCTTTGTAAAACACGCTAATATCTCCCTTGGAGAGGTGACGCCGGGATTAAATGCCTTGAAGGCTGTGACGATCGCCGGGGGGGTGGGGGGTGGAAAGTGCCCCAAGGGTGCCCATGCACCCCACAAGTGTTGGCCAAGCACCTGCCTTGTCCTAGACACCAGGGGGTGCTCTCAAATCCTCTTTGTCCAGCTGGGAGGCGGGGCACACTCCTCAATGGTTCTTATTGAAGGGTGAATGTGATCAAGTGTTAGAAAGGAGGCAGAAATAAGGAGCTAGGGGAAGCAGGAGGGAGCAAGGGATGGACAGATGGATGGACAGGCAAGTGACAGACACAAATAACACGAGCAAAATCCCTTTGCAAAACCACCACGGGCTGATACTTTGGTGGCAGCAGTAATGGTGGCGAAAATCCGAGAGAGGCTGGAGATACCTGAAATCACTCTCCTTTCTGGGCTTGGCTCTCTTGCAGTTCCCCTTCCTCATTCCGTTCTGGCCCCTCTCCGGCCCCTGCCCTCCTCCAGGCCTGGCCTCCATGGTCAAGATCCCCATGTCTGCCTCCAGCCCAGGTTTCCCCACCGTTTGGGGGTTAACATTTTCTGATGTTCCCCGCAGGGTTTGAAAGCACAGCTGTTGTTGCCATTTGGAAACTGGTGGGGTTTTTTTTTTTCCATAGTGTTCAGCTCTCTCTTGGAAACAACCACACTGCCATCCTCTGGCCAAAGTCTGGATTCCGCTTGCAGCAGGCTTCCCTTTTATGGTTGAAGGATGGCTTTCACAGCACTCCTGGGCTCTATCTGAAGGACACCCCTGCTTCCTGGGGGCTTCCCAGGTGGCGCTAGTGGTACGCCTGCCAATGCAAGAGACAGGAGATGCAGATTCGATCTCTGGGTCAAGAAGGTCCCCTGGAGAAGGAAAAGAAAAGCCACTCCAGTACTCCTGCCTGAAAACATGGACAGAGGAGCCCAGCAATCTACAGTTCATAAGGTTGCAAAGAGTCACACACGGCTGAGCAACTGAGCACGCACAGGGTTCTGCAAGGAGAATTCTGGAAATGGAGAGCAAGTCACCAGGAAAATTGGGTGACTCAAAGCAAAACAAGGAAAATGAATTCCTGGGTAAGGGAATTAAACTCTGAGGCCACCCTTTGGGTCAGGAGAAAACATCCCTGCGGGTAAAAGTGATGTGGGCTGGACTTTCTCTCCCGAGACCTGGTTCACTGGTATGGGAGCCATACTTGGAAGGGTGCCAGGTCGTGTAACCAGGGCTCCAGATTGAAAGCCAACAGTCTGCACTCAAGCTTCCTGCTGGGGAAAAAATTAAGAGGCTGACAGCTGTTTACCTATATAAGTCACATATGTTTGTGTCTGGTGTTTTCTCAACAAGTAAAAGTTATTGTGTTAGAATATGAGAGTAATGAGGTTCTTGATTCATTTATTCGTTTTTCTAGATTCACTCATTTGCTCATTCAATGCATCTTTTATAGTGCCAGGCACTGACCTAGGTGCTAAGAATAGAAAAATCCACAAAAATTCCTGCCTTCCAGGAGTCTGCTTTCACACAAAAAGACAGACAAATAAAATATGTAAATAAAATGCATAGTGTGTTAGAACATGCTGAGGAAGATGACAACAACCGTGTAAAGAACCTGCCTGCAATGCAGGAGACTCAGGTTTGATCCCTGGGTTGGGAAGATCCTCTGGAGAAGGAAATGGCAACCCACTCCAGTATTCTTGCCTGGGAAATCCCACGGACAGAGAAGCCTGGCGGGCTACAGTCCATGGGGTCACAAAGAGTTGGCCACAACTTAGTGACTATACAACAAAAAAGAGACAAATAAAATATGTAAATAAAGTGCATGGTGTATTGAAAGATGACGACAACCATGAAAGGTGATAAGGAGTGGTGGGGGCAATGCCATTGCCGAAAGGGGTTCCAGGAAGGCCTGAAGGTGATACAGAGGAAAGACCTAAAGATGGAGAGGAAATAGACCACTGGCTTCTGGAGGAAGGGGATTCCAGGCAGAGGGAACAGCAAACACTAAAGCCCTGTGAGAAGAGTATGCTTGCCACGTTTAAGGACGTTAAGGAGTCGATACGGCAGGAAGAAAGCAAGCGAAGAGAAGCACAGATGGGAGAGACACGGCGGGGAAGGGAGGGCCACAGGGCCCAGATTCCATAGCAACCTGAAGGCCATTGTGCAGCCCTTAGCTTTCGCTTTGACGAAAGGAGGGGTCCTTGCAGGATATGAGGATGTGACCTCTGAGCCCATTCTGGCTGCTTTACTGAGGATGAAAGGAAGGGGAACGATAGTAGGAAGAGATGGAGTAGTTGGGAGGCTACTGCAATGATCTGAGCAAAGAACGTGGACCGGAACAAGGTGGTAGCAGTAGGGGCATGGGAAGTGGCCAGATTCGGGGTACATCGGGGTGGCCAGGCCACCCTGAGGGATTAGACGCTGTGTGAAAAGGGGAAGAGCGACTAGCAGGACTCCAGGGTCTTCAGACTATGTTGCACATCTCTAAGGGGCATCATTCATCCAGAGATGCTGGACCTAAACGTTTCAGGACCTGAAAAACAAGCGCACACCATCTGCTACCCTTGGGAGGGGAACTGGTCATCCTCTTCTTTAGTGGAATTTATTTTCATGGTCTGTCTCTTCTATATGTTTGCAGTGTTTGGGCACTATAGGCTTCTAAGAATAAGATCACGAAAGACAGTGCCCTAAGACCCTCATCAGACAAACGCGAAACTAGTTTGGGGGCGGAGCCGAGTTTCCCCACATCAGGGATTTTGACTCAGTGCCGAGTGGCTGGGGGTGGGGGGGTCCGATACCTGGGATTATCTAAATCCTGTATAAGCTGCCCATCGCTTTGAAGCAAACTCATCTGTATACACCTCACCATCTTGTCTCTTGTCCCTGCCATCTTTGCCTGGGAGAGAAGCAGTATGATAGAGAAGAACAACTATTGCCAGGCTGTAATCTACAGTCAACACCTACACACAGAGAGGTCACTGGTCAAGAGCACTCA
Source organism: Oreotragus oreotragus (assembly GCA_006410675.1). Classification (NCBI taxonomy): domain Eukaryota; kingdom Metazoa; phylum Chordata; class Mammalia; order Artiodactyla; family Bovidae; genus Oreotragus; species Oreotragus oreotragus. Next base: position 259,528 of record SJYX01013596.1, read on the forward strand.
AAAATCATTTCCCTTTTCCGTCTCCTTCTGTCTCCAGCTGCCTAGAGCCAGAGGTCCCCCGCATTTAACTCTCCAGCGTATCTGTGGTGCAGCTCATGAAACGGAACGTTTTAACAGCAATCATCTTTATTCACATTTCACGTACCTTCTGCATTTTGGATGAAATAAATTCCCCCAAAGAACTCTCTCCACATATTCCAAGCACATTGGAAAGCCCCCTGTTTGCATGCTCGCTGGTTTTCTGAATATCAGAGTGTCCTCTTCTTCTCCAGGGCTGCCGCTAATACATCAAATAATTTAATGCTATTTTTAATAAATGGAAAGATCAGAGTGCAATTCAAATGCTTGGTGTTAGGCATTTATTTGATGGAGGTATCATTTTCCACGGCAAGATACATTTCTCTCTCCTCGGGTTATTATTAAAAACAGAAATTGAGCCATGCGTTGATGGAATCAAGCTGCAGCGCATACACTTTGTGGATTCTAAAAACAGAAGAAACGGAGCAGACTCTCAAAGCCTGAGTGTGGCCTGGCCTCCTGGTACATGAAGTCTCAGGCAAGGCTCTCAAGCAGGTCCCAGAGCAGCCCCGGCGACATCACCTGGGAACTTGGGGGAAAATGAACATCCTCAAACCCGCTCTGTACCTCCTAACTCAGAAACATTGGGATTTATAGTTTCACCAGCCCTCCAGGTGATTCTGATGAACGTTTAAGAATGAGTAGCGGTCCCCTCCTGCAAGGGCATCCAGTTTCGTGAGAGAACAAGAGCATCCTAAGGATAGTTAGAAGTCATAAGTGCTCAGAGATGTGGGTAGAACCATGGAGGCAGCAGAGAGGGAGGCTGGCTCTGGCTAGGACAACACAAGAAGTATCCACAGGGGAGAAAACCCTTGAACTCAGCCTTGAAAGAGCAGGCGTTGTCGAGGAAGAAGTGAGAATTGCCTGGTAAACAAGGAAAACTGAGAAGTGGAAAAAGGGCCTGATGGCCCCAGGGAGCACTGAGAAGTGTGTGGTGAGTTCAGTTGCTTTAAAATGACCCTCCAGGCCCAGCAAAGGGTGCATTTTACGTGGAACTGGGGTTTCAGGGTGTACAGAATCAGTCCCCAGAACGAGGGCTCAGACCAGTTCTAATCCTACTGTCTTCTGCCCAGGAAGGAATTTAAAAGAGTCGCTTCCTCGCCAGATACTTGCATTCACTTTTATAATATTCCCGCTAGTCCTCTGCCACCTGAAGGCTCACCCCAAGCACTTCTGATTTCAGAAGGGCAGATGCATGCTGAGCAGGACCACTCACAGGAGACAGGAGCGCTCTCACAAGGGAAAGGAGGAAAGGCCAGGACCATGCAGTCAACGTGCTGTACTGGTCTGGAAGTCTTCCTTGAATACCCACTCGGTGGCCATCAGCTCCACTGCTCAGCTTTGAGTCCACTATGTAACCTCTCTCTACCTCAGTTTCTTCATGTGTAAAATGGGCATAACAATAATCTCTAATTTGTAGGGATTCTTAGGGGGATTAAATTATATTTTAATATATATAAAGTACATAAGACAGTGCCTGAAAATAGTAAATGTTCTACATGTGTTAGCTATTATCATCATCACCACCACAGCAGCAGCAGCAGCACCATCATTACCATCACCTCCACGTCCCCATCATCATCACCATGACCATCAGCACCATCACCATCATCACCACCACAGCAGCAGCAGCAGCACCATCATTACCATCACCTCCACATCACCATCATCATCACCATGACCATCAGCACCATCACCACCATCTCCATCATCACCACCACAGCAGCAGCAGCACCATCATTACCGTCACCTCTCTGTCACCATCATCATCACCATGACTATCAGCATCAGCACCATCAGCACCATCACCATCACCACCGCAGCAGCAGCAGCAGCACCATCATTATTATCACCACCATCATTACCATCACCTCCACCATCACCATCATCATCACCACACCATCACCATCATCATCTCCACACCACCTCCATCATCACCATCACCATCATGAGCACCAGCATCATCAGCAGTGCTATCATCACCATCAAGTCTGCTCAATCCCAGAGCCAGATGAGGGGGCCAGGAACACCAGGCTAACAGTATGACAACAGCTGATCGCACTGAATGGATAGATATAATTAAATATATTTCCTTCACCTCAATCCAATCCCACTCCTCATTGGCAGCTTGACTGCCTTCTGTGACATCTCTCCAAAGCAACTGCTAAGCCATGTTTGAATTCCTCCTCTAGTGGAGAACTGACTGCCTCCCCAGAAGTTCATCTAGCTGCCAGATCCAACAACTTGACTCTAGGGCTTTAATATTTCTGTGGTTCTAAGAACATCCACACTATACCACTGTGGAATAACTTTTGTTAGTTAGAATAAAACTAGAAAACAGGCCATTATTTGTCCCACCTCAATCCTTTTTTATGCCAGGGCAAACTTTTTGATACTCTTCCCATTGAGAGGTGGAGCCTAATTCCACCCACCCCCCTTTGAATCTGGGCTGGGCTTAATAACTGGATTGATCAGTAAAATATCGCAGAAGTGACTTCCACCCAGGTCTCTTGAACCCAGCCATCACCCAAGCAGCCACCTGGAGATGCCCCAGTGGAGAAGAACTGAGGCCCCTGACCAACAGCACCAGCTGAACTCTAGCTGGCAGCCAGCACCAGCTTCCCAGCCATGTGAGGGCTCCATCTTGAAAGTGAATCTTTAGCTGCCCCATGCAGTCCATCCACGCAGCTGATGCCACATGAAGCAGACGTACCCATCTCTACGAAGCCCCAGTCAAATTTCAAATTCATGAGCCAGATGAATAATCATCATTGTTCACAGGTTCTAAATCCAGAGATGACCAGTTAAACTGCAATAAACAGCTGAAACATCCTGAAAGAACTGAAACATCTTATCCTTTATATCTGAGAACCACCCTTAAACTACTTCAGAATAAGCTTATAAGGGAGCCACTTCCAGTTGATCTGAGTCGATGCTGGGAATTAAACACTATAATCTGAGAGTTGGCTAAAAGACTCTTCTTTTAGCCAACGAGGCACAGCCCAGCCTTCCTTAACTTCATTCATCCATTCAACAAACACTTATAGTACCTACCACCACCCACCAGGAGCTATGCTCAAGACTATGGAAGAGGAAAATGAACCAGTCATTGTCTCAAGGACTTCATGCTAGCGGGGAAGGAGATCTGAACCCTCCCAAATGAGGCAACGCATCAGATGAGAAAAGATGTATCATGCAGTTCTGAGAAAACTCAGAGAAGAAAGAAGTGTGCTCTGCCTGGTGGGGGGTGATGGTGAGCTGACTCCAGAGGGATGAAAAGGATTTCCCACAGGGAGAAATGAAGGATAATGAGGTAGATAGAAGGTCCATGAGAGGGCCAGGCACTTTCAGGGTCAGTTAGGAGGCTGATGTGATGGGAGCAGCAAAAGGCGTGGGGCAGAACGACGAGGCTGTGAAACTAGGCTGGAGTTGGGTCAGGAAGGATTTTGTAAAAGAAGAGTTTGGGTTTTTCCTTGAACACCAGGAAAAGCTGCAGAGGGGAGTTTGGCAAAGGCATAGCAGAAGCAGACTTGCATTTCTGGGTTTCCCAGGTGACCCCGTGGTAGAGCATCCGCCTGCCAAGCAGGAGACACAGGCTTAGTCTCTGAGTTGGGAAGATCCCCTGGAGAAGGAAATGGCAACCCACTCCTAGTATTCATGCCAGAAAAATCCCAGGGGCAGACAAGCCATGGGCTATAGTCCATAGCGTCACAAAGAGTCAGACACAACTCAGCAACTGAACAACAAGAACAGTCTGGCTGTAGGGACAGGGGCATATTGAAAGAGGGCAAACCAGGAGCCTTTCCAGGAGTGTGGTCAGGAAATGAGGGGATCCTGAAATAGGGCAGTGGAGAAGTGGAGGACATTTCTTTGGAAAAAGTTACAAGCCCATTTGAAGATCAACTGGGTGGGGCAGAGAAACCAGTCAAGGGTGATCCCAGATTGTTGGCTGGGGCGGGTCCATTCGAATGACTCCCAGTGGCAGCAGGAGCAGGCCTGACGGAGGGGCAGACAAAAGTCCCCTCTGGTTCCTTTCAGGCAACTCGCACCTGGCTCTTGGGACATCCCAAGGCCTGATTCCATATCAAATGCTCAAATCTCTTCATTCCCAGGATCCTCTGGTTTTCCCATTTCCAGGAGAATCAGAGCATACATCTGACCAACGGGGAGAGCTGCTCTCCCAGACTCCGCGCCAAGAAAAGACGAACCCAGGGCTTCCCTGGCGGCTCAGTGGTGAAGAATCCGCCTGCCACTGCAGGAGACACAGGTTCGATCCCTGATCCCGGAAGATCCCACGTGCTGTGGGGCAGCCGATTCCTCGCGCCGCAACGACTGCACTCTGGAGCTGGGGAGCCCAACTTCGGAGCCCTCATCCTGCAACTACTGCGGCCTGAGTGCCCTGGAGCCCGCGCCCCAAAACAAGAGAAACCACCCCAGCAAGAGGCCTGTGCCCCACACCTGGAGAGCAGCCCCCGGTCCCAGCAAGCAGAAAAAAGCCCGTGCAGCTGCCAAGACCCAGCACAGCCAAAAGCAAATAAATAGAACTGCTTTTAAAAAAAGAAAGAAAAGCCCAACCCTGTTCAGGTTTTTTTCTATTCTTTAAGTATCTTTCTTAAGAATTACAACATCAAAGTATCAAGTACCCATAAAGGTACAGAGAATAATACAGAAATCACCCATAACCCCATTTCTCAGAGAGATTATTAATATTGGGGGATATTCCCATTCAATGTTTCTTCTATTTATACATATTTGCTTTATCTGATTAATTTGTAGCCTAAGCATTCGTCTAGGTCTCTCATATTTCCTGGAAAATATGCTTTGTTAAATGGCTGAAGAGAGCCCAACGTGGGTGTACCTAAATTAAATTAATCCCTACCATTAGACATTTAAGCCATTTTCATGCATGTGGGTTTTGTTTTCTATTTGGTTTTGTTTCTGCTATGATAAAAACCTTGTGTCAAACACGCTTCGGTATAAATCTTGGGTGTTCTTTTTAAATTATTTCTTTAAGACAAATTTCTGAAATGATCCAAGGATTAAAAGATTCCAATATGTCCAAGATGGTTGGTGCTCATGACAAAGTTTCCCAAGAGAGTTTTTTCGGGTCCTCTTGCCGACTGTGAAGGAAGACACATGGCCACATTTTTTTGGAGCCTAAAGTTTCTGGAAGACATTTACTGACTCTTTCTTGGGGGAAATGTGAACCTTTTTCCTTCCCCATACCCTGTGATTTATAACCAGCCTGAGCCAGCTCAGCTCCACCAACGCTGTCATCACACACTGTCCACCAAATGGAACAAAACCTCTAGGGTCCTTGGGTCTCTGAGCAAACACCAGGGAACAGTGGCTAGTCTCTCCCACTTCCAAAGGAACATGATGCTTTAATAACGCCCGAGAATGCTTTTGTGAAGTCCTGCTCCCCAGAACTTTCCCATCAGGCCCAGGGCCCAGCCAGCTTATGGTCTGAGCCTGTCTTTCCTGAAATACAATGACCGGCCAGCCAAGTTCTTGGCCACCTCCCCTGCAAGGCTCTCCCAAGCCCTGTGCAAGGACCATGCAGCATGCTAGCCAGCTGGTATCGAAGGAGCATGAAGAACATGCCTTGGCCCAGACCATGGACCCCTGTCCAAGGGCCGCATGAGTTTCAGCTGTAGGCACACAGCCCCCTCCAGTCCCTTCTACGTGATATATGGCATGTCTTTCTCAAAATTAGACTCGCTGCTTAGTGGGGGGCCTGGGAGGGAAGAGGTAGGACGATTTTAATCCTAAGCAAGTACAAATCACTTCAGAAGAGTCTGCTGCAGACCTGGCGAGAAGGGCTCCAGGCACCCTCAGACACTGAGCCAGGGCTCAGCCATCAAGGGAAAGCGCTGGCTTGGGGAGGAGCCAGACCTTCTCGGGACAGGAACACCGACCAATTTTTAGAGGTAACCCCAGAGTGGGTGGCTGGTAGACAGTGGCACAACTAAGAGGAAGCAGGCACTGCATTAATGGTGGGGACAGGGGGAGCATGGCTGTGTTCATCATAAAAGGCCAGAGACAAGGGAAAGCGTCTTCATCATAAACTTCGGTCCAAGCCAGACAGATATAGTAGTGTTTCATTTTAGGAAGATCACCCTGTGCATTGAGAAGACTCAGAGCAGGCAAGACCTTGAGGCTACAGGTTGTTAGGAAGATGCTGCAACTGTCAAGGAGAGGGATGCTGAGGACGCATGAGGGATGAGTGAGGAGGTGGAGGGAAGAACTCAGGAGATATCACGAGGGTGGAACCTATAGAATTTCAAGACTACGGGACATTCCACTGCGCACAGCTAACAGACGCCAATTTCCTCAGCTGACAGTGACCATCACAGGACCTGTTGCTAAGGGAGTTTGTGGAGCAAGTAAAGTGACATGTGCCGACTGCTTAGAAAAGTGTCTGGAGGACCTCCCCGGCAGCCCAGCGGTTAAGAACCCGCCTTCCAACACAGGGGATCCAGGTTTGCTCCCTGGTCGGGAACTAAGATCGCACATGTTATGAGGCAACTAAGCCGACGAGCCACAGCTAGAGAGCCTGTGCAAGGCAATGAAGATCCCGCGTGCTGCAAAGACCCAACGCCGCCAAATAAATATTACAAAAGAAGAGGAAAAGTGTCTGGCTTTGTCCAACTCATTAAAGATGCGGCTCTAAGAAACTGTCCACTATCACCAAGAGATATGGATAAAGAAGATATGGGATATATGTATATATAATGGGGTACGACTCAGACATAAAAATGAATTACATAATGCCATTGACAGCAACATTAAAGGACTTAGAGATTATTATACTAAGTGAAGTCAGAGAAAGACAAATATCATATAATATTCACTAGAATGTGGAATCTAAAAATATTAGTACAAATGAACTTATTCACAAAACAGAGACAAACTCTCAGACATAGAAAACACTTATGATTATGAAGTGGCAGGGTGGAGGGGGTAAACAGATGCACACGACTGTGTACAAAATAATGACAAGGGTTTACTGTATAGTCAGGGACCTATATTCAATATCTTATAATAGACTGTAATGGAAAAGGATCCAAAAAATCTAGATATATGCATATATATGTATAACCGAATCACTTTGCTGTACCCCAGAAATTAACACATTACTGTAAATCAACCATACTTCAATCAAAAAAAAAAAATTAGGTTCTACAACAAGTATGACTTATAACAAGATCATGGTGTGGAGGGAGGCTTATGAGGGAGGCGGTACATATATATATATATATACACACTTATGGCTGATTTGCATTGTTGTACAGCAGAAACCAATATTGTAAAGCAATTATCCTCTAATTAAACACTTTAAAAAAACAAGATCATTATTTTCTAAGCCTGCAGGTCAAGGCCAAGCATCTAGGGGCAGGAATCACCATGTAGACGGGAGGTGAAGCCACAGGAAACGACAGAACCGCCCAAGGCAATGTGCACAGTGAGGAGACAGAGGAACAGGGCACCAGCGTTGGCAGCACCGATGCTAAGAACTGCTTGGTGGGATCTGTGGAAAAGAAGAGAGAGAAAGAGCAGCTCCAGTCGAACCAGGAGAGAATGTGTCACAGGAGCCAAGCAGGAAAAGCATACTGAGAAGACGCGCCCAGTGCAGTGATGATCAGGTAGCCAGAAGATGGATCAGGGTCTGCTGGATTTAGCCACCAAGAGCTCCCTGGGCAGGATTTTCCAGAGGTGCAGGTGAGGTTTCAGTGAATGGAAAGAACAAGATGGAAGATGTTCATGGCATGCATGCCAAGTTGCTTCAGTCCCAGCTCTCTGCAACCCTATGGACTGTAGCCCGCCAGGCTCCTCTGTCCATGGGATTCTCTAGGCAAGAATACTGGAGTGGGTTGCCATGCCCTCCTCCAGGGGATCTTCCCAACCCAGGGATCGAACCCACATCTCTTATGTCTCCGGCATTGACAGGCAGGTTCTTTACCATTAGCATCCCTTGGGAAGATGTTCATTACCACACTATATGTCATGGGGAAAAGGGGGCACAACCTAAGTGCCCAGCAATAGGGGATTATGTAGATCATGGTACAACTATTCTGTACTTTCCTTCCTAGTATTATATAACGATCATTATAAAACAATTATTATATAGCAGAGTTATAAAATAGACATGGATTAACGGTGGACAAAGGAAGCCAAAAGACACGGATGATGAAGTAATGTAAAAAACAGTTTTTTCCAAAGACATATGATGATATAAGGAAAAAAGCAAGCAAGTTTGAGAGATGTATTGAGACTGGCGTGTTCAAGAAAGGCAACAAAGATGACTCAAGGACTGGCAAACATAATGGAAAACAAGTAAGAATAGAATGTGATCCAAAACAGTACACGGTGTAGAATGCAGCTTTGTGACTGGATCGGGGGTAGTAATGGAAAAACCGAGGAAAGGCAAATTCTCATGAGGTCTCTGTACTACAAATACGCGCACTTTTCCACCAGCCAGAAAGCTCCGTGCGGACCGGGGCCTCACTCTCCTGTTCCCTTCGGTTTTCCCAGTAACTAGTGCATGGTGGGGCAGACCTAAAGCAAAGTGAGAAAACATGGGTGACTATGACAATGCAACGTGAAGTGAGAGAAAAAATCAAGACACGTAAATACGGTATCCAAGTTAGAACTGCAATCGTTACAAAATGTGCACGGGTGGTCATGGGGGCTGGGGGACGGAGGGAGGATGAGTTGGGAGAGAAGTACCGGCATATACACGCTGCCATGCGTGAAATAGCTAGTGAAATAGCACAGGGAGTCAGCTCAGGCTCGGCGGGTGGCCTGGAGGGGCCGGAGGAAGGTCCAAGAGGAAGGGGATATATATATGTGTGTGTATATATACACACTGGAGAAGGAAATGGCAACCCACTCCAGTATTTTTGCCTGGAGAATCCCATGGACAGAGGAGCCTGGCAGGCCACGGTCCATAGGGTCGCAGAGAGTCGGACACGACTGAAGCAACTAAGCATATATACACACACATATTAGCCGATTCCCACTGTACAGCAGAAACTAACACAATACTGTAAAGCAATTATCCTCCAATTAAAAACCCACTTTTTAAAAAAGAGTCATTAAGGCATAAAAAATGTGCATGGGATAAAAAAAAAGACAAAAATTTTAAGAGTGCATTACGGTGTGGGATGCTGAATGTGGACATTTTTTCTTTGGTTCGTTTCCTTAATTTTCCTTAGTGGTTTTATAGTAATACTACTTTGACAATATTAAAACATACACAATGCAAGGAGAGGTAGAAAGAGAAAGAAGAGAAGCAAGAAGAAAGGAAGGGGGAGGGGAGGGAGAGCAGGGAGGGAGAGCAGAAGGGAGCGGAGCCACCAAGCAAGTATGGACCACGGAGCAAGTGCTTTGGCTTAGACCCCACAAGCTGTGTGACCTTGAGTGAGCTCCTTAACCACCCTGTGTCTCCATGCCCTCATCTACAAAACAGATACAGTTTTTTCCAAAGACATATGATGATATAAGGAAAAAAGCAAGCAAGTTTGAGAGATGTATTGAGACTGGCGTGTTCAAGAAAGGCAACAAAGATGACTCAAGGACTGGCAAACATAATGGAAAACAAGTAAGAATAGAATGTGATCCAAAACAGTACACGGTGTAGAATGCAGCTTTGTGACTGGATCGGGGGTAGTAATGGAAAAACCGAGGAAAGGCAAATTCTCATGAGGTCTCTGTACTACAAATACGCGCACTTTTCCACCAGCCAGAAAGCTCCGTGCGGACCGGGGCCTCACTCTCCTGTTCCCTTCGGTTTTCCCAGTAACTAGTGCATGGTGGGGCAGACCTAAAGCAAAGTGAGAAAACATGGGTGACTATGACAATGCAACGTGAAGTGAGAGAAAAAATCAAGACACGTAAATACGGTATCCAAGTTAGAACTGCAATCGTTACAAAATGTGCACGGGTGGTCATGGGGGCTGGGGGACGGAGGGAGGATGAGTTGGGAGAGAAGTACCGGCATATACACGCTGCCATGCGTGAAATAGCTAGTGAAATAGCACAGGGAGTCAGCTCAGGCTCGGCGGGTGGCCTGGAGGGGCCGGAGGAAGGTCCAAGAGGAAGGGGATATATATATGTGTGTGTATATATACACACTGGAGAAGGAAATGGCAACCCACTCCAGTATTTTTGCCTGGAGAATCCCATGGACAGAGGAGCCTGGCAGGCCACGGTCCATAGGGTCGCAGAGAGTCGGACACGACTGAAGCAACTAAGCATATATACACACACATATTAGCCGATTCCCACTGTACAGCAGAAACTAACACAATACTGTAAAGCAATTATCCTCCAATTAAAAACCCACTTTTTAAAAAAGAGTCATTAAGGCATAAAAAATGTGCATGGGATAAAAAAAAAGACAAAAATTTTAAGAGTGCATTACGGTGTGGGATGCTGAATGTGGACATTTTTTCTTTGGTTCGTTTCCTTAATTTTCCTTAGTGGTTTTATAGTAATACTACTTTGACAATATTAAAACATACACAATGCAAGGAGAGGTAGAAAGAGAAAGAAGAGAAGCAAGAAGAAAGGAAGGGGGAGGGGAGGGAGAGCAGGGAGGGAGAGCAGAAGGGAGCGGAGCCACCAAGCAAGTATGGACCACGGAGCAAGTGCTTTGGCTTAGACCCCACAAGCTGTGTGACCTTGAGTGAGCTCCTTAACCACCCTGTGTCTCCATGCCCTCATCTACAAAACAGATAGAAAAATGTATCTGACACGCTTCTGAGGAAGAAACCCAGCAAAAGTGTGCTTGTCCATCCTTCCTCACCGTGAGCTCCTAGGTCCTAGTGTGTGCCATTCACACACTGACGCTGTGGGGTTTGAATGATGCCAAATTCATCCTCGAGCTCATTTCTTACAGAAATGTCCAGTCTGGGGAGGTCCCCCCTCCTCGAAAACGCTAGGAAACCTTACTTGGCTTCCTCAGGTCTGACCCGAAAGACCTGCTTTCGATACATACGATTTCCCTATGAAATAGGAACAGCCAGGGATGACCAGGGTCCCCAAGAGCTGCTGTTTCCTGGCAGAGGCTGGAGGTAGGTAAGCCTGCACTCGGCTGAAACAGGTTTCCAGCTTTGACCTCAGAAGGGTGCACACATCAGCAAACAGGGAATGGGTCCTCCTTCCCAACACCCCATAACACCACTGTTTCACAGCCAGGGAGCCTAAAACATCCTGACAGAGTCAGTTCAGCTTTTCCTGGCCACCCCACGGGGAAAAGCACAAAGGGACAGTCTGTCAAGATGCAAAACAGCCCAGGAGGAAGCCTCATGGGGTGGTTTCACTGCCCCACTCGTGGGTATCGGTGGCCACCCCTTTCCCTTTCAAAGTCGCGGCGATGCGTGCTCCGAGACCCACGTTCCTTATGTCCCTCCAAAAGGGAGTGGATCGAGGCTGGCTCTCCACCCATGGACCCCATCCTGAACAGCTCCCCTCTACCCTCACACTTCACCCCGCCAACTCCAGAAATCCCAGCCACCACCTCCAGCCCCTTCCCTTTGTTCTTTCTTCTCATCCTTCTGCTCCAACACATGGGCTGTGCTCCCAGAGCCCTTGGCTCCTCCCCGTGATGTCTCTGCTCTCGTGGGACGTGGGGACACACAGGGAGTTGATTCCACCCGGATGCCGCCTCCTCACAGAGCATGGAAACCCCCTGCTTGGACATTACCGGCCACTTTTGAAGGGGTCTCTCCCTGAGCACTCCAGTCAGATCGCTTGGCTGACCTTCTCTCCAGCTCTCTCCTTTTGGACTCCATTTCTACTGTACAGGGGGCCTTGCTGGTGGCTCAGTGGTAAACAGCCCACCCTGCCAATGCAGGAGACGCAGGTTTGACCTCTCGGTCGGGAAGATCCCCTGGAGAAGGAAATGGTGACCCACTCCAGTATTGCTTGGGAAATCCCATGGACGGAGGAGCTTGGTGGGGCTACAGTCCATGGGTTCATAAAAGAGTCGGACAAAACTTAGCAATTAAACAACAAAACAACCTACCGGTCAGTGATCCCACATCACAGTCAGCAGCCTTGTCTCTGACACTGAATGTACTAGCGGGACTTCCATCAGATCCTCCTGACTCAGCATCAGGTGTTCAAGGCACCAGGGTCTGCACGTGGACTCTCTCAGGCAGGGGATGCTGCCTCAGTCCAAGCCTCAGCTGAGATGTAACAGTCAGTAAACTCCTTTATCTTCCCTTTGGCTTTATTTGTAAAACTAACTTCTCAGCTGACCTTGCTCCCCTTGGGGAGCCTGTAAAAATAATCTTGGAAATGAGGTGCAAAAAACTTGGTGCCATGCCAGGCTCTCAACTGCATGCATTTTACATGCAACGAGCATCAGATCTTGAAAAGAGATGTTCCTCAAAAGTTACAAAGGAAGAAACTGAGGTCCTGGAGAATCAAATGACTGATCCAAGACCACTCAGCCAAAAAGCAATAGATTTCATGTTTCCAATTCACATGTCCCAATTCCCGGTTGGTGATTTTTCTCCTGTGCCAAGCTACTCTGTAAAAATAAAGACTCAAGAGTAATGCGGTTTCTTCCCCAAGGCAGGGAGCCAAGCCAGGCAGCCCAGCTTCAGATCTAGGGCAGACATCTCTTTGAAGTGAGGGTAACACCTCAGGGAATAAAAGTCTGTCTGCTCAGAAGTGATCATGTGGAATTTGGGGCCCTCCTGTAGAACCCACTGGCCTCTTAGCTCAAGCAGTTAACATGTGCTCTGCTGTCTCAGGGAGGGCTCTGAGATGAAACACAGCTGGCTGCCACACTTCCCAGCACAGCTGAAAACAGTCTGCAGGGGACTCTGGAGCAAGTCAGTCTCACTGGAGTGAAAAACAGCAGATGTCAGAGTTAGCCAGCGGCCCCGGGAAACCCAAGCCCAGTTGCACTCAGCTCTGCCCTCGCAAATCATGTTCGGTCAAATCGCTCACTCACACAAGGCAGCCTCTTAGCTCCTGCCTCTCCTTCTGTCCCCAAGGCCCATCTGTGGCTGCCAAGCAAGCTGGAAAGCTTGAAAAAAAAACCCTCCAAGCTCCTCCGAGGCCATGATCCAGGAAGTTTCCTGGCTTCAAGTCAAAGACTTATAGACTCATAGGACCTTTAACCTTGCAGGGACCATCGGGGGCATCTTATAGATGAGAAGACTAAGACCCTGACTCAGGAAGTCGGCTTTGAGGCTTTGACAATGGCCTTCACCAAAGCCAACACTGGCAAAACTCAGAACCCAGTGAGGCTTGTGTCAACCTCCTGGAAGGGTCAGGGATGAGTGCACAGAAAAGATGGGTGTATGGATGAATGGATGGATGGATGGATGAGTGAGTAAATGGGTGGATGGATGGATGAGTGAGTGAATGGGTGGGTGGATGGTTGGACGGACGGACAGGGGGATGGGTGGGAGGATGGATGGATGAATGTTGTGATGGATGAATGCAGAGATAATTGGATGGGTAAATGGATGGGTGAGTAAGTAAATAGATGGGTGGATTGATAGAAAGGGGGAGAGAGAGACAGAAGTAAACAGAGATAGACAGAAGCAAAGGTGGGAGAGAAGGTCAGAGACAGGAAACAAGGCAGGAACAGACCAGGGCACTCATCTAAGAATCTCTGACCCATGGGGAATAGTCAGCTCCTGGATGACCTCCACTGTGGTTCTTTTCACCTGTCTCCCAGGACAAAGGTGTTACAAGGGCCTGGGGTGACCTGTCCTCATTGGTCGCCTCCCTGAGCCGCCAGTGTCAGAGCCCAGGACCCCTTCCCACCTCCCCCCATACCTAGGAGTTGCCTTGGCAATGGCCCACACCAGGAGGAGTTTCCCTTGTGATTGCCCCTTGTCTTTGGAATTTTCTAGAGATCACTTTCCAAACAGACCTACTCTTCCTCACTCATCTCCAAGATGATGCCAACTTGACCACGTCAGCCAAGGCCAGGCCTCTCTGAAGTTCTTCCCCCTCCCTATCCACTGCCACCATCCCAGAGCGAGGCTTATCACAAGGTGCTCACTCCCGATGTAGATCGGAGTGACAGCCTGGCATCGGGGACAGGTCCATGGGATCTGACCCTGACCCTCTTATTTACCAGCAGGGTAATTTTAGGGGGGCATGCGAGTCTTCACCTATTAATAAGGAATGTAATAACCAGTGTTGTTGGGTCCCTTTGGGACACTGTGTTATCTGTCCTGGGCTGTTTTCCTGGGATCCAAATAACCTGGGATCCTTTAGATTCCTCTTCTCAAAGCTACTCTTTTTTCTTTGGTTACCGGCCTTAAAGGGTACAGGGAAAGAGTAGAGGAGAGAAGTTCTCTCGAAAGCCACTGATTACTGACAAGGATGGGGCGCAGGAGAGAGGGGAGCCCAGCATGACTGCCAAGTTTGCTTCTGTCTTACTGGATCTCACTGTTTGCTGAACCCAGGGGAGACAAGGCTCGAGCGGAGAAGCTGGAAGAAGATGTGCAAGAAGCCATCAGAACTGCACACAGGCTTTATTTACAACAGCAAGGCAGACATGCTTCACTCTCGTGGTTGACCCAGCAGATACGCAGCCATACGGCAGCCCAAGGGGCTTCCCAGGTGGCGCTTATGTAGGGCACTGTGCGTGCACAGCTACAAATGATCTTAGCTGTTCCCTAACCGTGTATTTACAAAACATGGGGCAAGAGAGCCTGACCACCGCCATCTTGGCTAATCTGCTCTTTCCCTACAGCTTCTCAAAGGGTTAGTGCCATTTTTCAAGAGTATCCAGAAGAATGATCAAGCTCTGAGGGTGCAGGTGGACCATCCAGGTGACCTTGCTGCAAAGCATCTGCCCTTTCTCAGACCCCTCCCTCAGGTCTGCTTCTGGTTCCCTAAACTCCAAATCCAACCATCCCCCCACCCTACCCCTAGCCACTCACTCTAGGGGCGCCTAGCTGACCACCCTCCCTCACTCAGGCTTCCATACACTCCTGCTCTATCTGGCTTCACAGAGGCTAATGAGGCTTCAAGCATCCTGACTTTCAGGGGTGGGGGACAGCTGGAGGAATGGGATGCGGACACAGCTTAGGGGACCCAGGCATCTCAGCTGCAGCTGCCTCTGCATCCCTCCACACAGGAAGCCAGCTTCGGGATCTGCATTTTAATACCTGAAAGCTCCAAGACAGAATAGGAAGATGGAAGACATGTTTCTCAAATTATACAGGTACATCAGTTTCACCTGGACCAGCAGTTCGCAGCCCTTTGGGCACCAGGGATCGGCTTTGTGGAAGACGATCTTTTCATGAATGGGATGGTTTCAGGATGATTCAAGCGCTTGACATGTACTGTGCACTTTATTTCTATTATTGCATCAGCTCCACCTCAAATCATCAGGCATTAGATCCCAGAGGTTAGGGACCCCTCTCCTGGAGACCCCTAGCCTGGAGAATTTCATGGAGAGAAGAGCCTCAAGGGCTCCATAATGCAGCAAAGAGTAGGACACGACTGAAGCAACTTAGCCATGCATGGCTTAGCACACACATGCACACGCAACCTGGAGGACTGTTTAAGCCCAGAACGCAGCCCCCTCCCCGAGAGTTCCTGATCCAGTAGGTCTGTGGGTAAAGCCCAAGAATTCGCATCTCTAATAAATTCCAGATGGCCTGTGGCTCCCAGCACTTAAAGAAAAGAGGGAAAGGATGGTTGCCCAGGGTGGGAAGTCCTGGCTCCAATTTCAGGGAGAAGGAACACCCCATCTCGTTCATTGCTCTCTCCCCAGCGCCAGACGCAGAGTAAGTCTTCAAAGAAGATTTGTTGGACTGACAACCCTAAATCAGAAAATAAAGGCCCCAAAGCCCAAGGCCCACCTCCTCTCTTTTGGGGTGGAAAGGCAGTGCTGAGACAGACAGCCAGTTCCTCCCCCCATTCACACTGCCCAGCTCCCTTCCCTGGGGTGCAGCTTGAAGGATATACACACCCCCACCGCACCCCTTCCTCCAGCCTCTCCCCCTGAGCTGGGAGCTGCCTCATTGACGCGCAGCCCACACAGCTGCAGGGCTCCCTTCTGGATCACTGAGAAATGGGTCCGATTTGAAAATGTCAGGATCTCGTTAGCAATTCCAATGGCCACCGTAGTAATTACGCCCTTTCATGTTCCAGCGTGTTCCACCGCATCAGAGCTGACACAAACACCTGGTTTTATAATATCACCGCCTGGAAATAAATGTCCAAAATGATATGAAAATGTACTAGGAAGAGATTAATAACTGTTCTTCCAGGAAGAAAGATAGCCCTTTTCAACCAGTATATTATATATTTTTTCCTCTTAAAAAAGCCTCTCTGATAGCGTCTCTCCTTGAGGGGAAGTGAATTATATTATCACTCACAGGCCAGTAATCAGTTCTGTCAGCTGCAGGGCTGAGCTGCTGAAGGTAGGAGGGGGGCAGGAGGCATCAGAGGGCGAAGGGGCAAGCCCTGGAAGTGACACCTCATCGCCCCCACCCCACTCCCAACCCAGAGTTTTTCTTCTCAGAGCAGACAGAATCTCCATCTGCTGATGGATGAGCATGTTGTTAACAAAGCAGGGAGGTCGGATAGGGGCAGAGTGGCATCTGCTTACCTGGAAAGACCTTGTCTGGCCACCTGGAAGAGCTACCCTGTCCATCCCAGTGAGGATTGTCTATTTCAAGGCTCAGTCCAGGGGCAGGAGCTAAGAGAGGCTAGCCCAAGGATAGGCCCAAAGAGCATGTCCTGAGCCCCTTGCGTCCAGCTCTCGTGGTCTAGCTGAGCAAGCAGAAAAGACTTCTCCTGCTCCATCTCCTTTCTCTTGTTTGAAAGGCTGTGAGCTCAGCGCAAAACCCTGTCCCTAGAACGTACAACCAAGAACGCTCTACCCAGCAAGACTCTCATTCAGATTTGATGGAGAAATCAAAAGCTCTCTAGACAAGCAAAAGTTAAGAGAATTCAGCACCACCAAACCAGCTTTACAACAAATGCTAAAGGAATCACTCTAAGCAGCAACAACAGGAGAAGACCTACAGAAAATAAACCCAAAACAATTAAGAAAATGGTAATAGAAGCATACATATCAATCATTACCTTAAACAGAAATGGATTAAATGCAACAAAGGAAAAACATAGACTGGCTGGGCGGATGAAAACATGCGCATGGATGCTCCCCCACTTAACACATCCCTCTGCTTGACCCCCCAAACTGTATGTAATTATTTTATATTGTTACTTTAGTAATGTTCCCATTATGGCTTGCAACTGTAATTATCTTTTTTTTTTTGGTCTGGCTATTGATTGAGAAAGGTAATAAACATCTTTTACTATTGTGATTTAAAAAAAAAAAACCGCGTCCCTGTGTGGTGGAGCCCCTCAAGTCACCCCCCACCACGCCTCTGTCCTGCCCTTCCCCACCTGCCAGCCTCAGCCAGGGACTCCCCACCCCTTCCATCCATCCAGTCAGCCCTCCTTTGCCTTGGTCTCCCTAGCCCCGCCCCCAGCATGTGCTTTCCCCTCATCCAGGACTGGAGGATGCTCTCTCTCCAAGTCTTGGCCTGAAGCTTTCAGTTGGATACTGGTCCTCACCTGCCTTGACTTGTTTAAGAGGCGTGTTTACTTTCGGTCCCAAACAAAGAGCAGAGAGCAAGGCTTCCCTTCTTTCCTGCCCCCTTGGGTGCACAGTGCACTGCTGAGCAGAAATCCTGGCTACGAAGCTTGGCGGCTCCCCCCAGCTGGGACACCTGCTGTGTTATTGATGGACAGGGCGGATCTGCCTGCTCTGTTCAGCCAGGCAGGAAATGTTCAATGAATAAATGAATCCTTCTTTTTCAACAACAACAGAAAAGACAGATCTGCCACACACCCAGGAGGGGCTGGGTGTTTTATGTGAGTTTCCTTGTTTAATTATCTCAAAGTCTTAGGAGGTTTTGAGATAATTATCCCCATACCATTGACAAGGAAACCGAGGCACAGTGATAATAATAGTGCCTCCAGCCATGACCTTAGCCCTCTCATTCATGCATCAATCTCTCACTTTCTCTATACCGCCTTAGTCTACCCTCATCAAACACTGTCCAAGTCATCCTGACTCCAGAACTTGCTACCTCTGCTCCTGAATTGCATAGATGCCCCTGCTGTCCCCATTACCGAAGACCCAGTAGAGAGTCTTATCCCAGTAGGATAAGACTGACATTTGGTCAAGTCCTCAGAGCCCATTTAGGAGGGGGATACTGGGCAGCTTGGGCTCCCAGGTGATGCTAGTGGTAAAGAACCCGCCTGCTAATGCAGGAAATGTAAGAGATGTGGGTTCGATCCCCTGGAGGAGGGCACAGCAACCCTCCAGTATTCTTGCCAGGAGAATCCCATGGACAGAGGAGCTTGGTGGGCTACCATCGATAGTGTCCCAAAGAGTCAGATACAACTGAAGTGACTTAGAACTGCACACACACGTTGGACAGCTTGAAATCCCAGTTGCAAAACTCCCCAGTGATGGGGGAGCAGAGTGGAGAGAACACCCAATGTTAAACATCAATATTTTGGGGATCGTGCCTGTAGAAGCCTTGACTCCCTCTCTCAAGGCTGGGGAGAGCCAACGGGCACAGGCAGACCTGGGTGACAGCCTGTGCCCTGTCTTCAGGTTCTGTAACTCCAAGCAAGGCCTCCCAGCCTCTCCTCAGAAGAACCTGCCCCCAGCCCAGACTTCAGAACAGGTAACGGGCATTGAAGGTCGGGGAGGTGCTGACCAGCACCCAGGCACTCGGCCCCACCTGCAGAAGCGGGACATGCGATGGCGAGGTGAGAAACAGCGCTGAACGGAGCAGCCTTTCTAAAGCAAACCAACAATCTTCGAAAGATGGGAATCGGCAGGATTAATGAGGCCGATTACTGCCAGCTGCTAAAAGGAACTTGAAGGCTTTCAATGTCAGTACGTTTATGATGACAGAGTAATTAGAGCTAATTAAGAAAAAATGAAGCTGAGAACAGTGCAGTCGGCTCATACTGGCTGAGACTCAAGGTGCCTCAGACTCTGTCCAGAGCCCCCAGAAATGCTCTCGAGGGGGCAGCCTATAGCCAGTGGCTCCCTCTGTTTGCCTTCTAGAAATACAGGATCAACCGAGCAGATACAGAGCTGTGGGTGAGGTCGCCTTGGGCTGGCTCGACCAAGGCAACAAGTTTGATAGGAGGCACTGAGGGGAAGGAGGCCCAGTTTAATCCAACATGAAGACCATCTTGTCTAGGTGAAAACCAGTAACCGTTTTGAAGAATTTCTCTTTCCACCAGATGTATGGGAGACACACAAGGTCAGCTAAGAAAGAGAGCCCTCATGGGACTTCCATGGGGAGCCAGTGGTTAAGAATTCACCTTGCAACACAGGGGATGTGGGTTTGATCCCGGGTCTGGGAACTAAGTAGGAGGGAATGGCAACCCACTGCAGTATTCTTGTCTGGGAAACCCCAGGGAAAGAGGCGCCTGGCAGGTTATAGTGGGGCTGCAAAGAGTTGGACACAACTGGGTGATTGAGCACTGGGAACTAAGATCCCACATGCCGTGGGGCGCATAGCCCCACATGCTGCAACCTCTGAGCCCAGGCACCACAGCTAGAGAGCCTGTGCGTCACAAGGAAACATCCCACACGTCTCAACGAAGCTCCCATGTGCTGCAACTAAGACCCAATGCAGCCAAATAAATTAAAAAAAAAAAAAAAAAAAAGAAGGGGGAGAAAAGAAGGAGAGTCCTCAGTCAGATTTCGTCCCACAAAGATTGACAGAGAAGCGTCATCATCCTCAGAGGACAATGTAACCCCAGGCATAAAGAGATGCAGTAACAGGCTACCAATCGTGGTCACATGACAGCTTTTCTAACTGTTAGGTGGGCTGTCCAGAACCATCAACCCCCCTTCACCCCAGCTTCTGTCTCCAACTGGAGACACAGATCTGCAAGGAGGCCAGCAGGACTGGGCTGAGCTGGTAGTCTGGTTCAGAAAAGAGGTAACTGCTTTCCCCTGAGATTCAAGATGCAGGAAAGCAGATGGACTGACTGCTCAGAGAGGCTCGTGACACTTGGTGTGTCTGCCATCCTCTACCCTGATCTTCCCAGGGTTGTCTGGGAAAGCTTATCCCATGGCCTTATTCACAGGCTGGCATAGGGAACACTGACCCAAGATTAGGGAAGGGAGTCCCCCGGGGAGGCTAGAGGTTAAGGTTCAGCCCTTTCACTGCAGAAACCTGGGTTTGATTCCCAGTGGAAGAATTATCCCACAGGCTTTGCAGTGTAGCTGAAACACAGAGATAAATAAACAAATAAATTAGAAATGCTAAAACAGAAGACTTAGGGGAGCCCTGCAGAGCTCCCAGATGCCCCACCCACCATCAGCTTTGTGATCCCCAAAACTTGCCACCAACAAATGAACGCTTTACTCTAGCCAGAGAAACCCACCTAAATGCAAAGCCTGGCAACTCCCTGGTGGTCCAGGAGTTAGAACTCCAAGCTTTCACTGCCAAAGGCCTGGCTTCAATCTCTAGTTGGGGAACTAAGATCCCACAAGCCGTGTGGTGAGGCCAGAAAATAAAAATAAACTGTTTTTTAAAATAATAAAATAAAATGCAATTCCCCTCTGGCATGAGGCATGAGAACCAAACTTCTAACTCAAATGTAAATGGTTGCTACACCCCCATCCAGCCAACAGGCAGGAAACCCACCCAGCCCCTGGGGCCTGACACACAGCAGTCTTCCCCGCTACCGTGGCAGGCCCTCGGAGGGGACCAGGGCAGGGTGGAGTTCAACAGGGCTGAAAGCGGAGCAGATTTTCATCATAACCGAAATTAAAACAAAGAGTAAATTCCAAAGATCCACCCCACCAGATGGAAGTAATATACGCCTCTCAACCACTAAGATATGGACTGCATTTGTGCTCAGAGCTCTTTAGGCAAGAGCAGAGTGAAAAAGAAACACAAGCTCATAAACACAAAAGGCAGATTCTTTTCCAACAGACTGAGGAAACCAAAGCACATGTGTTAATCCCACTGCTCACCCTTACCAGCTGCTTCCATGGGCAGGTCCCATGGCTTCCCCGGGCCAATCACTCATCTGTAAAGTGGCAGAGCGCGTGATCTGAGGTTCCATCCACCTCCACGAGTCCAAGGAGCTCCATCCATCTCTAATTCTCAAGGACTTTAGCTTAAGTGGAATCACGGGGTGGGGGGCGGGGGAACCCTGCAAGAACCAATAGATATATTTCTTGGCTAAAAAACAACTATTTATTCTGGAAACTGAACTGCATCCCTGATGTGGGCATTAAATCAAGCAGCATTCTGAAAGCACATGCTCAAGGGCCACAAGAGGCATGCGAGTCCAATTAAAATATTTAAGCTCGTTTTCCTTCTTCAGAGAATCGCAGAGTCTAACTACATACACATGTCTGGCATTTTCTGAAGCTCATGAGGGTTTTGTATGAGTTATTTGGGGTTTTGAATTGTATTGGATCAATACCAGGTGTGGGTGGTGAATGAAAAAAATTTTTGGAAAAAAAAAAAACTGGTGTACTATTCTTTCCTTATGGTTTCTGGGCTTTCTTTTTATTTCTTAAGCCATTTTAAGTATGTAGGACTTGTTCTGTAGTTTCCTTCAGCCTATTGCTCTGTTTCTTCAAGTGTTCTTGTTTTCATGATCAGAGTTAGAGAGCATTATTGGGTATCAAGTCTGATGCTTTATCTACATGATACCAGGGTAGGAAACCAGGAATGCTACTGAATAATGAGTTGCTGGGCTATCCAGGAAAATTGTGATGAGGACCATGCATGAGACGAACTACCTTAAAGTTTATAGTCCTTCTATTTCAGAAGATTGTCCTGAGTAAGGAGACCAGAATAATGTATAAGTGAGTTAAAGACTGGATCTTCTGCCAGATAATGAGTTTATCAGCAGCAGGAATATATCTGTTAAGGGACAGTCTGGGACGCTATAACAAAAGAAACCCCAAAACACAATGGCCTCAAAAACACTGAATCATATTTTTACTTAATAATCCAGACAAATCATCCCAGGACTAGGAGGGCAGCTCTGCCATCCTCAACATAACCATCCCAATCTGGATCCAAAATGGCTGCTTCAGCTCCTGCCATTACATCTGCCTCCTAACAGCAGGGTGGGAGAAGAGCAAAACAAGTTCATGCTGTATGAAGCCATCCACCAAAATCTGTGGTCCTTTCTTTGGTAGATTATGGCCATATTGAAAAAATTCTTGCCAATAGAATGAAAGCAGAAGTGGAGGATTAAAAGAGGGGACCTTATAGGCCACTTACAGAAACAACCTGCATTAATTGTTTCCCATTGTGTTGGTGGGCCCAGACCACCTTATCTGCCTCCTGAGAAGTCTGTATGTAGGTCAAGAAACAACAGTTACAACCAGACATGAAACAACAGACTGGTTCCAAATTGGGAAAGGTGTACATCAAGGCTGTACACTGTCACCCTGCTTATTTAACTTATTTGCAGAGTACATCATGCAAAATGCCAGGCTGGATGAGCCACAGGCTGGAATCAAGATTGCTGGGAGAAATATCAATAACCTCAGATATGCAAATGACACCACCCTTATGGCAGAAAGTGGAGAAGAACTGAAGAGCCTCTTGATGAAAGTGAAAGAGGAGAGTGAAAAAGTTGGCTTAAAACTCAGCGTTCAAAAAATGAAGATAATGGCAACCAGTCCCATCACTTCATGGCAAATAGATGGGGAAGCAATGGAAACAGTGACAGACTTTATTTTCTTGGGCTCCAAAATCACTGCAGATGGTGACTGCAGCCAGGAAATTAAAAGACTGCCTGCTCCTTGGAAGAAAAGCTCTGACCAACCTAGACAGCATATTAAAAAGCAGAGACATTACTCTGCCAACAAAGGTCCATCTAGTCAAAGCTATAGTTTTTCCAGTAGTCATGTATGGATGTAAGAGCTGGACTATAAAAAAAAGAAAAGCACCAAAGAATTGATGCTTTTGAACTGTGGTGTTGGAGAAGGCTCTTGAGAGTCCCTTGGACTGCAAGGAGATCCAACCAGTCAATCCTAAAGGAAATGAGTCCTGAATATTCATTGAAAGGACTGATGCTGAAGCTGAAGCTCCAATACTTTGGCCACCTGATGTGAAGAACTGACTCATTGAAAAAGACACTGATGTTGGGAAAGATTGAGGGCAGGGGAGGCAGACATGCCCTTGGTTGGGTGGCATCACTGACTCAATGGCCATGAGTTTGAGTAAGCTCTGGGAGTTGGTGATGGACAGGGAAGCCTGGCATGCTGCAGTCCATGGGGTCGCCAAGAGTTGGACGCTACTGAGCAACAGAACGGAACTGTGTTGGTGGGAACTCAGTCACATGGCCCCACCTACCTCCGAGGGAGGCTGGGAAATGTCGTCTACTTGTGTGCCCTGCCACCCCTCTACCTCTGCCACTCAAATGTCCCCCACGCAAAAAGAAAGAGGACCACTGTTTGGGGTGCACCTGCCAAGAATCAGTAGATCAGTAGCTGCGCTAGGTCATTTGTATCATTAGATATTAGCTTTGTTAATTCTGTGTGGTAAGAACAATTCTACCTTGTAAATGAGGCTCACAGGTTTAAGAAATCTGTCCAAAGTCACAGAGCTAAGCAGAGTTGAATCATGGTGACAGTCCTGCAATGTCTCAGGATGTCTCTGGGTTCTTCCTACTCACAGCACCTTTGTCTACACCATAGAAGGGGCTCTGACCCTCCACTCTGACTCTCACACTGTCTGATGGGGGCCTAGGGCCACTGCTGATAACATAAATGTGTGTGTGTTAGTCACTCAGTCATGTCCAGCTCTTTGCAACCCCATGGACTGTAGCCTGCCAGGTGCCTCTATCTGTGGAGATTCTCCAGGCAAGAACACCGGAGTGGGTTGCCATGCCCTCTTCCAGGGGAGCTTCCCAACCCAGGGATTGAACCCAGATCTCCCGCACTGCAGGCAGAGTCTTTACAATCTGAGCCACCAGGGAAGCCCATAAAAGTGCTCCTTCTGAAAACATTTGCTCTCCGTATCAAATCAGGAAAGTGATCCCGGAAGGGCTCCTAGCTTTCTGAGTTACTGCCTGCAGGAGACCATGAACTTGGGCTTGTCATGACAAAGGTCTGGATGGGAAGGTGACAGAGGTGAGGTGTGTTTACAACACAGGATGATGGGGATATAGGTGGTGAGACCAGTCTCACCCACAGGCGCTAAAACCATCCCTTCCTTATCTCAACCTGGGTCCACACACACGCAGACTCACCCCCCTCTCCTGCGGAGCCCTGGGGCTGCATTGGAACACTCCAAGGAAAGTGTGCTGAGTTTTGGGCTACATGAAAAGATCATCTCCCTGATTTTGGGAGATGTGTAACTTATTTGGGCATCGCTTAAGAGTCATTCCTGAAGCCTGAGATGAGAAAGCATGAAATGAGATCATTCGTTCAATCGTTTGATTAGGAAAAATCAGAAGAGCACAGACTCTGGAGAGAGACTGAGTTCAAAACATAGATTCTCAGATGTGTGTTTGCCTGATCTAGGGAGCTCGAGGCTCGCTCTCTGGGTCGGGGGCAGGTTTACCTTCCCTGGACACATTGCTGCCTAAATGCAGAACAAAGCTGGGACCTGTAAGCACAAAGGAAGACAGTAGCGTTGCTGAGGGCTTCCCTTGTAGCTCAGTTGGTGAAGAATCTGCCTGCAGGGCAGGAGACCCGAGTTCGATCCCTGGGTTGGGAAGATCCCCTAGAGAAGGAAATGGCAACCCACTCCAGTATCCTTGCCTGGAAAATCCCATGGACAGAGGAGCCTGGTGGGCTGCAGTCCATGGGGTCGCACAGAGTCGGGCACAGCTGAGCGACTACCAGTGTTACTGAAAGTTGGGCCCTGGGCTGCTTGACATTCAAAAGCCAATACAGAGGCCAAGGTGGTGGAAGGGAAAGCTTGCTTTATTTTGGATGACAGCAACCGGACAGGACAGACCCCTGTCCAAAGATCAGCTCCCCCGCCCTGGACGAGCAGTGGGCAAGAGCGTTTATAGACAGAGGGAGGGGGCCACGTGCAGAAACAGTGCAGTCAGCTCTGACAGTCATCTTCAGGCTGGTCATCAGTGGTCCGACCAATGTCATCGTGGTTGTTTTAGGTGCCGCTACTCTCCAGTTCCAGGGTCAGTTTGTTTCCATTTCTTTGAGGCCAGTTCTCAGAATTGTGGCAGCCTGTGTCTACACAGTCTGATCATCGTGGAGTTAACTTCTCCCACCTGGTGGGGGTTTAAGTATCTATGAGACAGCTCACAGGATATGGTCAGAGTATTATCTATATCCCTCGAGAAGGAAGTCAAGGTCCTTGACTATGCCTAATGACCACAGGATTACCATTGGGTCTCCTTTGACTGTTTTCTTTGTTTCTGCATTTCTCATTTCTCTGATTAAACACACTCTTTGGATAAAGTTTTTTCCGCAGGCAAAAGGCAGGCTGAGGACACAGGGGCAAGAACTCTAGGGTGCTGCCCTGTTTCAGCAGGAATGGCTGAGGAGTGAGCCACACCCTGGCTTGGATTGTTCCCACCTGGGACTAATGCCACAGGGTCACAAAGAGTCCAACATGACTGAGTCCACATGCGTTCCACCACACCCACAAAGCAAAATTTACCATTGTAACTATTTCAAAGTACAATCCAATGGATTTAAGTACCTTCTCAAAATGATCTCAGTTTTTAAAAGGCTAAGAGGATTTTCCGGCAGACCCCAACTAGGCATGAAAGGAAAAAAGCCAATACTTGCTCGGTGGTAGTTAAGATTGGTGCCAATCATGGTCTTAGGATGGGTGTTAATTATTCAGAAGGGGACGGCATGGTACAGAGGCCAGAGCACAGCTTCGGGACAGACTTTAAAAGGCCTGTGGTCAGGGGGGTCTTCCCTGGTACTCCAGGGGCTAAGACTCCATGCTCCCAGTTCAGGGGGCCTAGGTTTGATCCCCGGCCAGGGAACTAGATCCCACATGCCCCAACTAAAGACCCCACGTGCCGCCACGAAGACTGAAAATCTTGTGTGCTGCAACAAAGACCCAGCACAGCCAAATAAATTAAATAAATATTTTTTTTAAAAAGTCTGTGGTCTCTGGTCGCAATCTGGCCAACGCTCAGCTGCTCATGGCAGGGCCGAGGAGAGAGATCCATGGTGAAAACACCGTCGTCTCTTGATCCAGAGACGAAACCCACCTCTGGGCACAGCCAGACCCCTCCAAACATACTGTCAAGGTCACCAGCTGACAGCAACGCCTGCAACACCACCATGCAAGTTTCACGCACGGCGACTCATTACACGGAGGTCAGCCAGGTGTGCCCTTGTGTGTTCCTAACCAAAACCCTTCTCCCCTCAGCAAGTTTATCCTGCAGTGGGCTGCTAGCATATAACTTCTTTTCTTCTCACACCACCTTCTGTATAGCACACTCCCTTCTGAGCTGAGCACACAGTAGGCACACGGGAGAGACCTGTGGTTTCGTAAAGGACAAAGGACCAGGCTGGGAGACCAGCAGAACACAAACAAAAGCCTCTGCCACCATCTCCCCCAGCTCAGATAAGCCTAACAAGTCTTCAAGCTTCAGAAAAAGAAATCTTTAACCCAATTATGTCAAACCCCACTGGATACATTTGATCCGGGAAAAATATCATCTCTGGCAATCATAAAGAATATTAAGGTATTAGCAGCCGTCATTTTAGAATTGCACTGGAAGGGGAGCTGGAAATAATTGCACATCAGTTGCTCAAAAATCAGCAGTAAAAGAAATTTACATTAGTGTATAAATTACCCTCCCAGCAATATAAATTAGGGTTTTATACCTCCTAATGACAACTGTACGGGCCCTGGCTGTGCTAAGTAGAGATTTCTTGAAGGAAGGAGCGGCCACATTCTGAATCCAGCAGGCATCTGGGCCTCAGTGCTGAGCTGGGGAGCAGAAGTGATTTGAATCTGATGGTCACCCGCCTGGAAGCCGGCCCTGCTGGAAGATTCTCCAGTCAGCAGAGCACCTGGGGAGGCGGGCAACCTAGGAACAGGTCCTGCGGTGAACAAAAGTAATTTGCCTCCCTCTCCTCCAACAGCACACCCGCCCCTCCCCACCCCCTCCACTAACCATCCCTTGGAAACAGAAGGCTCTGGATTTACTCGGAACGCTGTTATGTTATCAACACTTTTGTTAAGAACATTTGGTGGCTTGAGCTGCAACTCTTCAGCATAAGCAGTTGAAAGGCACGACAGTCTTTGTGGGAAGGGCCAGCAGAAAACACCTAGAAACCCCTTATTGTCAGGAGGCCAAGGTCCAGGACAGTAAGGACAGTGGATGAGCTGGGGTGAATGGAGGGTTCTTCCCGTGGCAGGTGACAGAAGCCAAAGGCCGCATCATTTCACAGGGCAGACGACCAGAGCGTGAACGCAGCCCCTGGCTTCATGGATAGAAGACTCAGGGGCTCAGGCAGTGGAGCCGGAATACAATCATCTGTCTATCGTCTTCCTGTTATCTGTTTATTTTTCAGGTCTGTGCGCCTCTGTGCAGGTGTCTGCTCTCTCTTCTACTAGGTAGACTAACCTTTCCCATTCAGCCAAGCAAGATGATAGCCTAACAAAAAACCCAAACACACACACAGAGCTGCGGTCTGGCTCTGTATGAGAGAGGGGTTCTGATTGGTTCTTCTTGGGGACCTGCCCCATCTCCTGGGCCAATCACTACTCAGAACAGATGGAATATTATGGTTGGGCTTCCCCGCTAGCTCAGTCGGTAAAGAGTCCGCCTGCAATGCAGGAGACCCCAGTTCGATCCCCACTCCAGGATCTTGGGTTTCTCTGGTGGCTCAGATGGTAAAGAATCCACCCGTGATGCGGGAGACCTGAGTTCAATCCCTGGGTTGGGAAGATCCCCCGGAGGAGGTCTAGGCAACCCACTCCAGTATCCTTGCCTGGAGAATCCCCATGGACAGAGGAACCTGGCGGGCTACAGACCATGGTGTCGCAAAGAGTCAAGACACAACCGAGCGCCTGAGCACAGCACAGGTTTGGGTCACATGTTCGCCACTGCTGTTTAGGTGCGCCCTGGTGGAGATGGACATGACACGTCTGTGATCCTACCAGAACCCACGGGGGCAGGGGGAGGAGCCGTGCTCCCAGAGCAAACACGGGGGTGGGCCCCCTAGCAAGTACTTTGGTCAAAGGGCCCTCCATCCTTTCCCTGTGGCCCTGGGCGCTTCCTCCCCGACAGGGCGCCCAGTGAGGGACCCTGGTTTGGGGATGATGTAAGAGAGAGGAAGCCCCAAGGACGCTCCATCTCCTGACTGTTCAGACACCCACAGTCCACGTACTACTCTCCGGGAGGGAGAAAACGGAGCACAGTGGGCCACGAAACTCAGCCCCAGACTCGGGGAACATGTGCATCTGTGATTTGAAGCCACGCCCCAAGCACTCCGAATGCCCAACCAGCATCAAAGGCTCTGAGCCAAGGTGCCAACATTTCCTGGATGGCCCCATTCAAACTGCAAAAGGGGCGAAGGAACAGCGGAAGATATCAGAGCCACATCACACAAGCAGGGGTCACGGTCAGGTCTGGAGGCCGGGCTTGCGCAGTGTCTTTTCCCATGAGGTCGGTGATTCCGATAGGGTTAAAGTGAGCTCATCGAAGAGCAGACACCAGTCTCTCCCAAGAAGAGAATGCTTTCAGAAGCTCTGAGATGAGGAGGGGATCCAGTCAAGATCCTGGGACTAGAACTCATCTCCAGCCTCCCTGCCCTGTGCCTTTCCAGCCATCCATCTACAAAAGAGAGAGAGAAGCAAAATACCATCTCCCCTGCCCTCATTTCCTTCTGATTTAACCTGCAGCTTCCTTGTCCCTTCCCTGTGGGGCTGGGGGAGCCTGGGGGAAGGAGGTCTCTGAACCGGGCGATTAGAGCTAATAATAATCATCAGGGGCCATAATGCTTGTTTCTGCTGCATTGGGCTCTTACATCACCAGCTGGATCAGAAACCTTTTGAGGAGCCCAGGGTGATGGTGAGGTAGTGGGAAATATACTCCCCGCCCCCGAGGAAGCAAGAGGATGCAGGGTTGGTGCTTGCTTTGCCTGTTTACAGGCTGTGTGAGAGCATTCTAACCACTGAGGATTCTGGAGCCTTGGTCTTCCCCTCTGCCAAATGGGGATACTGGTACCTCCCTCCCAGATGAGGAGACTTATACAAGGACCTAGGCCTGAGCACACAGGAGGCTTCTTGCTTCCTGCCCCTCCTGGAAGCTCAGGCCAACTGTTGCCCTCTCTGTATCCCCCACGGGCCCAGAATCAGCCCCTGATTGACTGGTTCGTTAATTAATGTGGAGACCAGGTCTCCACCAGGACATTTTCTGATGATAAAAAAATCCCTGGAGAATGAAATGTTATGTGTCACTTGTCAACAAGGCCCAGCACTTCTCAGTGAAATAAGCATCTGATTCTGGAAAAACTTAATTAAAACTGCTGTTGGCACTCAAGTGATTTACACCATCATTCCCAGCTTGCGCCTAGTGATTCCCTGGGGAGACACCAATTATCTCCTGGGGATGTTGTGAAATTCTCTCAAAATACTCCTCTAAACAACATGAATCTTTAATTCATCTTAACTTAAAAAAAAAAAAAAAAAATCCCTGTCTCTTATACACATCTCCCATCCTGCTGCCAGGCCCACAGTTTTCCCATCTGGCTTGAGAAGAAATGGGCTTTGTAAACAGAGGTGATGGACCTCTTGGTTTCTCTGTCCCCAGCAGCAAAGCCTGAAATTATCAACTTCTTGCCTGAACCCAAAATTGGCAAATGTCCTCAGGGAAATAACAGCTACAGGTCATTAGCTCACCTCCCTGCCATCTCCCCACTCCAAATTCTTAGCCCCTCTGGTCCTTGGGTGTTTTGTTTTGTTTTAATAGTTACTTTATTTGTTTGTTTTTATTTGGCTGTATTGGGTCTTAATTGCTGCACAGGGGGGTCTCTGAGCTTTGTTGCGGCATGCAGGATCTTTATTCACAGCATAAGAACTCACCACATGGTATCTTTTGATCTTCATTGTAGCATTCGAACTCTTAGTTGCGGCATATGGGATCTAGCTCCCTGACCACAGACTGAACCCGGGCCCCCTGCACTGGGAGTGCGGAGTCTTGGCCACAGGACCACCAGGGAAGTCCCCTCTCTGGTCCTTGTTGCTTCCACGGCGCTTCTGCCTTTAAACAGAAGCTTTGGTATTTTTTCTAATTTTTCTCATGGTTCTTAACAAGAATACTAATCTGCCCTTAGGATTCCACCCTCCCTAGAACTGCAGGTTCAAGATTATATGTCTGTGCTCATGAAATACAGAGCTGAGTTTGCAGGGAATAAATGTATTCATGCATTTATTCAACAAACATTCATTATGTGACAGTCAATATCTCTGGGCCGATCACTTTGTGGTAAAGCGGACGCCTCTCCATCAGAGAGTGAATGTTGACTCTGAGTTGTTACAAACAGCTTAGTCTCCTCCACCCCTCTAGGCTGCTATAGGACCAGATGGTCCACCTCCTTTCAGCTGTTCAGTTCAGTTCAGTCGCTCAGTTATGTCCAACTCTTTGCAACCCCATGAACCGCAGCACGCCAGGCCTCCCTGTCCATCACCAACTCCCAGAGTTCACCCAAACCCATGTCCATCGAGTCGGTGATGCCATCCAACCATCTCATCCTCTGTCGTCCCCTTCTCCTGCCCTCAATCTTTCCCAGCATCAGGGTCTTTTCAGCTATTAGAGGAGTATTTAGCCCTCTGTGACTCTCTTTGCTTTCCAGTCTGCCTTCAAGGCTCTTGATGACCTGGCTTCATCTGGAAAATAAAGTGTTATATAGGAATGGAAAATATCTGGCATATGTATCACCTTATCCATTTTGGTACCATGTCAGGCATCACTAATCAATCATGAACTTTTTCTCTCTAAACTAAGATATAGCCTCAGAATCACATTCCTCAGTGCTCCAGGTTGCCACTACCAATTGATTACAGAAATCAAGCAAGGCAAAACTTTTTTGGCCAGAGAACTAGTCTTACCCATCTCCATCTTAAGGTTCTTCCCAGATTCCACTCCTGAGCTTGACTTCCAGTACCTGGAACTTGAACTTCAGTCTCCAGCTCAGACACTATCTTCTCTGACCTTCCACGTGCTTTACCCTACAGCTGCAGATGGCCTGCTGGATTTCAAACCTTTAGCTCACTTCAATCACTTTTGCCCCAATCTTAGCCCATGTTCACTCACTCTGGTGACAGTCCCCTTGCTATATTCCCAGGCAAGCTCAGTGTAACCATCTCACCCTTTATCCAGAGCCCTTCCACCCTCTTCCCAGCCATCTGGGCACCACTTGACTCAATTCATTGCCTTGAAGATTATGTTATAAGCCAGTCCTTCAACTGGCTGCACTTGAACATGGATCAGGAGGCCTGACTTCTAGGCCCAGCTTTGTCTCTAGCTGGGGCACCTCAGATGAGCACTGACCCTTTCCAAGCCTGTTTATCTTGATGTAGAAATTTAAGGGTTTGAAATATAGTCAGGAGAGCAAATAGCCAGCAGGCATACTGCCGCCTCCTATTTCCAACTCCATGGCAGACATTGCTAATCAACATGAGACTCTTTCCCATTAAGTTCAGACTCACCAACCCAGGACTCCAGGAAACCACTGCCAACTGCTGGAATAGGCCCACAGGAGAAAATTTATTTGCCATCCCTGCACCACTAATGCCCTAATTGATTGTCCTACAGCAGTTCCTTGAACTTTCCCCAGGCTCTCTAAACCCTCAGTTTGAGCCATGCCATGTACAGAAGACAGAATAACAGTCCTACAAAGATGTCCCCATCTGAATCCCCACAGCCAGTGAATGTCATCTTATGGGGCAAAGGGAACTTTGCAGGTGTGATTAAGTTAAGGATCTTGCAGTGGGGGATGATTCTGGATCATCTGTTGGTCCACTGTAATCTCAGTTTTTATAAGAGGGAGACAGGGGACTTCCCTGGTGGCTCAGTGGCAGTGAAACATGTGGAGCAGCAACCCCTCACGGCAGGACTCAGAGGTCCCAAGTGTGAAACTGCATGGCAGGGACCTGCCCTGGAATGGATAAGGTCTTACCTGCCCTCCTGAGTCTTGATCTCTGAGAGAGCAGGGACCCCTCTGCTTCTCCTTCATGTCACTACAGACACAGGGCCTGCTGCACACAAGGAGTACAATAAATCCTAGCAGGATGACTGGCTGGGTGGATGGATGGACGACAAATAGATGGATGGATGGATGGGTGCATGGATGGATGATGGCTTGAGAAATGAATGGATGCATGCATGGATGGATGGATGAGTTTGTGAGTGAACAAATAAATGACGGAATGAATAAAACGTCTGCTTCTGGACAAATGCCCTTGAGTATGATCCAGTCTCCTGACTTTTTCCACCTAAGCTCCAGGGAATAAAACAACTCATTCCCAGATGAAAGGAGTTTGAGGCCTCAAGGGAGTGGTATGTGAGATATTTGGGCTTGGAGAGGGGGTTACCCAAACCACATCATGAGATCCATGCTGTCCCCAAGGATGTTAAGAGATGTGGGTCTGACCCTGCCCAGCTGTTAACCCAGACCTGTTAACCAGAAACTTCATGGCTGCCCCCCAGATCCTGAGAGAAATCAGTCTGGTCCCCAAAACCATAACTCACTCAGAACCCTAGGCAGGCCCCAGGCAAGGGCTTCCTCATCCACCAAAACAACTAGAAGAGCCAGAAACAGTCTGTTCCCTGCTTGAACAGACACTCCAGGGCATCCCCTGTCCTGTCTTATCCATGGCTCAGCCATCTCTGTGGGATTAGGGATGTGAATCTGGGAAAGCTCATTTAAAGTGACCTTTTAAAGGTCTGCAGTGACCCTTGAAAGGAAAAACATAGGAAGCAGGATCTACAGAGATAAAGAATTAAACCTTTGGACTCAAAATGGCTTGGCCCAGCTCCACCTTTCACTGGCTGTATGCCCTCGAGAGAGTCACTAAACTATGTCAACTTCCACAACTACAAAATCAGTGTAATTCTCATCTCGTGAGGTCATTTCAGGAATTAAATGGCTTAGGGTCTGGAAAACTTCACATGGAAACAATTGCATGAAGTGAGTCTCCAGTGGGAGCCGTGGTGGTGAAGATGGTGACAGTGTGATTGCCAGTGGGGACGATCAAGCCTGAACCCAAACCACCAGAATGAAAGGAAGAATGAGATCTGTCACTATGGCTTAATAAAAAATATCTGTGATCTTTGTTCTCAGCTCCTCGCACAAATCTTCAAAAACTCTTGAAATTTCTTTAATGATAAGCGTGTCCCCTTTGACCCATGGCTGAGTCCCTTAGGTAACTTCAGGACTGGTGGTTGAGCTCCAGAAAAAGCATGTCAATTAGAGGGTTGGAACTTCCAGCCCCACCCGTGGCTTCTAGAGAGGTGAGAAGGGCTGGAGATTGAGTTCCATGATGTGGCAATTATGCCTAGTGATGAAAATTCAGATAAAAACTCAGAAACAGTGAGGCTGAGAGAGCTTCCAGATTGGTGTGTAGATCCCAGGCTATGGAGGTGGCTCCGTGGGAGAAGGCTCAGGAGTTCTGGGCTCCTCCCATCCCTGGCCCTCTGCACCTCTTCCACGGGGCTGTTTCTGAGCTGAAGTCTTCCTAATAAAACTACCCTCACGAGTATAGGGCTTTCCCTGTCTACAATAGCCAGGACAAGGAGGCAACCAGATGTCCACTGACGGATGAATGGACAAAGAAGATGTGGTACATATGCACAGTGGAACACTACTCAGCCATTAAAAGGAATGACTCTGAGTCAGTTGAACTGAGGTGGATGAACCTAGCACCTGTTATACAGAGTGAAGTGAATCAAAAAGATAAGAACAAATATCGTACATTAACATACATATGTGGAATCTAGAAAAATGGTACTGATAAACCTATTTGCAGGGCAGGAATAGAGACGGGGACATACAGAATGGACTTGTGGACACAGCAGGGGAAGAAGAGAGTGGGACAGACTGGGAGAGTAGCATTGATATATATATATACTACCATATGTAAAACAGATAGCTAGTGGGAGGTTGCCTTATAGTTCAGAGAGCTCTGCTGCTGCCGCTAAGGTGCTTCAGGCGTGTCTGACTCTGTGCGACCCCATAGACGGCAGCCCAGCAGGCTCCCCCGTCCCTGGGATTCTCCAGGCAAGAACACTGGAGTGGGTTGCCATTTCCTTCCCCAATGCATGAAAGTGGAAAGGGAAAGTGAAGACGCTCAGTCGTGCCTGATTCTTAGTGACCCCATGGACTGCAGCACACCAGGCTCCTCCGTCCATGGGATTTTCCAGGCAAGAGTACTCTCAGCCTGGTGCTTTGTGATAACCTATGGGGGCAGGGGTGGGGAGGGCAGTGAGGGGAGGGAAGTTAAGAGGGAGGGGACATATGCATATTTGTGGCTGATTCACGCTGTTGTATGGAAGAACCCAGCACAACGTTGTGAAGCAATTATCCCCCAATCACTAATAAATTTTAAAAATAAGTATAGTGCTTTCCTCGGTTCTGAGGGTTGTTCTGGCAAATTCTCGAACCTAAGAAGGGGTGTGGGAACCCAAGAATTGTAGTCACCAAGCCCCAGCAGGATGAACGGCTTGAGGATACCCGAGACTTGCAGCCAGTGTCTGAAGTCAAGGGGGCTAGCCTCTCAGACTGAGCTCTTAAGCGGTGGGGTCTGTGCTAAATCCGGGTAGTCAGTGTCAGAACTGGACTGAATAGCTGGACACCTGGTTGGTTTCAGTGAGTGATCTCAGAGCAGAGTGACGTGAATGGGGAGCAGGCGAGGAACTTGGGGATGGGGGACAGGTCCAGAGGAGGACTAAGGAGAAGAGAGCTCATAGTTGAAAGCATCCAAAGCTCCATCCCTCCCCCTCATCCCTCTGCATCTCTCCTCCAGCCCCGCCCCCTCTGGCCCCATCTTTCCTAAGTCCCAGGAAACAGAAAGATGGGTGTGGAAAGAAGATGGGGCCACAGCAAGGGGTGATCTGAGAGGGAGAGCCTCAGGCCCCGCTCGCCCATCCCAAGCTGAGGACAAGTCCCCTGCCTCATTTTTCTGCACCACTCACAGCAGTCCTGCGTTTAATCCACAGACTAGTAACTCCGTGGAAAGAGGGTGTGGGACCCCAGACCGATGAGAAGGGCCAGCCTCAGGAAGACAGATGCCTGAGGAGTGGCAGGCATCCTCCCAGGCTGTGACAGCGCTCCAAAAGAAGATCTATTCCAAGGAAGATCTGTTCCATGACAAATGCCCCCCCAGAGGAAAACTCGCTCGAAGTGTTAATAGCAGAATCCATAAGAAGAAAAGGTTCCTGTGAACAAAACATATTCTTGAGGGGCCGCTTTGCTTCTTGCTGTGTAGTTACGACCCTCCAAGGAAGGCTGTCTTCCTGATAATTGCTTGTTTCCAGAGAGCAGAGGGCCTGAGTTTGACAAACAGGACAAACATCTTTCAGACAGGAAGGCGACAGGAGAAAAGGGTAGGGAGCTGGGGGCAGCCAGTGGCCAAAACACTGCAGTGAAAGACGAGTCCGGGAGACCTGTATTTAAAACACCAGTCTGTTCTCTACCAGCGATGTGACCTTAAGCAAGTCAACCCTTCCCTCTGCCTTGGTTGCCTCAGTTTCCAACCAGGGATAAGGTTATCCATGCTAAGTGGGGTATGTGTGTGTGTATGCTCAGCTGTGTCTGTTTGCAAACCTATGGACTGTAGCCTGCCAGGGTCTTCTGTCCAAGGAATCTTCCAGTAAGAAAACTGGAGTGGGTTGCCATTTCCTCCTTCAGGGGATCTTTCTGACTCGAGGATCGAACCTGCATCTCCTGCATTGGCAGGTGGATTCTTCCCCCCGGGTTTTGGGAAGATAAAATGAAATGACGCATAGTAAGATTCTTGGCCCAGAAGAGGAGTCCAAATTGATCTGTATATTGACCTATATATTTCTATCCCCCACTGCTGTGTGAGAGCCACCAAGCTGGTCTAGTGGCGTCAATGCAATTCCTATCAAAACCCAGCAAGAGTTTTTGCAGAAACAGACAAATTTTTTCTTAAATATATGGAAAGGCAAAGGAAGTAGAATAGAAAAACAAAATGGAAGAAATCAGTCTTGGCAGACTTACCTTCTCTATACCTCCAGCACTCAAGACTGTGTGACAGTGGAGGAGGGATGGACACAGATCAATGAAGCTGTGCGGAGGATCCATAAAGAGACCCACAGAACTACGGCCAACTGACTCTTCACAAAGGAGTAATGGAAGGAAGATAATCTTCTCAATCAATGGTGCCGGACAAACTGGATGCCTATAGGCGAACACATAAAACTCAACCTAAGCCTCAAATTGGAACCAAAAAATAACTCAGAATAGATCACAGACTTGAATGTAAGACAGCAAGTTCTCAAACTTTCAGAAGAAAACATAGGACAAGATCTTCGGGACCTAGGGCTTGGTGAAGAGTTTTTGGACATGACATAAAAGCCCAATCCATAAAAGAAAGAAAAAATGGATAAATGAGACCTCATCGAAATTAAAAACATTTGCTCTGTGAAAGACCAGCCTGTTCAGAGGATGACAGCGTAAGTTACGGATGGAGCCCAGCGGAGAGTGGGGAGCACACAGTGGGTCAGAGGGCCGGGGCAGAACCAAGACCTGAGTGTTGGGGAGAGGCACCCAGGAGGGAGCAAGAGCGCCCCGAAGACAAAGCCCCACTAACGCAGCTTTGCCAGGCATAAGTCTCGGACCCCAGGGCTTACAGTTGAGAAAGTAACTTCTGCCAGCCTTGCTTCTCTTTTGTCTTGAAAACTTTGACATTTGTTCCAAGTGTCACTTGGGAGGATCTGCAACATGTAAAAACTTCAGCACCTACAAAAGATGCTACCAGCCTGCTGAGAGGCCCAAGCATCCCTATAAATACTTGAATTGATCAGAAAATTATAGGGCAAGTTCTGGAGCCTAAGATTCCAGCTCAGCTCCTCTGAGAGGGTGGGATCAGGGGCAACTGACTCCATGAGCCTCTGTGAGCTCAGGTTCACCAAATGAAAGACGGAAGTCAGTATCTCTCCCACAAAGTTGTCATGAAATCCAGGTGTTATGCCCAAGTCGCGAAATCTCCCAATGACCACCAGGGAGCCGATATCCGATGCAAAAGCAAGAGAGTTTTTATTACCAAGCTCAAGCTGGGGCTCCCACCATTACCGACGCAGCGGCTAAGGAGAGGAGCCTCAAACTCCGGGTTTCATTGCTTATATAGGGTATTCTCGCGAGAAATTTGAAAAACAGGAGTTTCTGGGTTGGGAGACGTCTAATTGGTTACCTTCTGTGGAAGGGTTAGGTGTTGGGTTCTGATTGGTTTTCATTTCCCGGGCTTAATTCGAATTTCCTGGGCAGGTCATAAGTCCTGAACGTAAAGTCAGGAGATCCTGATCTGGGATCTGATTGGCTCGCAGGTGGTGGGGTGAGGTCAGGGGATTTCCAAAGACTCTTTCCTCAGAACTCTAAAATGGAGTCTTTTTTAACAAAATGGGGTGGCTTAGGTTCTTCACAGGGACTTCAGAGACGTGGGTGTCAAGAGGGCTGTCCAAATACGTTGCTATTATGCCCAGGAGTAGAATAAGTTATTACAACATTTACGCAGGACTCACTGTGTGCTTTTCTATACATTCTATATATCGGAATTCAGTGAATTTTCACAAGTAAATCACGAGGTAGAGAGTATTCTTCATTCTATTTTACAGATGAGAAGGTGGAGACACCTCGCCAAGTCCACACAGGTGAGAAGGGGCAAGACTGGGACGAGAATCCAGTTAGTCTGGCTTCAGAAACCAGACCCAGGGCTGCTCCTTGCTTAGTTAAACCCAGCCCCCAAAACCCACATAAACAGTGAGTGTAAAGGCTGCTTTTCAAACTCAACTATCTACAGAGCAGTAGGCAGTAGGCTCTGATTTTACCTTCTTCATTAAGTGACAAGTGACTGTGTGACTTTGACGTCAATCCCGCCACGTGCAGTTGTGTGGGCTGTTTACTGCACAAAGTCACCTATCCCAGTGGACAGGTAGGGGCTGAGAGTCAGCTTGCATTCTGCTCTTCAACCTTTGCCCCTGGCTTGGGGCTGTCTGCCTGGAGGGCATATATTTTTCTAATTCTCACAGATCACTGAATCAATTCTATTTAAATCAGTTTCTCCTCCTTCCTAGGTCTGTTTCCTATCTACAACAGGACAAGTGTTCTATTGAGAGGACCTCTACAGCCCTTCCCTTCCCAGCTGGCTCAGTGGTCAAGAATCTGCCTGCCAATGTAAGAGATACGGGTTTGATCCCTGGGTTGGGAAGATCCCCCTGAGGAGGAAGTGGCAATCCTCTCCAGCAGTCTTGCCTGGGAAATCCCATGGACAGAGGAGCCTTGCGGGCTACGGTGGGGTCACAAAGAGCTGGACATGACTGAGCGTGCACGCGTGCCAAGCCTCACAGCTATGAAATTCTGACTTGACAGCAAATCACTCACTGGGCTCACGAAGGGGCCATTCCAAGCCCTCTTGGCCGCAGGCGGCTTTTAGGAGCACTTCAAGCTGGCTTTCTTGGACTAAATCCCCAATGATCTGCTCCCTCTTACTCCTGAGAGCCCTGACTAAAGCCATGGATTTTGATGACACAACATCCTCCTGGCCGTGTCTCCCTGGCTTCCATTACACTGCTCATTGCTGCAGACGTGCAGGGAGAAAAAGCACACCAAAGCTCCTGCTGGCAGAGAAAACTGAAACAGCTGCCAATGTCCGTGGGCAGCTGGCTGTGGGTGTCCAGCAGCAGAGGCATTTGCACTGAATCAGCTCCTGCTCAGACCTGCATGCAACGAGCCTTCCAGATGGGACGGCTGCGTGCAGCAGGAGAGCACTGGCTGGGCTTCAAAGGATGCCGTGGAAAGTGCAGGAAGAAATGGGAACGCCCCGGGAAGCGTTATTGCCCTCCTTCCTCTGATCACTGCCAAACATCTCCCGTCTCCAGCCATCACAGCTTCTTCAAGCCGTTCCTTTTTCTCTTCCGTTCTTCAGCAGACATTCACCCAGCACCTCCCGCATCCGGGCACTGTGTCAGGCTACGCGTACCGCTGGGAATCCAGGTCCCATTCGAGAAAGGCTCACACAGCAGTGGGGGAGAGAGAGTGATAAACAAATAGCTCCCAGGCAATGGGAGGGTTGCTGTAGTTTCAGCAACCACTATGTGACACCATTGTTGAATAGACACATGGTCCCTGGGAGGCTGGCTGATGTATCGAGAAGAATACAGGTCATGGAATCCAGCAAAACTGCCTTTAGACACTCCATCATCACCATATCTCATTTCAAAAATGACATGGCCGGGACTTCCCTGGTGGCTCAGCAGTAAAGAATCCACCAGCCAATGCGGGAGACACAAGCTCAATCCCTGGTCCAGGAAGATCCCACAGGCCTCGGGGCAACAAAGCCTGGGTGCCACAACTACTGAGCCTGTGCTCTGGAGCCAGGGAACCATAACCACTGCGCCGTTGGGCCACAGCTACTGAAGCCCGCGGGCCCCAGAGCCTGTGAGCCGTTGGGCCACAGCTACGGAAGCCCACGGGCCCCAGAGCCTGTGAGCCGTTGGGCCACAGCTACGGAAGCCCGCGGGCCCCAGAGCCTGTGAGCCGTTGGGCCACAGCTACGGAAGCCCGCGGGCCCCAGAGCCTGTGAGCCGTTGGGCCACAGCTACGGAAGCCCGCGGGCCCCAGAGCCTGTGAGCCGTTGGGCCACAGCTACTGAAGCCCGCGGGCCCCAGAGCCTGTGAGCCGTTGGGCCACAGCTACGGAAGCCCGCGGGCCCCAGAGCCTGTGAGCCGTTGGGCCACAGCTACGGAAGCCCGCGGGCCCCAGAGCCTGTGAGCCGTTGGGCCACAGCTACGGAAGCCCGCGGGCCCCAGAGCCTGTGAGCCGTTGGGCCACAGCTACGGAAGCCCACGGGCCCCAGAGCCTGTGAGCCGTTGGGCCACAGCTACGGAAGCCCGCGGGCCCCAGAGCCGGTGCTCCACAAGAGGAGCTTCTGAATGAGAAGCCCTCGAGCCGCAACCACAGGGGAGCTCCTGCTCACCATAGCTAGAGAAAAGCCCGGCACCGCCAAAAATAAATTTAAAAAATTATAAATAAACTCTGTTCAGTTCAGTTCAGCTGCTCAGTGTGTCCAACTCCTTGCGACCCCGTGGACTGCAGTACGCCAGGCCTCCCTGTCCATCACCAATTCCCGGAGCTTACGCAAACTCATGTCCATTGAGTCAGTGATGCCATCTAACCGTCTCATCCTCTGTCGTCCCCTTCTCCTCCCACCCTCAATCTTTCCCAGCATCAGGGCTTTTTCTGGTGAGTCAGATCTTCACCTCAGGTGGCCAAAGTATTGGAGTTTCAGCTTCAGCATCAGTCCTTCCAATGAATATTCAGGGCTGATCTCCTTCAGAATGGACTGGTTGGATCTCCTTGCAGTCCAAGGGACTCTCAAGAGTCTTCTCCAACACCACAGTTCAAAAGCATCAATTCTTCGGCGCTCAGCTTTCTTTACAGTCTAACTGTCACATCCATACATGACTACTGGAAAAACCGTAGCTTTGACTAGACGGATCTTTGTTGGCAAAGTAATGTAAACTCTGTTAACATTTGAAAAAAAAAAGTCCAGGTCAGGCTCCCTCCAGGACTGTCTGCCCCACCGCCCTCTCCTTTCTCTGAGGTCTTGCACTGACAGCACACAGGGGAGGCTTCCTGCGGTCTCTTGCATTGAAGGTGTGCTCCTTCCCCTGCCAGCCCACGGGCCCAGGGAGGCTGGTACATCTCCCTGTGCCCCCGGCATGTGACCTGGCATCAAGGACCCCCCTCAGCCTATGCAGACCCAGCCATGATCACATCTCCTGCTTCACGGGGCCAAGCAAAGGGGCCCAGTCAAAGCAGGGTCAGTGAGGACAAGGCTGTGAGTTCCCATGGAGGCCGCCTGCCCTCCTCGGGAGGCATGAAGACCAGGGGTCCCATGGCCGCCAAGCGTGAGGTCAGATCCGGGTCACGCCCTGCACGTCAAGAAATGGAGCTTCCAGGAAATGCCCAGGGTCTCTATCACTTCCTCTTGTGTTCTCTCCCAGCCTGGCTGTAATGGGCTGGAGAGTATTCCCCCCAAAAAATGTATTTGTTAGAGGGCTAAACCCCAGTTGCCCAGAATATGACTGCCCTGGGAGATAGGGTCTTTAAAGAGGTAATTAAGTTACTGTAGCCCGTCAGGTTCCTCTATTCATGGGATTCTCCAGGCAAGAATACTAAAGTGGGTAGCCATTCCCTTCTCCAGGGGATCTTCCCAACCCAGGGATTGAACCTGGGTCTCCCGCATAGAAGGCAGATTCTTTACCGTCTGAGCCACCGGGGAAGCCCAATTAAGTTATTATAAATAACCATAATAAAATGAGATCATGAGGGTGAGCTCCAACCCAACTGACTGGTATCCTTACAAGAAGAGGAAATGTGAAAAACAGACAAAGATCACGTGGGGAACGCAGCTAGAATGTGGCCATCTGCAACCAAGGAGATCAGCCTCGGGAGAAGCCAGCCTCGCCAACACCTTCATCTCACTCTTCCAGCCTCCAGAAGCGGAGAACATAAATGTCAGTTGTTTAAGCCGCCAGGTCTGCAGCGTTTCATTGTGATGGCTGAGCTGACCGATATGCCAGCTGTATTGTCTCTGAGTGGCGTTTCCATTCCAGGTCATAAGTGAGAGCAACTATTCACAAAGTGCCTCTATTCCCTCTCCTCTTCTTGGTCCCACAAGATGAGCATTGATTTCCCTGTTGGGGTTTTCATTCTTGAAGCTATAGAACACTCTCAGCCTCCAGGATACCTGGTCTGAGAAAAGCGATGCTAAGATGCAGGATGTGAAATCGCTGGCTTCAGCCCACTCCTGAGAGTCGAGCACCCAGCCAGCCGGCCTGTTCTGTTGGCTCCAGCGGCCATGAGTTCCCCCGGGGTTCAGGGAAACCAAAATCACAAACCTTGCTTCCTCCCGCCTGCATCTCTCAGCCTCTCTCTGTCGCATTTCAAATTCCCTTAGGGGTCCTGAGTACAAACGGGGGAAGGGTCAAGGGCAATTCGGCAGGATATCTACAAGGGATTCTCTCAATGTTGTTGGAGCTGTGGCTCACCCACAGTGCTGAATTTTGATTTATTGTCCTTTAATATCTGAGCAAGTGAACGGCACCCTCGTAAAGCATCATCGCTGCCTTTAAACAGAAAGAAATCGTTTCCCTTGTGCAGTCCAAGGGGAAATCTTCTACAGAGGTTAAGAGTGTTAACACAAATGGTTAGCAAAGGTGCTTTCAAACCACTTCACAGCCATTAACAGGCCGATATTTAAACAAACTCTCCTCCCATTAAAGGAGGTGGCTGAATAGAGTGGTTGCCTTGTATCAGGTGGGTAGAGGGGGTTGTGGGACGAGGTAGCGGCATCCAGGGGTCACTTCAAGGGGGTCCTTGCTGCCCAGCTGAGGGAAGCGTGGCCAGTTGACCCTTCCATAACATCTTTTATTTTTTATTTTTTTATTTTTTACCAGACATTCTATTCTATTTTCACTGTCATCTTTTAAAATGATGAATGGGGAATCCCCTGACACTCCAGTGGTAAATACTCCATGCTTCCAATGCAGGGGGTACAGGCTCAATCCCTGGTCAGGGAACAAAGATCCCACATGCTGTGACCAAAAAATTAAAATAAATAATTAAAACAGTCAGTACTTTAAAATAAATAAATAGAATTATCAATGTACCAAAACTCCAAGCTGTAATTACTTACCGTGGACCCCTGAACAGCATAGGATTGAGCTGCATGAGTCCACTTATACAAGGATTTTTTTTTTTCTTTTTGACCATGGTATTATACCACCCATGACTGCTGAATCTGGGAATGCAGAATTGCAGATATGGAGAGATGTGAAGTTATACATGGATTTGTGAATTTTCCACTGCACAGCGGGTTGGCGCCCCTAACCTCCACACTGTTCAACTGCTACAACCGAGCTCTTGGCAGTAACAAAGATGAGCTAAGAAACACAGAGCAATTCATTTCAAAGTGGAGTTTTAAGAGTTAGAGGATCAATTTTTCATCCTTAAGTGGATTAATTTTTCCCAAATCAAAGATGTGAATGGGAATCTGAGAGTTCCAAGAAAATTCCTGCAAAGGCCTTGATTTCTAGAAATCTAATCTCATCAACCCAGTCCAAGAGGATTATGTTCCCAGAGGGCTTCTACTTTTGCCCTCTGGGAACACAGTCCTGAAGTGGCCATTTACAGAAGTGCTTTCTGGAGGATGTGAGGCTCATGGGGGAGAAGTAAGGTTTCCAAGCCAATGGGCAGTGCCCCTTTCAGGCACAAGAGTGAGACAATCTTAGATCATCAAGCTCAAGCGTCAAGGCACCACACGAATGCATCCTCACAAGTGATCTCAGTGAAGGCCAGCAGAAGTAGTGCCCAGCTGTCTCAAGTTCAAATTGCCGACCCTCTGAGCTGGAACTGTGGTGCTGGAGAAGACGCTTGAGAGTCCCATGGGTAGCAAGGAGATCAAACCAGTCCATTCTAAAAGAAATCAACCCTGAATTTTCAGTGGAAGGACTGATGCTGAAGCTGAAGCTCCACTACTTTGGCCACCTGATGCAAAGAGCCAACTCACTGGAAAAGACCCTGAAATGCTGGGAAAGATTGAAGGCAAGAGGAGAAGGGGGTGGCAGAGGCTGATATGGTTAGATGGCATCACCAACTCAATGGATGTGAGTTTGCAAAAACGCAGGGAGATAGTGGAGGACAGGGGAGCCTGGTGTGCTGCAGTCCATGGGGTCTCAGACATAAATATCTATATACATACATGTATATCAATGTGTGACTGGTGTGCCTATCTTGACATGCATATTTTGACATGCACAGGCATATCTCAACATATACGTGGTCACACTTCAACACACAGTTGACACCACGACATCTATGAGCATGTCACAACACCTGTGAGTGTCATGATATTTCTATGTGTCGTGACATCTGTGTGCAACAATATGCCTGTCTGTGTTGCGCCCTTGGCACACATATTACAGTGCCCACGCATGTCTAGATATGCTTCATGTCAAGATGCTCATGTGTACA
This sequence comes from Oreotragus oreotragus, assembly GCA_006410675.1. Taxonomy (NCBI): domain Eukaryota; kingdom Metazoa; phylum Chordata; class Mammalia; order Artiodactyla; family Bovidae; genus Oreotragus; species Oreotragus oreotragus. The sequence continues at coordinate 303,848 of SJYX01013596.1, forward strand.
CCTTGACATGTGCTTTCAAGTCACAACACCTGTGTGCATGTTGCAGTATGCATCATGCATGTCTCAACAAGTGTGTTGTCCCGACATCTCCATGTCGTGATATTCATGTCTCGGTATGTGTGTTCTGTGTGTCTTGATATATGCATGTCATGATATGCATATCTCCATGTACATCAAGACCCACGTGCATATTGCAACAGGTATGTGCATTCCTTGATGTCTGTGTGTGTACTGAAACGCAGGCACAAAATCTCAATACGTGTGTGTGTGCTCATCATATCAGGATATTCATACACTTAACTCGATCTGATGGGATTAGATTGATGGGATTCGACAGGAAATTTGGATTGTCCCCTCTTCCTTTTGTGAGCTACCCTGGCTCCTCATGGAGGACTTGGCAAATAAGATCAAGAATCGACAACATATGGTAGCAATTAAAAATTTTAAGAATTGCTTTGCCTATAAAGACAATGCTGCAGAAAATGTTTCCTTCCCTCAAAACAAAAATGCTAACCAATAGCTATTGTTTAAAGAACAAGAAGTTGAACCATATTAAACAATGGGTTTTTTAAGCCAAAAAAAAAAGAAGGATGGAAAACACAAAACAGAAAAGGATATTAAGTGATGTCAGCCACAATTGCGGCTCCAAGGCCTTGGACCTTACATCACCAAGCCTCATTTTTCATCTATAAAATGAGGCCACAAATGCCTGCCTTGCAGATTATTGTAAGGATTCAAGAGGATACGAGGAAAGCACTTGACAAGGTGCCTATCACTTGGTAGGTTCTACACAAGCCGTAACTATTTTTACGACGGGGGAAACCTTGCTTTTTAATATGTAGCAGCAGATGCGCTGGCTTCCTTTTAAAATCGTTCTTCAGGAACAGAACTATTATTCATCATACTATCAACAGAAACCTTTGGAAATGGCAGTCTATCAAATACACGTCAGCAGTTTGTAGGACCATGATTTGATCCTGAGACATGCAGACAGATGTCCTGAGCATGAAGGGAGTGCTCCAGAGTGGCTGTCTTACAAACACCACTTCCACCTGCAACCTACAAAGGAAGTCCAAGGTCTCGGAAGAGTGTTAGTTGCACAGTCATATCCGACCTTTGGCTCCCCTGTCCAGGGAACTCCCTAGGCAAGAATACCGGAGTGGGTAGCCATTCCCTTCTTCGGCAGATCTTTCAGACCCAGGAATTAAAGCCCAGTCTCCTGCATTGCACGCCGATTCTTTACCATCTTAGCCACCAGGGAAGCCCAAGGTCTCAGTGAAAGTGAAAGTGAAGTCGCTCAATCGTGTCCGACTCTTTGTGACCCCATGGATGGTGCCTATCACTTGGTAGGTTCTACACAAGCCGTAACTATTTTTACGACGGGGGAAACCTTGCTTTTTAATATGTAGCAGCAGATGCGCTGGCTTCCTTTTAAAATCGTTCTTCAGGAACAGAACTATTATTCATCATGCTATCAACAGAAACCTTTGGAAATGGCAGTCTATCAAATACACGTCAGCAGTTTGTAGGACCATGATTTGATCCTGAGACATGCAGACAGATGTCCTGAGCATGAAGGGAGTGCTCCAGAGTGGCTGTCTTACAAACACCACTTCCACCTGCAACCTACAAAGGAAGTCCAAGGTCTCGGAAGAGTGTTAGTTGCACAGTCATATCCGACCTTTGGCTCCCCTGTCCAGGGAACTCCCTAGGCAAGAATACCGGAGTGGGTAGCCATTCCCTTCTTCGGCAGATCTTTCAGACCCAGGAATTAAAGCCCAGTCTCCTGCATTGCACGCCGATTCTTTACCATCTTAGCCACCAGGGAAGCCCAAGGTCTCAGTGAAAGTGAAAGTGAAGTCGCTCAATCGTGTCCGACTCTTTGTGACCCCATGGATGGCCGTCCATGGGATTTTCCAGGCAAGAGTACTGGAGTGGGCTAAGGTCTCAGCAGGCAAGATCAATTTTCATAGCATGGAAGGGCAACCAGATGCCTCGCTTCTGTATTCCATGTTGTCCCCAAGATAACCTTGTTTAGTCATCGCTACTGTCTTCCTTTTCACAGCTGGAGGAAACTGAAGCTTGGAGACATTAACGCCTTGCCCGAGGTCATACAGCAGTGAGAGTGGAACTCAGGTTTGAACTCATCAGCCCGCAAGCTCGGATTCTGAGCATCCCTCCCTACTGCAGACTTCCCGCCTTCTGCCCGGCTGTCCTGCAAGGACCCCGCTGCTCTGTGGCCCTGCCCCTCGCTTGTCTTCCTCTCCAGAAACACGTCTTCATCATACCCCTCTTCCACGAAGCAGCTCTGGTGACGATGCGGGTTAAGCCCGGTCCCCTCACCCCAGGTCTCAGGCCTTCCTAGCCCCCTGATTCTCCATCCTGCCCTCCACTTGGACATCAGCTCAGCCAGACCCAAGGCCTCACTGTCCTCAGCAGACCTCCCATCCCAAGCCCAGTCTGATCTCACCATACTCTGACCTCCCCACCCCACCCCAGCTGCCCCAGGCATCTTTCAGCAACTGCTCAAGGAGACAAACCCACTCACTCACTGGAGTACTTGTCTGCATGTATGCATGCTAAGTCACTTTAGTCGTGCCTGAACTCTCTGTGACGCTATGGATGGTAGCCCGCCCATTTCCTCTGTCCCTGGGGGTTCTCCAGGCAAGAATACTGGAGTGGGTTGCCATGCCCTCCTCCAGAGGATCTTCCCAACCCAAGGACCGAACCCACGTCTCTTACATCTCCTGCACTGGCAGGCAGGTTCTTTATGACCAGCAGCACCCGGAAAGCCTGTAGTATCTGTCTATCCCTGTGGTGATTTAGTGGCTTAAAACAACAGGAATTTATTCTACTGCAATTCTGGAGACCAGAAGTCTAAAATGGGTCAGCAGAGGGAGACGGGTCCAAAATGGGTCTCAGGGAGAATCTGTTTCCTTGTCTTTTCCAACTTGTAGAGACAGCCCACACTCCTTGGCTCGTGCCTGTGTGTGTGTGTGTGTGTGTGTGTGTGTGTGTGTGTGTGTGTGTGTGTCTGACTCAGTGCTGTCTGACTCTTTGAGACTCCTCTGTCCATAGGATTTTCCAGACAAGAGGAAATGGCATGTCCTTTTTCCTGACCCAGGGATTGAACCCATGACTCTTGTGTCTCCTGCCTTGGCAGGAGGATTCTTTACCACTATCGCTACCTGGGAAGGCCTTCTTCCAAGTCAACAACCACACCATTCCAACCTGCGCTTCCATCATCACATCTTCCCTCCCTCTGGTTCCCACTGTCGTGTCGCCTCTGACTCATCCTGCTTGCCCCTTCCCGCCCCCAGGAAGGACTCTTACAGTTGCACCTGGCCCATCTGGATAATCCAGAATTATCTCCTCATCTCAAAACCCTTCACTTAATCACATCTGTAAAGTGCCTTGGACTCTACAAAGTCGTGAGGGCCTGGGGATTCCAACAGGAGCATCTTGTACCTGCCACGCCCACCTTCCTGACTGTCCTCACATAACAGATGTGAATTGTATGGTCTCAGCTCAGATGTGTCCATTTTCCAATCCAACCGTTGCCCTTCTGAGCTATTTCTATTTAGCAGCTGAAAACTTCATCTCATTGCTTCGAGATATCCTGGTCACTTCTGCTTTAAGGCAACCCTTTGCGGGCACAGTGCTCCCAGCAAAGACAAAGATCATCATCTTGGACACCATTCACTTACCTCTCTGAGATTCCTCCCTTCTCATGGACCTTCCCCGACCTGTCCCACTGGTCCTGCTTCTGATTTCCCACAGTCCCCTGCGTGCGCACCATCCAGCGGTGCAGGGGGTGGGGGTGGGGGGCAGCTCTGCTCTGAGCTGGAGACAGGAGTCCCTGGGCTTTCTGGGCTGGTCTACTTCTGGCGCTGAGGCAGGTGCTGTCCAGCTCTGCCTGGAATCCTCATGCATTATTCTCTTGGCGAAGGAGGGGCCAGAGTCCACTCTATGGAGTAGCAGAGTCAATGGGCCATGGATCCCAACTGGCCATACTCACTGCCACCCTGTGAGTGACAGGAGGAGCAATAGTAAAGTTGCATCTTCTTGTCCTCCCAACACCAGCAAGTGTTTCCCACCCCCATAACCCCTCAGAGATGTGGCTCTTCTGCCCCTCTGTGAAACTGCCTGGAGGGCTGGCAAGCCAGTTCGTGCTCCTAGCTATCGCTCTGCTTTGTTCACTGGCTGGGGGACGCTGTTCCCTGCTCCTCGGCTCCTCCTTCTTGACTGCGCTTTTTGGCTTCACCATCCTGAATGTCTCCACGACCGAGAGTGCTGGATGCAGCTCTCGGTTCAAGCACGGGGCACACCCCATATGAGATATGCACCCCCAGCCCCTGTGATCAGAGCCTCCCCAGGAATGGAAGACTTGGATGGTTCCTGCCCACCCGGCTTCTCTGCAGAGAGCGGAAAGAAGACCATCATTACAACTTTCCCTCTTGACCACAGCCCCAAGGATCCGCCTCACCCACCCCCTGCCTTTCCATGGGAGAGTGAGGTGATGGGGGAGTGGAGATTAGGAAAACAGGTTCAGCTGGCATGGGTCATTTTCAAACCTGATAGACGCTGAAGCCAGGACAAAGCCAAAGGACAGCCCAACCTCTCTGCCACAGAGAACCCCAGTCACACCTGCATGTGGGGATTATTAACACTTCCAGCCCCCAGGCAGCAGTGCCTCTCACACTCAGTACACACACATCGCTGCAGCTCCTGTCAAAGTGCTGATTCTGATTAAGTAGGTGGGGGCCTCGGGGGGCCTGAGGTTATACATTTCTAACAAGCCAATGCTGTGGCTCCACAGGCCACATGAGAATATCAGGGTGCTCAGGAGAGGACCCCACATGGGATGCACACACTTGCCAGTTGACTCCTGCCGCCAGGAGGGGTGGGAGGGATGGCAAGGATGGAGGGAGGGTGTAAATTGCCATCCTTATCCCCACAGACACCCACAGCCCTGCTACAGGGAAGCTTGGTGAGGCTGTTCCCTCCCTTGTTCAGGGATCAGACAGAGCCCCGAACGCCAGCTGTTAGAAGCAGACTTGAAACACCAGTCACACCACCATGTCAGCCCCGCCTGTCAACTCTGCACCCGTCATCATCCACTGCTTCCTCCCCTTGCAGTGGGGGGAGTGCTCTGGCCCACTAAACACACACACGCTTGCACACACGCATGCACACGTGGCACATTTCGTCAGCCTTGCTCTTAGCCTGTGGTCCACTCACCAATAATAGCCCGCTTGCTCTGAGGATGCACAGCCCCCACCCCGGAGCCCCAAGGCTGACCAGACAATTCCAGGCGGACTCAAAGGGCAGCATCAAGCGTGACGGTGACGAGGGCTGGACCACAGCTCCCCTCCCCACCCTGCTCTCCAGACTGAGGGATGACAGGGGTACCTGGGCTCAAAGGGCTTCGTCAGCTGCTCTTCCCACACCCCATCCTTCAGAGGTTCCAGTCAAACACCCCAAAACACCATCTCCAGGAAGAAAAAGTAAGATCTGGGGAGAGAGGTTAATCAGGCTTAACATCCCGAAGTGCTAGTCAGTCAACCCAGCAAAACTAAGAAGGAAGAAGTTAAACTTTGAGCTAGAAAAATATTCATCAGCACCAGAAAAGGAATTGCTTCTCCGAAGCCCCAGTTGGCAAGGAAACGGAGCAAAAGAGAACCAGCCCACAGCTGCAGGGAGCACTACATCGATCCCAGATCGGAGCCAGCCAGTGTGAAGGGTAAGATGCATTTATTGCCAGAGAGTGAGAGAAACTCTTCCATTTTGGGAAATCAGCTTCTCCCTGGAACATCATGATGACAGGAACTCTGGGCAGTTGTGTGTCCAGCCAGGCACACCTAGCAGCTTTCTCTAAATGGGGGAACTCAAAGAACCTTCCTCTCTCTCCCGCTCCTCAAGGCCAATGTCTTGTTATCCTATTCATTCCCTGTGGCACTCCAGACTCACACTACTGATTATGGAAAGGAGCTGGGTAGGCACTGTATTGGGGAAGGCAATGGCACCCCACCCCAGTACTCTTGCCTGGAAAATCCAATGGACGGAGTAGTCTGGTGGGCTGCAGTCCGTGGGGTCGCTAACAGTCGGACAGACTGAGCGACTTCACTTTCACTTTTCTCTTTCATGCATTGGAGAAGGGAATGGCAACCCACTCCAGTATTCTTGCCTGGAGAATCCCAGGGATGGGGGAGCCTGGTGGGCTGCCATCTATGGGGTCACACAGAGTCGGACACAACTGAAGTGACTTAGCAGCAGCAGTAGCAGGCACTGTATTGAAAGTGGGATGTGGATACAGTCACTCCCAAGGTTCTGGGGTGGAGAGTGTATTAGTCAGGGGACGTTAGGTGATGCTGCGGTGAAAAACAAAGTCTCCGTGGCGTGAAACAGCAAAAGAGGGGCTTCCCTTATGACTCAGATGGTAAAGAATCTGCCTGCCACGCAGGAGAGCTGGGTTCAATCCCTGGGCTGGGAAGATCCCCTGGAAGAGGGCACAGCAGCCCACTCCAGTATTCTTGCCTGGAGAATCCCATGGACAGAGGAGCCTGGTGGGCTACCGTCCATGGAGTCGCAAAGATTCAGACGCGACTGAGTGACTAACACTTTCATTTTCATTCTCTTTCTCCCTGCATGACCAACATGCACCAGCTGGAGGCTTTGCTCTGGGTCATGCTCATTCCAGGACCCCGCTAATGCGGCAGCCAGCATCTCAAAGAACGCAAGTCACTGCAGCAGGGAAAGAGAAACAGGCACAGGCAAGGCCCTGGCTCTTGAAGCTTGTGCCCAAAGCAACACACATGTGTTCACTCACACTTCAGTGGCTGGAGCAAGCCATGCAGCCAAACCTCATTTTAAACGGGAGGGGAAGGCAGTCTTGTCAGTCTCCCAGAGGAGAGAGCCAGAAAGTTCCTGCATAGCCCAGATAACTACCATGGGAGGGGTGGGGAGCATCGGAAAAGAGAAGGGAAGAAAATGTAGAGGGAGATGAACGGAGTTGGGAGGAGGAGAGGTGGAAAGAAACCGAAGGGGACAGGAAGGGACGCCCAGGTGCCCAAAGCTAAGATGTCCCTTGCAGACAATGCTGAATAAACGAGAATACGCGTGGTTACATGGACTTGTAGGGCATCTGAGCGTTCTGACCTTTGCCTGGCTCCGTGGGAAGATGCTAAAGCCCAGGGCCCGGAGACATCTCTGCTGCCGATCCCCTGTAGGAGGAAGGATGCCCGGCCTTGGTGGGCTGCCGCCCAGATCATTCTGTCTGATTCACCTTGCCTGTCTCCTCCGCCGTCCCCAGAGGCCCCTTCAGCCCAGGGAACATCTTTCTGGGAAATCTCATTTCGCACCCTGGCAGCAAGCTCAATTCCTCCTGTCAGATCCTCCGGGCTGCCCTATAAATAAGGCCCGAATTCTTTATCGCTGGAGTCAACAGAGGCTTACACATGGGATGACCTGACTCACACTGTAGTCATATTTTCATAAAACCTGTGCACAGAGCTTCGTTCGAAGAGGGACGTGGTGGGAGGGAGGGTGATGAAACAGATCTCTCTTTGCAGCCGGGGCCCCTCCCCCTTTGGGGTAGGTCTCAGGCTAACACTGACGTCTAGAAGTCAAAGTCTGAAGTCAGTGAGCTCGTCCACCTGGTTCAGACCAAAGGCACAACTACTGATGATTCTCGGAGGCTTCTCTGATAGTCCTACCTTGTCTCTGGGCGAGCCAGGCCCTGGCACAGTGTTCTTGCTCAAGCGGGGCCACCTAAACCCAGCCAAACTCACTCTCAGTCCCTGACACCTTCTCTGGCCTGGGACCGCATCCCACCTACATCCCAAGAGGCAGGCATAATACCAGTGAAGGCATCATAAATTCAAAGTCAAGGTCTCTGGAAAAGAAGAGTACAGTCCTCCAGACTGGACAGTAACAGCAGAGCAAGAATCAGGCTTCACAGACCCAGCAGAGCACGGAGCAGCGGGTGGCAGCAGGGACGGGAGGGAGGCTGTGAGCTGGAGGCTGCGTGCCTCGAATACATCCTCCCCTGTAACCCCCCCAGCAGCCCTGTGATGGGGTCTTGTCTTTCTCATCTTAGAGATGAAGAAACTGAGGCTCAGGGAGGTCACTTATCCCAGATCACACAAGCGGGGAGGGACAGAGCTGGCATCTGAAGCCAGCCTGTCTTGACTTCCTGCTGCCCTCAGGCTAACCTAGTAGAGACAGATTTCTAGACACTCAGGTGTCAGCAGGCTTGCTGCAGTGTGATTTCTTACCCAATATCATGGACGCTCTCAGGATCCTATAAATAAGAGTAGCTCTTCGGCTCTCAGCTCTGCAGATAAACAGACTTCTGATAGCCTCTCCCTCACCACGGTAAAGAAGTTTATGAGACTAGGAAGAAAAATCCTTGGAAGAAAGCCACCGCCTGCCTCCCGGCGGCAGAGGTAATTCAGAGGAAAATGTCTCCATTCTCTCTTGAACCCGTGTGTGGAAATAAGAGGTGGCCTGGCAGGAAGGTAAACAAGAGGGACCACAGGTGAAGCACAGGGAAATAATGAAAAGCAGATATAGGAAACAAAAGATAGTGCAAGAAAAGACCCACAGGAAGCGGGTCCATGTCTTAAGGATGGGCTGTTGGGTCTAGCTCAGGGATTTATCAAAAGGACAAGTTTCCCTGGGTAGGTTGACAATTTCCTTCAGTGCAAACCAGTATCATCTAATAAGTTTCAACCCTGTCTATCTTTTTTTTTTTTTTTTTAAATTTGGCCCCAGCTGGCGGGATTTTAGTGCCCTAGCCGGTGGGATTTTAGTGCCCCAACCAGGGACTGAACCGGCAACCCCGACAGTGAAAGCACAGAGTCATAAGCACCGGACCATCAGGGAAGTCCCCCTGTCTGTCTTGTATGAGAATATGTGTGCTTAGTTAAGGAGGATTTGGATACAAGCCTCTTGGGTGGGGTCTAGAATGTTCAGACAGAGCCCACGGCACTGGCTGCCAAGAGCTGGTGGGAATGCTGGCTCAGGGATCACAAGGGGAAGAGAAGATGCCCCCCCCCCTCCGCCGGCCTAGTCCAGGTGGAAAGGGTGTCGATCTTGGGGGACTGGAATCAGAAGAAAGCTATGGACCACGGTTGTCTTCATGTGGGTCCTCCAGAAGCAGAGCCTGAGGCAAGGACTAGAGAGCAAACAGCTTACCGGGGACGTGGTCCTAGGAAACTCTGGGAGGAGGTGGGGAAGGCAGGCATAAAGGGTGGGCTACCAGGCAGGTGAGCCACATGGGTAATTGCAAGAACAAAGGATTCCACGCTCTCTCCCATTTTAGTATAGGTAAGTGTTGCTTGCTCAGTCATGCCCAACTCTTTGCAACACTGTGGACTGTAGCCCACCAGGCTTTTCCGTCTGTGGAATTCTCCAGGCAAGAATACTGGAGTGGGTTGTCATTCCCTTCTCCAGGGGATCTTCCTGACCCAGGCACTGAACCCGGGTCTCCTGCATTTCAGGTAGACTCTTTACTGTGTGAGTCACAAGGGCCACAAAAGTATAAAAGAAACTTGAATTCTAATGCGGGGAACATGGTTCTTTGGGACACTATCTTCTCAGTCCACTATCTCCCTGGTCTGATGGCTTTCAGAATAAAGTTGCTATTCTTCGCCCCAACATCTCATCTCCAGATTTATTGGCCTGTTGTGGGGAGACGGATATGAGCTTGGACTCAGTAAGTAAGTAAGTAAGTAAAGTCATTCAGTCATGTCCGACACCTTGTGACCCCGTGGACTGCAGCCCACCAAGCTCCTCAGTCCATGGGATTCTCCAAGCAAGAATACTGGAGTGGGTTGCCATTTCCTTCTCCAGGGGATCTTCCCAACCCAGGGATCGAACCCAGGTCTCCTGCATTGGAGGCAGATGCTTTAACCTCTGAGCCACCAGGGACTCAGTAACAAGAGTGAATATACCTATATATTCAGTATGTTGTATACCTAAAACTATACAATATTCTATGCCAGTCTTATCTCAATTCCTTTATTTTTAAATAAAAAACAAAGTCAGAGTGAGCATCAGGTTTGAAAATGAACAGCTAACATACTTCACTTAGTATGATAAACTCTAGATCCCATCCATGTTGCTGCAGGTGGCATTATTTCATTCTTTTTTATGGCTGAGAAATACAGAAAAAGACAGATATCATAGGATATCATTATACGTGGAATCTATACACATGAACTTATTTACAAAGTAGAAACAGGCTTAGAAAACAAACCTATGGTTCCCAAGGGGGAAAGGTGAGCAGGAGGGATAAATTAGGAGGTTGGGATATACATACTACTATATATAAAACAAATAATCAACAAGGACCTACTATATAGCACAGGGAACTCTGTTCAATTGATAACCTCAATGGCAAAAGAATCAGAAAAAGAATAGATATATGTATAATGAATCACTTTGCTGTATGCATAAAACTAACATAACATTTGTAAATCAACTATACCTCATTATGACTCTTAGCGGTGGATCACCCAGCTCGTGTGTCAATGAGGAATGCAGCTAGCTGCGAGAATTAATGAGAACTGCAGGACGCATTCATCCTTGACACTTCAAACACACTTTCGGCCCCCACTATAAAATTTTTTTCTTAGTTTTTTTTAATTTTTAAACATTTTTAATAACAAAATTTTTAAATAAAGAAAGTGAGCAGTTATAAAGAACATGCCACAGGTCACAATCCAGAGGGCAGGCTGGGACTCGAGTCAGCTACAGTCAAGAGCTGTGGAGGATGGAGTGGTGCTGGAAGGCTGCAGGGTTGGGACCCTGTTGTGTGTTTTCGGGATCAGCAGTGTCTATCCAATTCCTTGGGCTTCCAAGACCACACATGGTGGATCCCAGGCCCCATCACCTCCCTGCACAGGCTTACCAGCTAGTGGTGGGACAGGTCACTTTATATCACTTTATACTAAAGATCCAGTGGAATATATAGGAGGATCCACAGGGCACAGGCCCTGAGGTTAAGGCCCCCTGGGCTCAGATTTCCTCCCTGTGGTTTGCTTGCTATGGGCCGGTCAGGTCCTTTCACAGAACTCAGCCTGTAAAATGATGTGTAAAATGAGAGTGGTTAAGAATCTGCCTGCCAGCGCAAACGACATGCGTTCAATCCTTGGTCCAGAAAGAGTCTACATGCCTCAAGGTAAGTAAGCCTGGGTGCCGCGTCTGCTGAGGCCCGAGCTCCAGGGCCCGAGCTCTGCAGTGAGAAGCCTGGCCACAGCCACAGAGAGGCCTCTGCTCACCGCACCCAGAAGAGCCCGCGTGCAGCACGAAGACCCGGCGTGTCCAAAACTCAATCAGTTAACTAATTTTAATTTTAAAATTAATTAATTTTTAAAAGAGGTTTCCCAGGTGGCTCAATGGTAAAGAATCCACCAGCCAATGCAGGAAACTTGGGCTCAATCCCTGAGTTGGGAAGATCCCCTGGAAAAAGAAATGGCAACCCACTCCAGTATTCTTGCCTGCAAAATCCCATGGACAGTGGATTTTGGAGGGCTACAGTCCATGGGGTCGCAAAGAGTTGGACATGACTGAGCACACACACACACACACACACACACACACACATACACACACACTATTGTGTGGTGTTGATACACAATATAAACATGGGGGATGGGAGGGGAGGTTAATAAGCTCATCCCATCCCAGCCGGCCTGCTTTAGCTAGTGAACCCTCATTCACCCCGCACCCCTAGGCAGCTAAGAGGCCCCAGAGGTGCTCTTGTCTGGGGTGGCGGCAAGAAGCCTCTGTGTTCCTTCACTTCTCTGTTAGTTTCACGACTCTCCAAGCTCTAATTTACCCACCCGTGGCTAGAGGTTGGATCAGCTTGTAACAGATTTGTTAACAGATCAAAGTCATCTGGCAGAGCATCTGCAGGCTGACCCGAGCACAGCGAGTGTGTCTGAGTCTCTGCACTCAGCCTGCACCCTGGCAGATGGATTAGCAGAGAGGGAGCACCCGTGAGAAAGCCTGATGACCCCACTTGCCCAGGGACCACTGAAGCGTCATGTTTGGACTCTGTACGTACGACCCTTTTCACACATTGCTTCGGATTACAACATGACAGGAGCAAGATTTGTTAGCAGGTGAAGTTTCTCCACCTCCCCATTCGCTGCCTCTCTCCCTCATCCTGCTAAAAAAAGAATTTATATATATATATATATATATCTGTCTCTTATACACATCTAGATGTGTATAAGAGACAGGGGTAGAGGGGAAGAGGGGGAATGCTGAAAGGACACTACTGGGAA
>SJYX01013596.1:316177-333825 GCA_006410675.1 Oreotragus oreotragus
CTGCTAAAAAAAGAATTTATATATATATATATATATATATATATATATATATATATAAACCCCTGGGCCTCCCTTGGCTCAGTAGTAAAGACTCCATCTGCCAGTGCAGGAGACACAAGTTTGATTTCTGATCAGGGAGGATCCCACGTGCCATGGAGCAACTAAAACCGTGCGCCACAGACACTGAGCCTGTGCTCTGGAGCCCAGGAGCTGCAACTGCAGAGCCTACGCACCGCAGATACTGAAGCCCGCGCGCCCTGGAGCCTCTGATCTGAAACAGGAGAAGCCACTGCAGTGAGAAGCTGGTGCACAACTCGAGAGTGGCCCCCGCTCAGCGAACTAGAGGAAAGCCCAAGCAACCACGAAGACCCAGCACAGCCCCAAAGAAACAGTCGTTAAAAGAAAGGAGACAACCACCTCTTTGTCAGCTGGTTCCAGGGCACTCAGTGATGCCAGACGAAAAGGAGCTAAATTGATCCACACAATGCAAAGCAGTGAGAAGGAAAAGGGACTGGGGTAGGGGTGGGGATAGAAACACCAGAGCTAAGAAGAAGAGAGCTTGGATCTGGCAAGTGCAGGTGCCGGAACCACCGTGGAAAATGAAAACAGGGGCAGGAATGGGAATTCAGAGAGTGTGACTAACGATGATACAAACTGCGACCATGCTGATTACCACCTGAGGAGCTGGATTGTACAAAGTCTGTAGAGCCTACTCAGTCACATGGACCCCTGCTGCCGCCTCCCCTGGATGGTTGTTAGTGTCATCGACAGTCTCACACTACAGTGAGTGAGCTCCAGCCCAGCTGAAAACCAAGTCTCAGTGGCTTCATCTCGGGGCGGCCAGGTCAGGATGGTGTGTCCCCAGGACCGTTTAACGGCAGGGTCCCTGACAGCTTGTACACGTCTACTGCAGCACAGGAAACGCCAGGAGGACAAAACCGCCCACTCCAGCCATCACTCCCCAGCAGGCGCCTACGGACACCTCCTTTGTTGTTCTGTCGCTAAGTCACGTCTGATAGCGAAGGACAGGGAAGCCTGGCGTGCTGCAGTTCCTGAGGTCCCAAAAAGTCGGACAGGGACTCCTTAGGATTGTCAAATAAAAACAAGCCCAGGGACTCCCCAGGTGGTCCAGTGGCTAAGACTCCACACTCCCAATGCAAGGAGCCTGGGTTCAATCCCTGGTCAAGGGAATTAGATCCCACGTGCCACCACTAAGACTCGGTGCAGCCAAATAAATAAATAAATATTTAAAAACAAACAAATCCAGACCTTGTAAGCAAAGACTTATTCAAAAGGCTTATTGGAGGGTGGAGTGCAGAGTATTGCTTTAGAAGGAGAGGAATCTGTTACAAAAGGGAGAAAAATCTGACCATAAGGTCTTCCAGCATCTCTAGAGTTAGGCAAAAAGAATTTTCCTTTTACGGGAAAACATCAGCAGGTGAAGCTTCAGACGGAGAGCAAAGAAGCAAATTATCCCCAGATCGCAACCAAGTAGGACCTCTGGGGAACTTTACATCATCCAGATTGGCCTTCAGGATTTGCGAGAAGTAAGACGGACTCCCCGTAAAACCCTGAGGACTTACTATCCAGGTGAATTGTTTTTCTTCCCAAGTAAAGGAAAAGGACTGGTTAGCTTCAACAATTGGCATTCACAAGAATGCACTGCATAAATCAATTACAGTCAATAATTTACTTTTGGTGGGAATGGATGTTAGGAACATAACGCTTGAGAAAAACAGGTGTAGAGGGAGAACAGTTTCATTTATTGCTCAGAGGCCCTGGACAAGCCTCCACCCTGAGCCCTTAGGTTTTCTCGCCAGTAAAACAGAAGTGCTTTATTTAAGTGATGGCAATAGACTTTTTAATTTAATTCAATGTATTGGCTGTTTGTTTGGGGTCATCTTTGTTGCTCTGGATCTCTGTTGTTTTCTTTATTGGCTGTTCTAATTGGGGAGAGCGGGGGCTACTCTCTCGCTGCAGTGTGCGGGCCTCTCATCTGTGGCTTCTCTAGTGCACAGGATCTAGGCACTAGGGCTTCTGTCGTTGTGGCCCATGGGCTCAGGAGTTGTGGCTCTCAGCTCTAGAGCACAGGCTCGGTCGCCGTGGGACTCAGGCTTAGCTGCTCTGAGGCTTGTAGCATCTTCCTGGATCAGGGATCAAACCTGTGTCTTCTGCATTGGCAGGCAGACTCTTCACCACTGAGTCACTAGGGAAGCCCCAGAACATAAGTATTATAGGGATTAGTACAAGGAATAATGAGGCCTTGATCCTTGTAATCGTCTACCATGAACTTTAATGCCCCGAAGCTTTAATGCTTCTTTACATATAGGCTATTGATTCATTCTGGGAAGAGGTTTTGAGGGATCTATTTGAATCTTGATGGCAGCTGCTTTGTGAATTTCGCCAACATCGGACGGAGGTTTTGCCCATATAGAAGGCAGTAGCTGATTCAATAGAAACAGATGATCTTTGTTCGAAGAATCAGCCCTAGTACAGTAGAGAGGGAGCAAATAAAAGATGTCGAAATGTCGTTAAACTAACCTGGTTGGTTGCTTTGATAACTACTGTCAAGTACTAAAATGATTCCCCCCTTTTGGAAGAAAGAAATTCTGGAATAATATTTCTTTAAGAAGCCTCAGTCTAATAAGTGGATGGGACAGCAGAATTAAGGGGAAAGGAATGTGCACTCCCAGGGGGCCTAAATGGAAGGGAATAGGTTCAGAGAAAGAAACCCCTGGAGGTCCAATAGAGATCTCCACTATCTGAACCATTTTAACACCCCAACACAGGGACTATTTTATTTTTTTAATATTTATTTGGCTGTGTCAGGTCTTAGTTGTGGCACACAGGATCTTTAGCTGTGGTATGTAAATTCCTAGTTGCAGCATATGGGATCTAGTTCCCTGAACCTCAAAATATTTAGAAAACGGATCACATTTCTCAGAGACTTTTTTCTCTAGAGTAAAGAGATAATTCTCAAACAGCCTAAACAGCTCAAATTGCTCAAACGGCCTGCAGGTCAAATAGCCTGAAGGCCTAATACCAGCCAGTTCTAAGGGAAAGGTCTGGCCCCAGAGTGGTCAGGCCCTAAGCTGCTCAACAGAGTTCCAATAGAATAGCCCCTATTCCAAAAGAATTGGGCCAAGTTGAACCTGCACAGTTCCAATGAAACAGCCCCTGTTCCCAAGGGAATGGCCCAAAGGTTAGCCAGATCCACTTGGGACAGTCTGATTTCAAAATTAGGCCAAAACTTACATTCAAGAACAAGGCTATTTTGTGAAAGCTATTTTAAGAAATAGCTCCCCAATAAAACCTGGAGAGCTTCAAATTGCAAGGAGCATAGGGCTTCCCTGGTGTCCAGTGGTTGAGACTCTATGCTTCCAACATAGGCAGCACAGGTTTCATCCCCGGGTGGAGAACCAAGAACCCATATGCTGTGCAGCATGGCCAAAAAATTTCTTTCCTTTAATTAATAAAAAAAAAAAAATGCAAGGAGGGCAGAAGCTCAGACCCAAGAGAAAATCTTACCCTCAAATTCCAGGCAGTGAGAAAAGCAGTGAGCAACACCAGGCTCAATATGCGTGTTGTACCCGCTTGCTCCCCGGCCTCAGAGGTCCCAGGGGTCTTGTCTAGATACCTGTATGGGTCACCAAAATGTTGACCTTAAGCAGACTGCCAGCAACGGAAGGGAAAAAGAAAAAAGGCTTTATTTGGAATCAACAAAAAGTTGTAATTCAGGGTCCACAACCATGGTGAGTCACATGCAAGTTCCCAGGAAAAAAAATAGAGAGGAGAACTCTTTTATAGAGAGGAAAGGGAAGTTGAGAGGGGACTACAGTAAGCATATGGCCATTCGTTGGCTGAGCTGTGACTGTCTCTCCATCAGCTGCGCTCTTGCAAGCAAGAAAAGGGAGTCTTTCTCCTTCTTGCTGGGCTCTGCTATTGTCACAGGGGGTGAGAGCTCCCCCTTCCGGTCCCCTGTCTCTATCTAATTAAAGTTTCTGTTCATTTCTTGGTTTCCCAGATGGCTCAGCAGGTAAAGAATCCGCCTGCAATGCAGGAGTCACAGGAGACTCAGATTCAGTCCCCGTGTCAGGAAGATCGCCTGGAGAGGAAATGGCAATCCATTCCAGGTATTCTTGCCTGGAGAATCCCATGGACGGAGAAGCCTAGTAGGTTACAGTCCACGTGTCTTGTCTAGATACCTGTATGGGTCACCAAAATGTTGACCTTAAGCAGACTGCCAGCAACGGAAGGGAAAAAGAAAAAAGGCTTTATTTGGAATCAACAAAAAGTTGTAATTCAGGGTCCACAACCATGGTGAGTCACATGCAAGTTCCCAGGAAAAAAAATAGAGAGGAGAACTCTTTTATAGAGAGGAAAGGGAAGTTGAGAGGGGACTACAGTGAGCATATGGCCATTCGTTGGCTGAGCTGTGACTGTCTCTCCATCAGCTGCGCTCTTGCAAGCAAGAAAAGGGAGTCTTTCTCCTTCTTGCTGGGCTCTGCTATTGTCACAGGGGGTGAGAGCTCCCCCTTCCGGTCCCCTGTCTCTATCTAATTAAAGTTTCTGTTCATTTCTTGGTTTCCCAGATGGCTCAGCAGGTAAAGAATCCGCCTGCAATGCAGGAGTCACAGGAGACTCAGATTCAGTCCCCGTGTCAGGAAGATCGCCTGGAGAGGAAATGGCAGTCCATTCCAGGTATTCTTGCCTGGAGAATCCCATGGACGGAGAAGCCTAGTAGGTTACAGTCCACGGGGTCGCAAAGAGTCGGACACGACTGAGCGACTTCACCTCACCTCACCTCACCTCAGAGAACCCTTAATAGCTCCCTGCAACCCATGGATGAGCCACTGGGCCATTATTGCAAGAGTCTTTCATGGAGAAAGACCTATTCTTGCTGTCAAAGTTTCCCCGAAGCACAATCACAAGGTAATGGTGTAAAGTTGGTAAGCTTGGGTACCTCCCTAGTGGTCCAGCCGCTAAGCCGCCCCACTCCCAGTGCAGGGGCCCCAAATGCGATCCCTGGTCAGGGAACTAGATCCCATATACCACAACTCAGAGCTCACACACAACTAAAGACTCTGCACACCACAACCAACGTCGAAGGTCTCGCAATCCACAACTAAGACCTAGGGCAGCCAAATAAATACATTTATTTTTAATTTCACAGATGATAAATTTTATGTTTTAGAGCTGTTAAATTTTTGTAAATTTTATGTTTTTAGCTCTGTTTCTTCTTCTTTTTTTTTTAAATTACCAGTATTTCATCCCTGAAGAACAGCATGACGATAACAGAAAGACAGAGACCCCAGAACTAGTTTGATGCTCATTCAAGACAGTCATGATGCTGCCTCGGAAAGAGAATGTCCCTGCTGTCTCAGGGGCGCAGTGCCTCTTCTGGGCCCTGGGGTGCAGATCATTTCACCTTTGCCCCCAGTGTTCACGTACTTTGGCCCACATGCCAGGAACCCACCAACCTACACAACATCCTTAGCTAAGCACACTCCTTCTTCATAGACCCACACCCTCTACACATTGCCGGCTGGTAGAAGGAGCCTTCATGCAAAGAAAAAGCTACGCTTCCTCTGGATAGAAGCAGGCCTACATCACAGTGCATGACTTGGCCAGCCAAATGTAGACTAGAATTCACAAACCCCTCTACCTTCTGCCTTTGCTCAGTGCACAGACCTCATAACCACATTTGGCAGGCCTGTCCATAACTTCCTTCAACAGTTCAGTTCAGTTCAGTCGCTCAGTTGTGTCTGACTCTGTGACCCCATGGATTGCAGCACACCAGGCCTCCCTGTCCATCGCCAACTCCCGGAGTTTACTCAAACTCATGTCCATTGAGTCGGTGATGCCATCCAACCATCTCATCCTCTGTCGTCCTCTTCTCCTCCTGCCTTCAATCTTTCCCAGCATCAAGGTCTTTTCCAATGAGTCGGTTCTTCGCATCACATGGCCCAAAGTATTGGAGTTTCAGCTTCATCATCAGTCCTTCCAATGAATATTCAGAACTGACTTACTTTAGGATGGACTGGTTGGATCTCCTTGCAGTCCAAGGGACTCTCAAGAGTCTTCTCCAGCACCACAGTTCGAAAGCATCAACCAGCAGCCCCAAAGTCTGACTTGCCTTCATAGGACCTCTCCACCTAACAAGTTAATTGCTCATTTGGCCTTTCTGGGGTCTCTGCTGCCCCTCAGCTGGACCTTACTCTATTTCTGGCATTTCCTCCTGCTAAATCCACTGACTCAAACTGCCAGGACCCCTGGGAGGTCCACACTCCTAGTGCCACCACTATCATCAGTATCCAAAATTCTTCCCCAGCTCATAGTGCATGAAAGAATTCACCCATGTGTTTACAGCCAAGTCTCACATACAAAAGTTCAAATGCATCTCCTTTCAGATCCCTAGCTGGCTCTTCAGATCCAAGCCTTCCTTGTCTTCAGAGCTTTTTTTCTTTGGGGAATACTTGGGAAGGGGTGGAATGACTGCCCTCTTAATGAGTGACCCTTCGTCCACATGATCCGCCAGTTTTATTGGAAAATGCCTCATTTCCTGGGCCTTGTATATTACTTCTTATGTTGTATAAAGTGTTCAGAGCAACAAAAATTGAGACCCAAATAGAGGAGAGTCATTTTAGCAGGAGTTATTGAACTGCTATGAAGTATCTATTCTGCCTGACCCCACTAGGGTCAGTCTCCTCCATCCATTTCTTATCTCAATGGAGACATCATTTTCATGGAACAAAATAAACCCTCTCCCATTCCTTCTAAGAAAGGGAAGAGAGAAAGAAAATAAATAACTGCTGACATCCAACCTGTTAATGACTTTGTGGCTCCCCACGAAAGCTTCTTACAGAATTTTGTTTTTCCTCTCTGGCTCTTCAAGATTAAACTAAAATTAGTCTGATACGAAAGGCTGCAGCCTTGTCATTGCTTATGAAAAAGAAGCTATCTCCCTGCTCCCGTGCTCCTGGCCCTGTTCTTGCAGGAATCGGATCAATGTCACCGCCAAGGCTGGCATGTCATCGGTGTTGGCAGGTACCACCGTGAATGCGGCAGAGAGGCGGGTGTCCCACTGACAGCATCAGCTGTTGTTTCGCGTGTTCCCAGTCAGGATGTCACATTCAACAGAAGGAGACGGCAGGGAAGAGCCCCAACAAGCAACGGGTATCACACGGAGAATTCTCTGGAGCCGTCCCCCCGGCCTCTCCCTCCTGTTTACAACAGAGGTGCCCAGACGCCCTTCCCTCGGTCCCGTGGCACACAAAAATGAACATTTAAATCTGTCTCGGACCCACATCATTCATTCATTCATTCGTTCACTATTTATTGAGCCCTTCTCTTATGGGCTGAATTTTGTCTTCCGCCAAATACATAGCTCTCCTATGATTCAGAATGTGACCGTATTTGAAGATATAGGTCATTAAAGAGTGAGTAAATTAAAAGGAGGCTCTTGGAATGTGCAACAAACCACAAAGGTTTACCCTATAGCATAGTAAAATTTGAACTATAATCAATATCGTGTAATAACCTATGATGGAAAATAGTCTCAAAAATAATATATGGGTATAATTGAATCACCTTACTGTACATCTGAAACATTATAAGCCAACTATACTTCAATAAAATATACATATCTTTTAAAAAGGAGGTTCTTGAGGTCGCCCCTAGTCCAGTGTTAATTCTCACCTTGTTCAGCCTTCTGTAGTCCCTTACCCTACTAGACAGCAATCTCCACAATGCAGATACTTGGGCCATCTGGTCCATCACTATATTCCTGCACTTCAAACAGTGCTGGGCCCACAGGAGGCACCCAACAAATCTCTGTAGAATGATTGAATCATATCTGCAAACTGACCATAATAAGGTGCTTAGAAAACTTAGAGATGATGGTGCTGATGATAATGACGATGATGATGGTATTGATGGTGGTGGTCGTGGTGCTGGTGATGGTGTTGATGATGGTGGTGGTCGTCGTGGTGGTGGTGATGGTGTTGATGACGGTGGTGGTGGTCGTGGTGATGGTGTTGATGATGGTGATGGTGATGGTGGTGATAATTACAGTGTTGGTGATGGTGATGATGATCAAAATTCCATGAAAATTAAAGGAACTCACCATCCCCAAATGACAGTGCTTTCCCTGCAGGTGGGTAAGGAGGAGATCTTTAAATCCCTCTCCTTGAACTAGCCCAAATGAGGCTCAAAGGAATTATTCCAAAGTTGTCCAGTTTTAGGACTTAAGAACAACATCTGGAAATGAATTGAATCCTAGGAGGTAAAACCAGCAGAGAATACTGGGCTTGGCTAAATCTCAGGGTGATAAATCATGAAGCTGGAACCATGTGGGGACACCCTAGCCAACTTCCTTTCTCCCCCAGTATTGGGTCTCCACCAGCCACTACTTCTGGCCCAGGGGCCACTTTCACCCGCCTTCTGCTAAGTGTCCTGACACGAGCCCTGGAGTCCTCGAAAGCACCAGCCACACACACACTGGGTCATGTTTCTTTCTTGCTTTGACCACGAGGACCCTTAGAGCCAATTAGCAGCACCCACCCCTTGGCTCCAGCCTTAGTAAAACTATCCAACTTTTTAGCCTATATTCCTACATATTATGGTTTCATTCTGGCCTGTCTTCCTCTTCTCCTTTCATTCTCTCCTTATCCTGATTCATTCTCCTTATTTTCTATTTTAATGTGTAGTTTTTGTTTTCTAAACTGCCTCAGGTATCTTTGAAATCATTGCATTCTCACGCAGTTGCCTTTGACTCTTTGTGACCTTATGGAGACTGAGCCCAGCTCTTCTGCATTACAGGCAGATTCTTTACCATCTGAGTCACCAAGGATACCCCATACATTGCCAGCTGGAGCCTCAAAGTTGGCACAGCAGGCTCTGGAGGGATGGGGGCTACTGAGAAAGAGCCAGAACCCAGGCTTTCTGCACTTCCTAAGTGGGAGCCAGCAGATCATATTCCACTTATCCCAGACACACAAAAGCTCCTAAATCCCTAAGAAAAGGTCAAGTGCCTCCCAAGTGTCTGATTTCAAGGACCAAGCTCTGCATTTCCCACAGAGCCTGCTTCCCTTCCATTTAAACCCATGAAGCCCCTTAGGGACTGGTTGCAAGTAATAGAACCTGCCTGGAGAGAGTCAAGGGAGACATACTGAGTTTGCAGGTGACCCCAGTCCCTGCCCTCCCAGAAGGCTCACCCCACCTCCATCTCCCATGCACGTATGCCTGTGCATGTGTATACACACACACACATACACACAGGGCCACATATGCCAATGCCCCACACACATGCATGCATACACACACCCTCCACATACATTTTCCCCTTCAACTCTCTCCCAGGAGCTAACGCAACAGTCCACAAAGACCCTGGGAAGTCCAAGATACTAACTGGTCTGCCCAGATTCACATGAGGAGCTCAGGCCAAATGGAAACCAGATCGAGCCCTGGATGACACGTGCAGAAAATGCAAGTAGATAAGTACATTTACCAGTACCAGAAACAACTCTCACTGGCACATGGAATCTTTAGCTGGAAGTAGATCAGAAAACAAATGGCGCTGGTGGGAGAGAGCTCCAGACAGGCTCAGATTCCTTCTGGCTGGTGTGCAGGAGTGGGAAGCCGACAGAAAAGTGGCTTTCCTTCCCTCCTGCATGGACTGTGATTCTGGATCAGGAAGGCACAGGGCGCGAGTCCAAGGGAGGACAGGAAGGCACAGGGCGCGAGTCCAAGGGAGGAGGGTTTCTGCTGTTTTCCAGACCAACTGGCTTCTTTTACAGACGAGGAAACTGAGGCTCCAGAGGCCCAACGTCTGCCGTATGCAGTTGGGCAGGTTATTGTCTCCCGGAAGTCCAGCCTGCCTGGAGCCTGCCCCACACTCAGAATGCCATACCTCTGCCAGCTTCCACAAGCTTGTTGGAACAACAAGCTTCTTTCAGCCTGAGGGGCCCTAGGTTCCCTCCTTACCCTCCTCCTGCTTCCAAGTATGTCCAAGCACAAAGCCGGACATAGGAGCAGAGGAGCAGGGAAGAGGCATAACTCAAGAGAAAAGGGCACTGACCTGGGCAATTTACACCCAGCTCTGGGGCTTGGTGTCTCATCTGTAAAATGGGAGGATAATAAGCTTCCTCCCAGCTCAGCTGCTCCCTGATCTGATACTACTCGAGAGAGCCAGTAGAACTGGGATGCTCACGAACTTAGCCTTTTGCTTGCCCTTACAGGCCCCCCTTTCCAGGACAAGCTTCCCCCTTCTGCTACTGTCCCAAGAGAAAAGCTCACAGTTCTTGTACTAGCCCAGCTTCTCGGGTCATGGAGAAAAGATCATTAGGAAGAATAACTTACAATGAATGATCAAAAATAAAATAAAAAACAGATCCTGGAGGACTTCCTTAGCGGTACAGTGGATAAGAATCCACCTGTCAATGCAGGGGACACAGGTTCGATCCCTGGTCCGGGAGGATGCCACATGCCNGTACTAGCCCAGCTTCTCGGGTCATGGAGAAAAGATCATTAGGAAGAATAACTTACAATGAATGATCAAAAATAAAATAAAAAACAGATCCTGGAGGACTTCCTTAGCGGTACAGTGGATAAGAATCCACCTGTCAATGCAGGGGACACAGGTTCGATCCCTGGTCCGGGAGGATGCCACATGCCATAAAGCAGCTAAGCCCGTGCATGACAGCTACTGAAGCACATGCAGCCTAGAGCCCTCCCTCCACAAGAGAAGCCGCCGCAATGAGAAGCCAGGCAGCGCAAGGAAGAGTACCCCCTGCTGTAACCAGAGAAAGCCCACGAGCAACACTGAAGACTTAGCACAGAACAAAAACAGTAACAGCAACAAAACAGATCCCGAAGAGGGCAGCGCCAAACCCAACAGACGCAGGAGAGCTGAGCCCAGGCCTAGAATGGGGTCATCCGACCCCCAGCTCAGTGCCCTCCTGGGGCATGCCAAGGTGTTGGCTGCCCCTGGGTCACGTCCTCCTGAGGCCGGGATAACCCCACACACAGCTTGTCCTGCCTGGGTCTCAGCGTCCTGGCACACACGCGTGGTCCTGAATGGTCAGTAATGAAAATGAGATGCCTCGGGTGGGAGACACCCACTGTGTGCAGAATCTTTGCCAAGCCTGGGTGCCATTCCTGCCCCGGTAGCGACCCTCCTGCGGGGCCCCATCCACTGTGTCTCAGCTCACGTCACCGCACTTGTCTCGCCTCGTCACCAGAGCTGCCCTCTTGCGGCCTAAGATTCTTGACAATCAGACCTTCTCCAGGCCTAACGCGTGTGCTACCTGGAGGGAGAGGTGGTGAGAGCCCCCTCCTTGCCCACAGCTTTCCAGGGAAAGAGCAGAATCACAGAGCCCTTCGCAACCCGGGGCCCTGGTCACCTCTTCGGGGCATCTCCCCATGTCCCCCTGGCAGTCAATGCCCCCACTGTCCTGAGTCACTGCCCCCATCACCAGGCCTTTGCCCAGGCCAGGAATGCCCTCTCCTTGCATCTAGAAAGCACCCTCCATCCCCATTACAAATCGTCTGCTCTCCCTCCTTGGCCCCCAGAACACTCAGCATGTGCTGTCTCAGCAGGTTGTTGGCAACCCCTGGCTTCTCTGGGTCCCTGCAGGACTATAAGACTTTCTGGGCTAAGTAAGACCCCCTGCCCTGGTCTCCACAGCAGTGTGGGGTGTCCTCCATCCCAGCCCTGTCCTTGTCACTTTACTTCTCAGTTCTGCCCCCACCCCCAACTCTGAGACCCCTGAGGACAGGGCCCCTCTACCCCAGGCCAGGCTCAGAGCCTGACCACATGCTCCCAAGAGATCACATTCATTATTCAATTAGGGTCATTATTGTCTCATCTCAAGAAAAGGAGGAGAATTCAGCATTTCCTCCAGCAGAACAAAGAGAAGGTGTTTGTTGCTCAGTCATGTCCGACTCTTTGAGACCCCGTGGACAGTCCCCACTAGGCTCCTCTGGCTGTGGAATTCTCCAGGCAAAAATACTGGAGTTCTGCTCATTTTTTTTCCTGTCCATCTTGAGGCTGAGGGAAAGCAAACCATTCCCCAGGGATAAAAGAAAGGGAAGTTCTAACCTCAGAAAGAGGCACCCAAGTCAAATGTTGGATAGGAGAGAGAGTGGTGACTGACATTATCAGCCAAACAGGGACAGAGCTGGAAGCGAAGGGATCGCTGTGAATGACCAGCCTCGCAGGGACAGTAGCTGTGCCCAGGGACTGCCCGGAGCACACCTGCCCGCCTGCTCCAACCTCAAAGTGAGCTGAGAGGGCCGGCCCCCCGCTGTGGACCAGCAGGTCACCCAGAGCTGACCTGGCCACCAGGCCATTGTCTCTGTGGAAAGGACACGGATCGGAGGCCCAGCCCTGTTTTCCCGGCGTCTCCACGCTACAGCGCAAAAGGGACAGGTTCTGCCCACAGAGCTGCTTTCTAGAAAGAAAAGAGACCGTCCTGGGGCATTGAGGTTTCCCAGTGGGAGGCAAAGGATGTCAGAGGCCAGCTGTCTCGCCCAGAAGACGCTCAGAAGTCCTGGAGAGGTGAGCCCCCCTGGTTCTCTGCAGGCAGGGATCTCAGCCCGGGAAACCTGCCCGTGGGGAGCCCCAGTGTCCTCAGGCTGGAATGGTGGCCCTGCAGGATCCCACCAGGAACATCTGTTCACACGCGGTGTGAGGCCTATGACCACGAGACCCTTGTCAGCATCAGCAGTGTAGAAGGCATGCGCCATCACCATCTGAAATACGCTGCGCCATTTATCTGTCTACAGGTTTCACCGCAGCTCTCTTCTCAGCCACAAACTCCCTGGAGCTGATTCTGTGTCTGTCTTGTTTACTGCTGGGTTCCTAAGGTCTAGGCCCATGCCTGGCACACAGTAGGCTCTCAGAGAACAAGGGCCGAATACACAGACAGACACAGTGCCGCCGGGCTGTTCTTCCGGCATAGTGGGGCAGGCGGATAGGGCGTCTTTCTAGAAGAGAAAGGCACAGACATCGCCTCCCTGTCTGCCCTTTAAGCTGATCTTTTGGGGGTGGGGGAGGAGACACAGGGGAAATGGGAAGGGCCTGCATCTCTGACATCCTTCCCACTGGCTCCTTGGGAGCTGAGCCTTCTTGATGATGGCAGGCATGGGGAGAGCTCTGGAGGGCCCACACCAGCCCCATCCAGGAGGATATAGATCCAGAAACCGCTGACCCTCCCTTTGCCCCGCTGCCCAGCAACGCCCCATAGAGTTGGTCACTTATCCTTTCAAATGTGGATGTACCAGAAAGACCTGTGCTCTCCAAGACTCCCTGTTCCCAGCCGAGGCCGGACGTGTCCTGTCACTCTGGTCCCCTCTGCCTTAGGACCCCAGATGTTCACTGTTACCCCGACCACCACGACCTGAGCCTTGACATGTGCCCGCCCCGGGCTCTGGAGTCTGAACGTGCCACCCCTCCTAATCCTCTTTGCATTTCAGGCAAGGAACCAAGAGACGCAGTGCCAGCTGCCCGGATCACCAGCCAAAACGGGGCCAAGCAGGAAGCACCGACCCTGACAGGGGCTGCCTTGCTCAGAGTCCCTGGTGGCAGCGGGGGGTGGTCCGCCAGGCCTGGGTGCCCAGCTAAACGGAGAGCAGAGCCCTCATTCCCACCCCACCACCAAGGCGCCCAAGAGCCCGTGTTGGGGGCCTCTCCCAGCTGCAGACAGGCCTGAGCCCAGGGAGCTGCAAACGGCTTCCACGAATCAACAGAGACACCTGGTGGCTGTCACAGGCTCTCCCGCTCAGGCCACCGGTGCCCGTCCAGCCTGGACTCCCAGGTCCACCACCCGGGCCGGCTACCCCGGCCGGTGCGCCCAGCCTGACCGGCCCAGCCTCCCCACTGAGGCCAGTGGTCCTCCCAGAGGACTCCAGGGGTTCTGCCATACAGGGGGATCCCCGCCCTGGTTCCCTGCCCCTGTGGACCCCTGGAGTCCTCCAGCCGAAAGAGAGATCCTGCCCCCAGGAGGAACTCTCACTAGTTAAATACGATGTGACGTGTGCTTAGGCGCTCAGCCACATCCAGCTCTTGGCGACCCCATCGACTATAGCTGGCCAGGCTCCGTCCAGGGGATTCTCCAGGCAAGAATACTGCAGGGGGTTGCCATGCCCTCCTCCAGGGGATCTTCCCCACCCAGGGATCGAACCCAGGTCTCCCGCATTGCAAGCGGATTCTTTACCATCTGAGCCACCAGGGTCAAGTAAGATAAATAAACCTCTTACTGCCCGGGAAAGGATGAGGGCAAGGGATAGTTAGGGAGTTTGGGGTGGACATGTACACACTGCTATTGATACATTTTAAATGGCTAATCAACAAGGTCCTCCTGCAGAGCACAGGGAACTCTGCTCAGTGTGATGTGGCCGCCTGGGTGGGAGGGGCGCTGGGGGAGAATGGACACACGTATATGTGTGGCTGAGACCCTTTCCTGCCCACCTGAAACCATCACAGCCTTGTTCACTGGCTATATACCCGAAAACAAAATACAAAGTTTTCTTAAAATCACCGCTTCTTAGCAGAATTTCCTCGGTAAGGACCCCTCAGAAGCCCAGCTCAGGGCCCAGGAGGCCCCACATAGCCTTCTGTCCAGCTTTCCACTACCTGCTCTGCAAGCTACAGCTGGAGGGCCACCTCCTCCGAAGCCTTCCAAGGTCCCCCCCAAGAAATGCATCTCCCCACAGGGACCACATCTTCCAACTGAATCTGGGGGCTACATGTCCCTAAGGCATGTGGTTCTGCAGCTTTGACTGGACTGGAACTTTCTCAGTTTTCTCCCAGTGTCATCCAAAATTACTTTTTTTTTTTTCAGTGAATGATTTTGAACTCATGAATGTGAATGGTAGGTTCTGCACAGGCAGTTTTATTTAGATACAGGGGATTTTTTAAATTGTGGTAAAATATACATAACATAAAATTTACCATCTTAACCATTCCTTAGTGTTGGAGAGGGCAATGGCACCCTACTCCAGTACTCTTGGCTGGAGGGTCCCATGGGCAGGGGAGCCTGGTGGGCTGCAGTCCATGGGGTCGCTGGGAGTCGGACACGACTGAGCAACTTAGTTTTCACTTTCCACTTTCATGCATTGGAGAGGGAAATGGCAGCCCACTCCAGTGTTCTTGCCTGGAGAATCCCAGGGACGGGGGAGCCTGGTGGGCTGCCGTCTATGGGGTCGCACAGAGTCGGACACGACTGAAGCGACTTAGCAGTAGCAGCAGCAGTGTTGTTATTCAGTTACTAAGTTGAGTCTGACTCTTTGCAACCCCAGGGACTGCAGTCCACCAGGCTTCCCTGTCCTTCACCATCTCCAGGAGTTTGCTCAAACTCATGTCCATTGAGTCAGTGATGCCATCCAACCATTTCATTCACTGCCACCCTCTCCTCCTGCTTTCAATCTTTCCCAGCATCAGGGTCTTTTCCAGTGAGTTGGTGGCTTAAACCAACACAAAACTGTTCTCAGTTCTGGAGGCCAGAAGTCTGAAAATGAAGATCTCAAGAGGGTTGCTTCCCTCTGGAGGCTCTAGAAGAAAGCCCACTTCCTAGGCTTTGTCAGCTTCCTGAGGCCACCTGCATTCCTGGGCTCATGGCCCCCTCTTCCATCTTCAAAATCAGCAGCGAAGCATCTTCAAATCTCTCTTTCTCTCTGACTCTGATCCTATCATCACATCTCTTTGTCTCCCATTTTGCTGCCTCCTTTCCTTTATAAGAACACTATGACTACATCAAGCCCATGTGTACAATTGAAGATCATCTCTCCATCTCAAGGTCCTTTATAATCACATCTGCAAAGTCCCTTGTGCCACACAAGCTACAGGTTCTAGGGATTAGGATAAGGACATCTCTGGGGCCATCATCCCTCCTTCTACACTAGGCCGTGGAGCAGAGATAGATGCCTCCTTTTTCAGAGGAGAAGGCAACTCTTAGGAACGGCCTTCTGCGCCCCCATGACACCATGGTGGGGGCCTCCTGTTTGTAGCTCATTCTGACATTTTTTAAGTTTCTGATCCTAGCTGCAGAGCCACCTTTCATCCTTCCTGTGACTCTGGGAGGTAAGCGGCACAACGGTCAGCACCCCCAACTTCCAGGTGGGTCCACGGGAGGCCCACATCTCAAATCAAGGGTGCACTTAGCCCCATGCCTGGCGGATGGCAAGACCTCAGCAGGTGGCAGTGGTGATGGTGATGTGGCAGCAAGGTTGGCCACCTGCTGTATGAGCATCTTCCATACATGGGCCCCACAGACAGCAATGGGATGTAGACCGTTACCCACCATCCCTGCTCCGACCACGCTCCCACCCCGACCCCAGCCCACCGCTGAGCCTCCAGCCTCAGGATCTCCCAGACCAGATGTCCTCCAGTGTGCTCCCGCCCAGCAGCACCAGCTGCAGCTGTGAACATACTAGAAATGCAATTCATTCCTGGCACCCCACCCTAGACCTGCTGAATCAGAAACTCTGGGATGCCACCAGCACTCCTGGTTTTAACGAACTCTCCGGGTAAACGTGATGAGGCTCAGATGTTCGGCCTCCTCTCTGAGCCCTCCTCTCACCCTCCCAACCCAGTGCTTAGCTGGGCTCCTTCAGGGCCGACCTTGTATTTCTATATGTGCGTGTGTGCTAAGCCATTTCAGTCACGTCTGACTCTTTGCGACCCAATGGACTATAGCTTACCAGGCTCCTCTGTCCATGGGTTTCTCCCAGCAAGAACACTGGAGTGGGTTGCCAAGCCCTCCTGCAGGGGATCTTCCCAATCCAGGGATCAAACCCAAGTCTCTTGAGTCTCCAGCACTGGCCGGCAGGTTCTTTACCACTAGCACCACCTGGGAAGCCCTGAACAGACCAGAATAGAGCCCAGCTTTGATGGCCGGGCCGCTTGCGAGAGCCGGGCCGGAGCACTCAGCGCGGGCGAGAGGAGCTACCCCACGTCCGAGGTCAGGGGCAGCAACCTAGAGTGCCAGGCTGCGACGGCGCAGGAACGGCCGAGAGGAGCTACCCTGTGTCTGAGGTCAGTGGCGGCCGGGAGGAGACACCCCGCATCTGAGCTCAGGGCGGCGGCCGGGAGGTGCTACCCCGTGTCCAAGGTCAGGGGCGGCCAGGAAGAGACACCCCATGTCCAAGACCAGGGGCGGCCGGGAGAAGCCACCTCGTGCCCAAGGCCAGGGGTGGTGACCCGGAGAAGCCACCCACACCCGAGGCCACGGCGGCAGCCGGGAGGAGCGAGGAGCAGGGGCTGCGCAGGCGCAGGAGGGCCTAGAGGAGCTGTGCCACGTTGAAGGTCAGGAACTGCAGCGGTAAGGAGATACCCCTCGTCCAAGGTAAGGAGCAGCCATGAAGAGACAACCCACGCCCAAGGTAAGAGAAACCCAAGTAAGATGGTAGGTGATGCAAGAGGGCATCAGAGGGCAGACACACTGAAACCATACTCGCAGAAAACTAGTCAATCTAATCACACTAGGACCAGGGCCTTGTCTAACTCAATGAAACCAAGCCATGCCTGCAGGGCAACCCAAGGCGGGCAGGTCATGGTGGAGAGGTCTGACAGAACGTGGTCCACTGGAGAAGGGAATGGCAAGCCACTTCAGTATTCTTGCCTTGAGAACCCCATGAACAGTATGAAA
>SJYX01013596.1:356435-373363 GCA_006410675.1 Oreotragus oreotragus
GCTTGATACAGTTTAATTTGCACTCAGCACCCACTTGATTTCCTCTTATATTTGTACATTCTCCAATGCAAAGGTATTTTTTGTTACAGAGTGTAAATATGTACCTAATAGCTTTCCAAAGTGCTAATAAGCTCTTCAATACTATAAATTATATAGTCCTTTGCTCATTATTTGTGAGGCCTGCTTTAGCATACATATATTCTACTAACTCCTGGTGGTTCAGACAGTAAAGAATCCAATGCAGGAGATCCAAGGGTTCAATCCTTAGGTCAGGAAGATCCCCTGGAGAAGGGAATGACTACTCATTCCAGTATTCTTGCCTGCAAAATCCCATGGACAGAGGAGCCTGGTGAGCTACAGTCCATGGGGTCACAAAGAGTCTAACATGGCTGCGACTAACACTTTCACTTTTTTTTTTTTTAGTTTAACTATTAGTCAAATACATTTAGCAGTTTCCAATGTTCTTCTTTTCTTACACGGAAGGAAAATGAAAAGAAAGTCAGCATTGCTAAGAGAGCTCTCCAAAACAAAGCTAGGAAGCAACTGAGGAAGTTTGACATATACATGTCTCAGCCTAGGTCATTATGACCTTCTGATCATTTATTATCCTAAGGAGGCCTCCAGAAGGTCTTCCCAGAATTCAAGATTCTTATGAGATCCTTATCCTATTCATGATAGCCTATCTATTTTTCAGACCCTAGTCCTAAAATAATCCTTGATTCTTTAAGAAGAAATATTTCTTGCCTTGTGTCAGAAAGTGAAAGTCGCTCAGTCATGCCTGACTCTTGGTGACCCCGTGGCCTATACAGTCCATGGAACTTTCCAGGCCAGAATACTGGTGTTAATAGCCTTTCCTCTCTTCAGGGGATCTTCCCAACCCAGGTCTCCCACACTGCAGGCGGATTCTTTACCAGCCTAGCCACAAGGGAAGCCCGACCTGTGTCAGACTCAATCACAGTTCCCACTGGGCGACCTTAACGATCTGCTGACTTCTTGTCTTTATAAGCCCTTGACTCTTTCTCTTCTCTGGAACACTCTGTTTCACTGGAAGCTGGGTCTTTTGAATTGCTATTCTTAAGACGTCAAATAGAGAGTTTTCTGGTGGCACAGTGGACGAGAATCCACCTGCCAATACGGGGAACACAGGTTCGATCCCTGCTCTGGGAAGATCCCACATGCCACGGACCAACCAAGCCTGTGCATTACAGCGACTGAGGCCCCTGGGCCCTAGAGTCTGCACTCCACAACGAGAGAAACCACGGCAACGGGAAGCCTGCACGCCACCACAAAGCCCAAGCACAGCCCAACATTTAAAAATTAACAAGTAAGTGACTTTTTGTAAGAGACTCCAAGTTAAGTTCTTTGTTCTTTACAGTCTCACGATTGCTCATTGCTCAGCACTTAAAATACTATGTTCTAGTCCAGCCTTTTTGCTCACTGCCTTAGTCAGCTTTTGCTAAATGGTGCTACAATAACAAACAGGCCCCACATCTCAGTGGCTTACAATTGCCAAGGTCAGCTGTGACAGTTCCTGTGGTATTGCTCCATGAATCTTCTCAGTCCAGGACCCAGAATGAAGAAGCTGCCCCCATCGGGGACATGCTAGGCTCATAGCAGCGGGAAAAGAGCAAGACGATATTAGGGACTCACAATGCCTTGTAAAGCTTCTGCTCACGTGCCGTTGGCCAAAGCAAGTCACATGACCAGACCCATTTTTGCTGGATATGGGATGTGCATTCCTCCAGCAAGAAGGCTGGCAAGCCACACGGCAGCAGACCAGATGTACAGTTCTCCTACGGAAAGGGGGAACGCTTCGCTGGGAACAAAAATAAAATCTACCACACTCCTCCAGGTGAATTGTAAAATATCTTTTTGATAAAAATCCACTAAAAATGTCTTTAGGACTTCTAATTTACATGATATTGGGGATGTAATGTACAGCTTGGTGACTCTAGATAATAACACAAATAATTGTATATTTGAAAGTTGCTAAGAGAGTAGATCTCAGAAGTTTTCATCACAAGAAAAAATGTAACTGTGTGTTGTTGATAGCTGTTAACTAGAACTTACCGTGGTGGTGATTTTGCAATATATATAAATATGGAACCATTGTGTTGTACACCTAAAATAATATAATGCTGTCATGTATGTCAATTACTTGTTATTATTCAGTCACCAAGTCGTGTCTGACTCTTTGTGACCCTGTGGGCTGCAGCGTGCCAGGCCTCCCTGTCCCCCACCATCTCTTGGAGCTTGCCCGAGTTCATGTCCATTGAACTGGTGATGCCATCCCACCATCTCATCTTCTGTCACCCTTGTTCCATATTTATGTATGGAACCATTGTGTTGTATACCTAAAACTAACATAATGTTGTCATGTATGTCTATTATCTCTATATTTTTAAAATGTATTTAGTTTTTTTCTAATTTACATGACATTAAATATTTATACTAACTTGAAAATAATCTGTTTCTTACAGTCTTTAATCTCCTAACCAGAAATATGGCATTTCCCCCATGCATTCACAACCTGTGGTTTTTTCATAAATATCCTGCCTCTCTAACATTCCGTGTGTATATGTATGTGTGTGTGTGAGACAAAGAGACATAAATGTCTCATAAATACTGTCATTTTTCCCATGTAGATTAAAGAGCTAAACATTAAAATATCATATAATAGAGCTTAAAAAATAAAACTGCCTAATTATCACTTCTTTGATGGCATTATTACTTTCCAAGCTTTGAGGCAACAAAAGAAACCATAGATGAAAAGAACACCAGTTTAAAACACATAAAAGTCCTGAAAGTAGTACAATTAAAATTCAAAAGGAACAACTGAAGTACATAATTGCTTGAAATATGATCAACAAAATGTTAATTTCCAAGTCTTGGGTGTGTGTTTGTCGGTGGGCAGTGTACCAGCGAGAGGAATGTTTTTCAAAAGAGGAAACTCAATTCGCAGAAGAGGGAATGCCTATATTTAAATGGTTCAACCTCAAGGCAATCAAAGAAATGCAAATTAAACCGCCATGATAAACCATGCATACATTGCAAGTGAAGGACAGGGAAACGCTGAAGGACAGGTGTGCTGCCATCCATGGGATCACAAAGAGTCGGACGCAACTCAGCAACTGAATAGCAAATACATTGCAAGTGAGCTTAGAACTCTTCCCTGTATTATCCAGTGTTAGTGAGGATGCAGTTTTTTTAAAAAAGCATGTTGCTGGAACAATGGACAGGAGAAATGCTTGAAACCCCTTTGCAAAACACTGACAATGCACACGTAGAACCTCAAAAAGGCTCATACCATTTGACCCAACAATCACACTGTCAGGAACTTGACCTTAGGAAATTATTCAAAAGAAGAGAAAGGGCTATTTTAAAATATTCACTGCAGCTTTATTTGTAAAATCTGGGAAAAGCAGCATAGTATCAGGGACAGAGTAAAGCGTTTGGTTTCCAAAAAATGGACTCAAACTCTGTTTGTCCTCCTGCCTTCGTTTGTTACCTATGGTTCCTTGAATCGCATTGGAAGAACTGAAGGCAACGTATGTGCCTAACTGTTTGGTAACTGAATATAAAAGACAGTTTTGTTACCTTTATCATCAAAATAAAGACTTGGAAACAGCCCACCCTGGCAACCACAGGAATGTTAAGCACATTAGGATACATCCACCCCACGAAGAATGGTGCAGTCATTAGGGACGGTAATTATGGAGATAATGGAGCAAACTGGAATTTTGCTGATTTTTTCAAGCAGAAAACAAAATGATGTTACAATAATATAAAACCTGTGCCTATGAACAAGAACAAAGCAGAAAGATGGGAGGGTGGGCAGGACGAGTGGCGAGGAAGGTTTTCCGAATTAGAGTGGTATATTATAGGCGGTCTTTTTTTTCTATTTCTCTTATAATCATTGTGATTTGTTTGTGCAAAGAATACATGCTAGGCATCGGGAGAACTGTCATTGAATCCTATCACATGCCTCCTCTCTTCTGAAATAACCGTGTGGTTTATTATCTTTCCTATAGATGTGAGGGATTGTGGGAATATCTTTCTTCCCATTACCCCAACCTTGGTCCCTGGGTGAACATCTTCTAGATCATAGCATATTCCATTTCATCAAATCAGAATACTTTTCCTGAGTAACTACTTTATACCAAGTTCTACAACTAAGAAAGAGAATAACGCGGCATGTGCCTTGGTGGGGGGGTCAAATCTACACCATTGCCAGGATCAGAGAACAGCCCTTGGGGTAAAGAGGGGAGCTGGGTCTTCATAGAAGGCAAGCAAAGGGAGGTCGCGTGAGTGGACACTTAGCCATGGGCGTCAGAGTCCAGCGTGGGCTTGTTGTTGCTGATTTTGTCTTAGCTGCTCAGGTGTGTCCAACTCTTTTGTGACCTCATGGACTGTAGCCCGCCAGGCTCCTCTGTCCATGGGATTTCCCAGGCAAGAGTACTGGAATGGGGAGCCATTTCCTTCTTCAGGGGATCCTTCCGACCCAAGGATCTAATCCTTGTCTCCTGCACTGACAGGTGGATTCTTTTACCACTGAGCCACCAGGGAAGCCCAGCATGGGTGGGCACTCGATAAATATTTGTTGAGTTGAATTGAACTTAGCACCCACTTGATTTCCTCTTATATTTGTACATTCTCCAATGCAAAGGTATTTTTTGTTACAGAGTGTAAATATGTACCTAATAGCTTTCCAAAGTGCTAATAAGCTCTTCAATACTATAAATTATATAGTCCTTTGCTCATTATTTGTGAGGCCTGCTTTAGCATACATATATTCTACTAACTCCTGGTGGTTCAGACAGTAAAGAATCCAATGCAGGAGATCCAAGGGTTCAATCCTTAGGTCAGGAAGATCCCCTGGAGAAGGGAATGACTACTCATTCCAGTATTCTTGCCTGCAAAATCCCATGGACAGAGGAGCCTGGTGAGCTACAGTCCATGGGGTCACAAAGAGTCTAACATGGCTGCGACTAACACTTTCACTTTTTTTTTTTTTAGTTTAACTATTAGTCAAATACATTTAGCAGTTTCCAATGTTCTTCTTTTCTTACACGGAAGGAAAATGAAAAGAAAGTCAGCATTGCTAAGAGAGCTCTCCAAAACAAAGCTAGGAAGCAACTGAGGAAGTTTGACATATACATGTCTCAGCCTAGGTCATTATGACCTTCTGATCATTTATTATCCTAAGGAGGCCTCCAGAAGGTCTTCCCAGAATTCAAGATTCTTATGAGATCCTTATCCTATTCATGATAGCCTATCTATTTTTCAGACCCTAGTCCTAAAATAATCCTTGATTCTTTAAGAAGAAATATTTCTTGCCTTGTGTCAGAAAGTGAAAGTCGCTCAGTCATGCCTGACTCTTGGTGACCCCGTGGCCTATACAGTCCATGGAACTTTCCAGGCCAGAATACTGGTGTTAATAGCCTTTCCTCTCTTCAGGGGATCTTCCCAACCCAGGTCTCCCACACTGCAGGCGGATTCTTTACCAGCCTAGCCACAAGGGAAGCCCGACCTGTGTCAGACTCAATCACAGTTCCCACTGGGCGACCTTAACGATCTGCTGACTTCTTGTCTTTATAAGCCCTTGACTCTTTCTCTTCTCTGGAACACTCTGTTTCACTGGAAGCTGGGTCTTTTGAATTGCTATTCTTAAGACGTCAAATAGAGAGTTTTCTGGTGGCACAGTGGACGAGAATCCACCTGCCAATACGGGGAACACAGGTTCGATCCCTGCTCTGGGAAGATCCCACATGCCACGGACCAACCAAGCCTGTGCATTACAGCGACTGAGGCCCCTGGGCCCTAGAGTCTGCACTCCACAACGAGAGAAACCACGGCAACGGGAAGCCTGCACGCCACCACAAAGCCCAAGCACAGCCCAACATTTAAAAATTAACAAGTAAGTGACTTTTTGTAAGAGACTCCAAGTTAAGTTCTTTGTTCTTTACAGTCTCACGATTGCTCATTGCTCAGCACTTAAAATACTATGTTCTAGTCCAGCCTTTTTGCTCACTGCCTTAGTCAGCTTTTGCTAAATGGTGCTACAATAACAAACAGGCCCCACATCTCAGTGGCTTACAATTGCCAAGGTCAGCTGTGACAGTTCCTGTGGTATTGCTCCATGAATCTTCTCAGTCCAGGACCCAGAATGAAGAAGCTGCCCCCATCGGGGACATGCTAGGCTCATAGCAGCGGGAAAAGAGCAAGACGATATTAGGGACTCACAATGCCTTGTAAAGCTTCTGCTCACGTGCCGTTGGCCAAAGCAAGTCACATGACCAGACCCATTTTTGCTGGATATGGGATGTGCATTCCTCCAGCAAGAAGGCTGGCAAGCCACACGGCAGCAGACCAGATGTACAGTTCTCCTACGGAAAGGGGGAACGCTTCGCTGGGAACAAAAATAAAATCTACCACACTCCTCCAGGTGAATTGTAAAATATCTTTTTGATAAAAATCCACTAAAAATGTCTTTAGGACTTCTAATTTACATGATATTGGGGATGTAATGTACAGCTTGGTGACTCTAGATAATAACACAAATAATTGTATATTTGAAAGTTGCTAAGAGAGTAGATCTCAGAAGTTTTCATCACAAGAAAAAATGTAACTGTGTGTTGTTGATAGCTGTTAACTAGAACTTACCGTGGTGGTGATTTTGCAATATATATAAATATGGAACCATTGTGTTGTACACCTAAAATAATATAATGCTGTCATGTATGTCAATTACTTGTTATTATTCAGTCACCAAGTCGTGTCTGACTCTTTGTGACCCTGTGGGCTGCAGCGTGCCAGGCCTCCCTGTCCCCCACCATCTCTTGGAGCTTGCCCGAGTTCATGTCCATTGAACTGGTGATGCCATCCCACCATCTCATCTTCTGTCACCCTTGTTCCATATTTATGTATGGAACCATTGTGTTGTATACCTAAAACTAACATAATGTTGTCATGTATGTCTATTATCTCTATATTTTTAAAATGTATTTAGTTTTTTTCTAATTTACATGACATTAAATATTTATACTAACTTGAAAATAATCTGTTTCTTACAGTCTTTAATCTCCTAACCAGAAATATGGCATTTCCCCCATGCATTCACAACCTGTGGTTTTTTCATAAATATCCTGCCTCTCTAACATTCCGTGTGTATATGTATGTGTGTGTGTGAGAGAAAGAGACATAAATGTCTCATAAATACTGTCATTTTTCCCATGTAGATTAAAGAGCTAAACATTAAAATATCATATAATAGAGCTTAAAAAATAAAACTGCCTAATTATCACTTCTTTGATGGCATTATTACTTTCCAAGCTTTGAGGCAACAAAAGAAACCATAGATGAAAAGAACACCAGTTTAAAACACATAAAAGTCCTGAAAGTAGTACAATTAAAATTCAAAAGGAACAACTGAAGTACATAATTGCTTGAAATATGATCAACAAAATGTTAATTTCCAAGTCTTGGGTGTGTGTTTGTCGGTGGGCAGTGTACCAGCGAGAGGAATGTTTTTCAAAAGAGGAAACTCAATTCGCAGAAGAGGGAATGCCTATATTTAAATGGTTCAACCTCAAGGCAATCAAAGAAATGCAAATTAAACCGCCATGATAAACCATGCATACATTGCAAGTGAAGGACAGGGAAACGCTGAAGGACAGGTGTGCTGCCATCCATGGGATCACAAAGAGTCGGACGCAACTCAGCAACTGAATAGCAAATACATTGCAAGTGAGCTTAGAACTCTTCCCTGTATTATCCAGTGTTAGTGAGGATGCAGTTTTTTTAAAAAAGCATGTTGCTGGAACAATGGACAGGAGAAATGCTTGAAACCCCTTTGCAAAACACTGACAATGCACACGTAGAACCTCAAAAAGGCTCATACCATTTGACCCAACAATCACACTGTCAGGAACTTGACCTTAGGAAATTATTCAAAAGAAGAGAAAGGGCTATTTTAAAATATTCACTGCAGCTTTATTTGTAAAATCTGGGAAAAGCAGCATAGTATCAGGGACAGAGTAAAGCGTTTGGTTTCCAAAAAATGGACTCAAACTCTGTTTGTCCTCCTGCCTTCGTTTGTTACCTATGGTTCCTTGAATCGCATTGGAAGAACTGAAGGCAACGTATGTGCCTAACTGTTTGGTAACTGAATATAAAAGACAGTTTTGTTACCTTTATCATCAAAATAAAGACTTGGAAACAGCCCACCCTGGCAACCACAGGAATGTTAAGCACATTAGGATACATCCACCCCACGAAGAATGGTGCAGTCATTAGGGACGGTAATTATGGAGATAATGGAGCAAACTGGAATTTTGCTGATTTTTTCAAGCAGAAAACAAAATGATGTTACAATAATATAAAACCTGTGCCTATGAACAAGAACAAAGCAGAAAGATGGGAGGGTGGGCAGGACGAGTGGCGAGGAAGGTTTTCCGAATTAGAGTGGTATATTATAGGCGGTCTTTTTTTTCTATTTCTCTTATAATCATTGTGATTTGTTTGTGCAAAGAATACATGCTAGGCATCGGGAGAACTGTCATTGAATCCTATCACATGCCTCCTCTCTTCTGAAATAACCGTGTGGTTTATTATCTTTCCTATAGATGTGAGGGATTGTGGGAATATCTTTCTTCCCATTACCCCAACCTTGGTCCCTGGGTGAACATCTTCTAGATCATAGCATATTCCATTTCATCAAATCAGAATACTTTTCCTGAGTAACTACTTTATACCAAGTTCTACAACTAAGAAAGAGAATAACGCGGCATGTGCCTTGGTGGGGGGGTCAAATCTACACCATTGCCAGGATCAGAGAACAGCCCTTGGGGTAAAGAGGGGAGCTGGGTCTTCATAGAAGGCAAGCAAAGGGAGGTCGCGTGAGTGGACACTTAGCCATGGGCGTCAGAGTCCAGCGTGGGCTTGTTGTTGCTGATTTTGTTTTAGCTGCTCAGGTGTGTCCGACTCTTTTGTGACCTCATGGACTGTAGCCCGCCAGGCTCCTCTGTCCATGGGATTTCCCAGGCAAGAGTACTGGAATGGGGAGCCATTTCCTTCTTCAGGGGATCCTTCCGACCCAAGGATCTAATCCTTGTCTCCTGCACTGACAGGTGGATTCTTTTACCACTGAGCCACCAGGGAAGCCCAGCATGGGTGGGCACTCGATAAATATTTGTTGAGTTGAATTGAACTAAACTCTGGAATGAGGGCGCCCCATTCCCATCTCCACCTGCTCCCATTCCAGCCTTGGGTCAAGAATAAGTCCCAAGCCTCCTAGAGACCCCTTCACTTTTCATTGAAATAAAATCTGATAGCAATTTCAAATATACTTCAAGTCACGTCATATCACAAGGCAAAGTCAGGGAGCAGCCAGCTGGGAAGATGGACCTCTGTGATCCCTCTCAAACCTGGTGGCCTCGAGCCTTATTTTTCAATTGCCAGTGCTTTTACACGAGAGCCGAGTTCCTGACTCTCCTCCTCAAAAATGTGCCCCCGTGTGCTTACATCCAGGGGTGGACCTCTGGGAGTCATTGACGTATAAGGCTGTATCTTACTTATAATGCTTTATTCATTCGGGTGTGCGTTTTTCAGAGCATTAGAATTCTGGGGCATGTTGAGGCTGTGCAGAGTTGAGAGTGAAGATGTGAAACCAGGAAGACTGTTCAGAAGACTCGGTGTATACGGAGGTATGGAATACGCTGTCCTTGATTCCATCTTGGGCACATGGGACCCTGGGGATAAACGGGCACCTGGGACTGAACCCGTTTCTACGTTAGGGGCGAGGCATTGGTTGCAAAAGTAAAATAAGACTCCCCAGAACTGGGCCGTTCTTTGCTCTCTCCTGGGGTCTGAAATGATTCCACGAAACTCTTTTCTCCATAAGACTGAAGCGGGGAGTCAGGAAGATACCCAAGAATGGAAATCAGAGAGAAACTGGCTTGTCAGGGCAGGTTTCAGCTAGCTACTGCTACATAACAAACCACCCCAAAGTTAGTGGCTCAAGACAACTTCTTTTTCCTAATGAGCCTGCAATTTGGGCAGAGCTTCGCAGGGTACCTCATCTCAGTTTCACTCGGTATAAAGAGCTGAGACCAGGACAGTTAAGATCTGGTTCCAGTCTCTTCCTGATTGCCCAGTCAGTCTCTCTTCTGGCCTGCTTGGGTTCTGGAAGATACTTCCCTAATTTTAGAATAAATACCAGTTTTCTGAGAGCAAAAGGGCTTTGCATTGTCCAGATTCAAAAAAAACCTCTCACATAGTGTTTCAATGTAAATGCTATTCATGTATAATGCCAAATGACTGGCACTCCTGGAGTTGTGCAACAGGGATGTTCATAAGAATCTCTAGAGATGGCCGGACCTCACACGTGGCCTGATCACCCCTCTGGACAAATAGCGGAAGCCAGCATGGTCGAGGGAAACAGACGCGGATTCCAGTGTCCCCAGTGATCTCAGGCATCACTGAGATTCCCTAGCTGGAACTCAGGATCCATCTGTCAAAACAGGAACTGCAAGGGATGGCCCAACAGTCCCATCCAGCCCTGATGCTCATAATCCTGTGCCTGTTTTGAGAGCATGTCCTGGTAACAACACCATGCACCCTTATCTCAGGAAAGATTCCATTAAGATTATTAGTTAGAAAACCTATAAGCCTTCTCATGGACAATTTATGCTGAAAGTTGCCTCTGCAGTGGGAGGCTGAGGTTCCCCTTCTACCCCCATTTTTTCCAATACCACTGGGCTCATTTGGCCTGGGACCAACCATAATGGAATAGAGACATTTAACATCAACCTTCCTAGGCTCATTTTTCAATCCACACTTAGAGTTAGCCTTAAGGTTAGGGCTAACCCACTCTAGTACTTTTGCCTGGAAAATTCCATGGATGGAGGAACCTTGTAGGCTACAGTCCATGGGATCACAGAGAGTCAGACACGACTGAGCAATTTCACTTTAGGGTTAGGGTTAGGGTTAAGGTTACTTTTAGGATTGAAGTTAGGGTTAAGTTTAGGGTTGAGGATAGGCCTAGGCTAGGGGTAGACTCGGAGAAGGCGATGGCACCCCACTCCAGTACTCTTGCCTAGCAAATCCCATGGACAGAGGAGCCTGGCAGGCTGCAGTTGATGGGGTCGCTAACAGTCGGACACGACTGAGTGACTTCATATTCACTTTTCACTTTCCTGCATTGGAGAAGGAAATGGCAGCCCACTCCAGTGTTCTTGCCTGGAGAATCTCAGGGGCAGGGGAGCCTGGCGGGCTGCCGTCTATGGGGTCGCACAGAGTCAGCCACGCCTGAAGCGACTTAGCAGCAGCAGCAGCAACAGGAGCAGACTAGAATCAGGTTACAGCAAAGGCCCGGACTCAGGCTAGGTTTAGGGTTTGGATTAGGGTGAGTCTTAGGGTTGGGGTTAGGGTCAGGATAGGACTAGTTCCAGGTTTAGGGCTACATATGGGTTTAATCTTAGGGCTATGCTGAAGCTCCGTGGCCTTGCCTTTACTTCTGCCTCTCTCGCTTCTTTCCTAGGCTCCTTTGCATGTCTCTTCTTCTTCCTAGGCTTTGTGTGTGTGTGTGTTTTTTTTTTTTTTTTTGGCTGCACCACACAGCATGCAAGCTCTTAGCTCCCCAAATAGGGACCAAACCTGTGCCTTCTTCAGTGGAAGCACGGAGTCTTAAAACTGGACCACTAGGAAAGTCCCTTCTTCCCAGTCTTTAAATACTGGTGTTCCTGGAGCCTCTGTCCATGTTGGTGGCTTGTTTTAAGCCCTTAGACTGTATCTGCATTTACATAAATTTGAAATAGTGGCTAACATTCAATTTCCTTCACTTCCTTCCATCTTCCAGAAAAGTGTCTTAGGCTACACCAAGACGCTCTTAGTGTGTTTTTTTCTCTTTAACAAAGTGTGTCACTTTTTTCTCTTTAAAAATTATTTATTTACAGCTAAATACAGCCATGAAATTAAAAGATGCTTGCTCCTTGGAATAAAAGCTATGACAAACCTAAGCAGTGTATTAAAAAGCAGAGACAGCACTTTGCCAACAAAGGTCCGTCTAGTCCAAGCTATGGTTTTCCCAGGAGTCATGTTCAGATGTATGAGTTGGAGCATAAAGAAGGCTGAGTGCTGAAGAATTATACTTTCAAATAGTGGTGTTGGAGAAGACTTTGGAGAGTCCCTTGGACTGCAAGGAGATCCAACCAGTCAATCCTAAAGGAAACCAACCCTGAATATTCACTGGAAGGACTGATGTTGAAGCTGAAGCTGCAGCAAATTTGGCCACTTGATGTGAAGTGCAGACTCAGACCCTGATGCTGGGAAAGTGAAGGACAGGGGAGCCTGGCTGCAATCCATGCAGTCACAAAGTTGTCTGAATCACTTACCCAGAAGCAACCATTGATCTGATTTCTACCACTATCTGTTGGCTTCACCCGCTCTAGAAATTTCATATAAATCAAACTATACGTTGTATATTCCTTGGTATAAGGTTGTCTTCAAACAGCAACTGTTTTTCAGATTTACTCATATTGTTGTGTTATACTGACTTTTTCAGTACAAGACATATTTTTATATCTTAGCATGAAACACTTTATCACTGTCTGGCTAAGGCTTGTCCTGGTGAACGTACAGATCTAGCCTGCCTACGCTGTTCGCTCTGACCTCAGTTCTCAGACAAAGTGCTCTGCTGAACAATCTCAGGTCTTAGATGATGTCTGCCCTTAAATTTATTTTGACTGAATACAAGGGGGACTCGTCATTTATTCCAACTGTGGTTTGTGAGAAGAGACCAGATGTCAGCTCCTTCTGCATCAGCCTGTTCAATTTACACCAAGAGAAATTGGAATAGAATGTGATAGGGAATGTGAGGGCTTCCCAGGTGCTGCTAATGATAAAGAACCCAACTGCTAATGCAGGAGACTTAGGAGATGTGGGTTCGATCCCTGGGTTGGGAAGATCTCCTGGAGGAGGAAATGGCAATCCACTCCAGCGTTCTTGCCTCATGGACAGAGGAACCTGGTGGGCTACAGTCCATGGGGTCACACAGAGTCGGACACAACTTAAGCAACTTAGCATGCATGCACGTGACAGGGAAGTGGGGGGTGGGTACTATTTGGCAGGCAGGGTGGGGTACAGTTTCTTTCTGGAAGCCGAGAATCTGGTGAGAGGTGGCTTGGCGTGGTGGCGAGACTGGCCAGTATGGAGCTAGGAAAAACAAGTTTTAGAGCCAGCCTAGTCCCTCGGCTTCACAATTTTAGGCTAATCTCTTAACCTCATCTCATCCGTAAAATATGGAGAACACACTCGCCATAGTAATAACTGGGGTTTGAATACTGCCACAGAGAGCAAATGAGACTCTGGAAAACTGTAGGTACCTGCTAAAAGTTAAATGAACATAACCAGAGGGACTTCCCCTGCAGTCCAGGGCTTAAGACTCCACTGTCCACTGCAGGGACAAGGGTTCAAGCCTGATTGGGGAACTAGACAAGCCGCAGGGTGCAGCTTAAAAAAAAATTTTTTTTAATTAAATAAATAACCATTAAAAATGTTTTTAAAAATAAACATACATAGTTTGAGACCAAGTAGTTTGTAAACTTCAAAACAACAACAAAAGATGGTAATGATAACCCTGTATGTGAGACAGCAAAAGAGACACAGATGTACAGAATGGACTTTTGGACTCTGAGGGAGAGAGAGAGGGTGGGATGATTTGGGAGAATGGCATTGAAACATGTATNGTTTGTAAACTTCAAAACAACAACAAAAGATGGTAATGATAACCCTGTATGTGAGACAGCAAAAGAGACACAGATGTACAGAATGGACTTTTGGACTCTGAGGGAGAGAGAGAGGGTGGGATGATTTGGGAGAATGGCATTGAAACATGTATACTATCATGAAAGAAACGAATTGCCAGTCTATGTTCGATGCAGGATACAGGAAGCCTGGGGCTGGTGCACGGGGATGATCCAGAGAGATGATATGGGGTGGGAGGTGGGAAGAGGGGTTCAGGATTGGGAACTCAGGTACACCCATAATGGATTCATGTCAATGTATGGCAAAACCAATACACTATTGTAAAGTAAAATAGAGTAAAAATAATTTAAAAATAAATAAGTAAAAATAAAAATGAATGTAATCATAAGTATGCTGTCA
Source organism: Oreotragus oreotragus (assembly GCA_006410675.1). Taxonomy (NCBI): domain Eukaryota; kingdom Metazoa; phylum Chordata; class Mammalia; order Artiodactyla; family Bovidae; genus Oreotragus; species Oreotragus oreotragus. The sequence goes on from SJYX01013596.1 coordinate 370,599, forward strand.
GCTGTAAAATGCTGGCTGAAGCCTCTGCCCACGCCCGCAGGGACTCAGTCAGGTTGCACTATCACTCCTCAGGAATCCTGCAAGTCAGCCCAGCAGAATGATTCACCCATGGACCTCCCTTGTCTGCACTGTCAGCCCAAGAGTGCTTCCCAAACCCAGCCTCACGGCAGAGCTGCCCACTAGAATCTCCAGGCCCCACAGCCAACTGTTCTTAAGCATCTCAAGTGACTCCAGCGTCCCATCTGAGGGCAGCTCCATGGAGCCACTGCTCCACTGGGGAGGATGGGCTTTAGGGAGTCAGCAGGAGAGCCGCTCCCCAAAGACAGGTGCCCCTGGGTCTGCTCATTGATCAGGGCAGCTCATTCCCTTCCACAGGAGGGCTGACTCCTGGAGGCCTGATGGTGGGCCCCACCCCTCAGGGAGGTGCGGCTGGAGAGGGTCCCGCCCCTGCCAGCAGGAACTGCTATGACAGAGATGTCACTGCTCCCCCAAACCGCCACGTGTGCCCCGTGTGGCCCAGCCTCACTTCCAAATAGGTTCATTATTACTGTCTAGTCGTTTAGTCACGTCCAACTCTTTGTGACCCCAGGGACTGTAACCTGCCAGGCTCCATGAGATTCCACTGTAGCCCTCTGTCCATGGGATTTCCCAAGCAAGAATACTGGAGCAGTGTGCCATTTCCTTCATGGGATCTTCCCGACCCAGAGATTGAACCCACACATCCTGCATTGGCAGGCAGATTCTTTACCACTGAGCCACCAGGAAGCTCTCCAAATGGGTGGTGCTGTGCTTAGTCTCTCAGTCATGTCTGACTCTTTGCAACCCCAACAGGCTTCTCTGTTCACAGGGATTCTCCAGGCAAGAATACTGGAGTGGGTTGCCACACCCTCCTCCTGGGGATCTTCCCAACCTAGGACTGAACCCAGGTCTCCTGCATTGCAGGTAGATTCTTTACCATCTGAGCCACCAGGGAAGCCCAAGAATCCTAGAGTGGGTAGCCTATCCTTTCTCCAGGGGAACTTCCGGACCCAGGAATCAAACTGAGGTCTCCTGCATTGCAGGCAGATTATTTACCGCTGAGCCACCAAGGAAGCTCTCCGAAGCATGTAAATAGTTTCGACCAATGGGCTGTGGGTAAAAATGACATGTGTCACTTCCAAGTCAAGGCATCCAAAGCCAACCTGCCTCATCTGGGCCTCCCTTCTCCTTCCACAGAGAGCTCAGGGATGACACAGTCTCAAAGATGGGTCCCTAAGTGCCTAATGGAGCACAGGCTCCTGTCAGCTCTCACTAGAGACGTAACAGGAGTGAAGAATAAACCTCTGCTGTCCAAGCCACTGCGTTCAAGATTCTTTCATGGCAGCAGTTAACAATAATCACCCTGACCGATGCAACTGCCTGTAGTGGCAAGCCGCACCGCCTATTCATGGGGAGATGTGCCAAGACCCCCAGTGCAGCCCAAAACTGCAGAGAATTACATACCCTGTGTCTATTTTTCCTACACGTACACACCTATGATAACATTTACTTTATAAACGGCACACTGTCAGAGAACATCCAAATCGCCAGCATCGCTACCCTTGCTCTTTGGGACCATCATTAAGTCAAATAAGGGTCACTTGACTGCGAGCAGATGACCAGCTGCTAAGCGACTAATGGACAGGATACACTGGACGAAAGGATGATTCACGTCCCAGGCAGGACGGAGCAGATGGCGCGAGATATCCTCACGCTGCTCAGAATGGCATGCAAGGAAAAACTTATGAATTGTTTATTTCTGGAATTTTCCATTTAATATTTTCGCGCTGCGGTTGACTGCCGGTAACTGAAACCACAGACGACAAAACCATAGATGAGGACGGGAAGACTGCACTTCCAAATATCTCTCAGAAACGGAAGTGCTCTGCCTCAAAAAAGGTAAAAATAGAGCTACCATGCAATCCAACACTCCCACTCCTGAGCATTTATCCAAAGAGAATGAAAACACTAATTCAAAAAGATACCTGCACCCTGACGTGTTCATAGAAGCATTATTTACAGTAGCCGAGATATGGAAACTACTTAAGTGTTCATTGACAAACGAATAGCCAAAAAAGATGTGGTACATATACACGATGGAGTACTACTCAGCCAGAAAAAAAGAATAAAATTCTGCCGTTTGTAACAATGTGGCTGGACCTAGAGGGTATTGTGCTAAGTGAAATAAGTCAGACAGAGAAAGACAAACATTGTATGTTATTACCTATATGGGGAATCTAAAAATAAAACAAACTAGTTTATATAACAAAGCAGAAGCAGACTCAAGTATGTAGAGGTCAAACTAGTGGTTACCAGTGGAGAGAGGGAAGGGGGAGGGGCGAGATAAGAGTAGGGGATTAAGCAATACAAACCACTATGTATAAAATACATAAGCTACAAGGATATAGTATACAGCACAAGAAATACAGCCAATACTCTATAATAATTTTAAATGGAATATATCTATAAAAATATTGAATCACAGACCATCTAACCTGCCTCTTGAGAAATCTGTATGCAGGTCAGGAAGCAACAGTTAGAACTGGACATGGAACAACAGACTGGTTCCAAATAGGAAAAGGAGTACGTCAAGGCTGTATATTGTCTCCCTGCTTATTTAACTTATACGCAGAGTACATCATGAGAAACGCTGGACTGGAAGAAACACAAGCTGGAATCAAGATTGCCGGGAGAAATATCAACAACCTCAGATATGCTGATGACACCACCCTTATGGCAGAAAGTGA
>SJYX01013596.1:374372-393200 GCA_006410675.1 Oreotragus oreotragus
AAAGTGAAGGAGGAGAGTGAAAAAGTTGGCTTAAAGCTCAACATTCAGAAAACGAAGATCATGGCATCCGGTCCCATCACTTCATGGGAAATAGATGGGGAAACAGTGGAAACAGTGTCAGACTTTATTTTTTGGGGCTCCAAAATCACTGCAGATGGTGACTGCAGCCATGAAAGTAAAAGACGCTTACTCCTTGGAAGAAAAGTTATGACCAACCTGGATAGTATACTCAAAAGCAGAGACATGACTTTGCCGACTAAGGTCCACTATGGTTTTTCCTGTGGTCATGTATGGATGTGAAAGTTGGACTGTGAAGAAAGCTGAGCGCCGAAGAATCGATGCTTTTGAACTGTGGTGTTGGAGAAGACTCTTGAGAGTCCCTTGGACTGCAAGGAGATCCAACCAGTCCATTCTGAAGGAGATCAACCCTGGGATTTCTTTGGAAGGACTGATGCTAAAGCTGAAACTCCAGTACTTTGGTCACCTCATGCGAAGAGTTGACTCATTGGAAAGGACTCTGATGCTGGGAGGGATTGGGGGCAGGAGGAGAAGGGGACGACCGAGGACGAGATGGCTGGATGGCATCACGGACTCGATGGATGTGAGTCTGAGTGAACTCCGGGAGATGGTGATGGACAGGGAGGCCTGGCGTGCTGCAATTCATGGGGTCGCAAAGAGTCGGACACGACTGAGCGACTGAACTGAACTGATGTTATACATCTGAAATTACTTCAATTTTAAAAACAGAGCCAGAAAAAAGAGAAAGAAGCTGAAATGCTCTGAATGTTTGCAGAAGAAACTGAGGATATTTAGCAGCCTCGACAACCAGCAGCAAGAATTTCCAAATAAATAACCAAGCCTATCTTCTAAAAGCTTTGGAAGAGCTCTGGAAAAAGTCCATCTGAATGCCCAATGTCAGCAATTTTTTAGAACACCTCCTTGCCTAGGACCACCCCCTCCCCGAGATGTGAACCACAGCTCCAAACCGAGCAACTGGCCACCCATTCAGTCTCCACAAATGCATCTAGTAAACATTTTATGGACCTGTTCAACTGTAGAGCGATGCAGACAATTAACTTCCATCGTGGTTTTACTGTGGAAAGATGTTGCAAGCCTGGGCCGTGAGAGTGGAGCCACGCGTCAGTTCAGGAAACGGCTGCCAAAGCCCGGTGGGGTCCATCGTCAGAGCAGGTGCAGAGCTCAGATGGGCTGCTCGTGGCTAATGGGCCACTCCCGATCTTGCCCCCAGTCAGCTGGCACTGAGCCTGAAGCTTCATTCTCCCAGGAAAGCTCCTGGAAAAGGCTGGACCAAACCAGCTCTCCCCATAATACAGGGTGATGCTGGATTCACCCCAGAGGGCTGCTTGGGTCATAAAAATCTGCTTTGTCAGTCTTGCTGGCTTAATCCTGTGCCTATTACAGACTCACTTCCTATGAGTACTGATGCAGTGTCAGAGCAGACATCTGTGTGGAACCATCTATTTAAAGAATGGTAGAGAGAAAGAGAGAGAAAAACAGGACTGGGGCTGTTGAGAGGCCGGGAAGAGGGGTAAGAAGAGGGCAGACTGACTGATGCCCCCTCCCAGTCCAGAGGAATTTGCATAGAGCACTGTTTCCCTAGCAACAGTCTCCAATTGGTCTCCATCTGTCCACCAACTGACTTGGGTCCTGGGCAGTCTGTTCTCAGTGCCCCCAGCTGGGCAGAAACAGGCAGAAGAGGGTGGAAGAGCCAGCTCAGGCTCCCCCGGGCCCCATGAGTCCCCAGGACCAGATTTGATCTTGGTTGTAAACACTGAAGATGATGAGGCTCTATCCACCCCACAGTTCACAACAAAATGGTACTTTTCAGAATGACACGGACTTACAACCACGCAAGAGTTAAAAGAGCTTTCCTTCTGCTTTTCTGTGTGCCTGGTTCTGTGCTTTCCCACCGCACAGAGGAAGACTGGCTTAGGTGAGCTGCAGGGCGGACAATCCACCCACAAGAGACATACTGCCTCTCAAAGGTAGAGAAGAACCTGGTCATGAGGATAGAATGAGAAACAGCCGTTTATTCTCTGCTCCTGAGTCCACCAGACGCGAAGAGCCGACTCGTTGGAAAAGACCCTGATGCTGGGAAAGACTGAAGGCAGGAGGAGAAGGGGGCGACAGAGGATGAGATGGTTGGATGGCATCAATGGACGTGAGTCTGAGCAAACTCCGGGAGATGGTGAAGGACGGGGAAGACTGGCGTGCTACAGTGCATGCGGTCGCAGTCAGCTGGGCAACTGAGCAACAACCCGAGCTGGGCCTCACCGTGGTGCTTCACTTGGGGTGTGACGTTCCCATGGTCTCTGACCCACTCAGTGAGCTCGGCTACCAGAGGTCCCTGGAGAAGGAGAGCTGGGGGCCAACAACACCGATGATCCCGGTGCCTCCGTTAGTGCTGCTGCTGCTAAGTGGCTTCAGTCATGTCCGACTCTGTGCGACCCCTTAGACGGCAGACCACCAGGCTCCCCCGTCCCTGGGATTCTCCAGGCAAGAACACTGGAGTGGGTTGCCATTTCCTTCTCCAATGCATGAAAGAGAAAAGTGCAAGTGAAGACGCTTAGTTGTGCCCGACTCTCAGTGACCCCATGGACTGCAGCCTACCAGGCTTCTCCGTCCATGGGATTTTCCAGGCAAGAGCGCTGGAGTGGGGTGCCATTGCCTTCTCCCGCCTCCGTTAGTGAGTGTTAGCAGTTATGAGAGTTTCGGGTGCTTAGTCACTAATCCACCCACAAAGAATGTCCCCCCAGTTCCTTGCATTTTACGGAGTAGAGGGCTTCACTTGAGTCTCAAACTCGTGCAAGTGAACCCCAAGGGCCTGGTGCTCTAGAGCCCAGGAACCACAGCCACTGACGCCTGTGTACCCGAGAGCCTGTGTTTCTTAACGAAAGAAGCCACCACAGTGAGAAGCCCAAGCACCACAACCAGAGAGTAGCTCCCACTTGCCGCAACGAGGGAAAGCTCTCACAGCAGCAAAGACCCAGCGCAGCCATACACAAACAAAATTACGTACAAGAAGCCAAAGTAGTCGTCGTTCAGTCGCTCAGCTGTGTCCAGTTCTTTGCAATCTCATGGTTAGAGAAGTAGGGGGAAGCTATTCCTGGGTGGGGACCACGTGCCAAGAGAGAGGGGAATTTCTAGAAGCACCAACTGGCCCTTGGGATGAAATGCTGCTGAATGGTCTTAGACGGGAAAGCCTCAGGAGGTTCAGCAAGGAGGGCTTTCCTGACAGCAGTGAGACGCTCTCAGGACAGGGAGGGAACAAATGCCAGACTGCAGTGGGCTGAGGAGGAGCCTGGAGGCATGTTCCGGGGCGTGGGTGGGGAGGGGTGCACGGGAACAACTCTCCCACGTTCATGGTTAGGGCAGAAAGAGAAAGAGGGTAGCTCTAGGGAGACCTGGGAGAGAGGGAGATTTTATATTTTAATACGGGATGCACTTTAAACCGTTTAAATGATAAAGAGAAAGGAGAATTGAGTATGAGAAGCTGACATAACAGCAGGGAATCTACATAGACTTCTAAAACCCACTCCAAGAAAACCTTGAAATATTCAGGAATCTACTCGATTATTTATCAGACTTTACTTTTCACAAATGCTGCCTTTGCCAAGGTAGAGCGCAGGTCCTGGGGGCCGAGAAATATTGTTTGTGTGTTTTGTAAGGGCTTTCTGGCTTCCCACAGAGCAAGCCATCCCACCCTGAGATTCTAGACGGAGGTACAAATACTAAATAGTATCAGCACAGAGGGTGTGTTCTATCGGGAGGCTGAGTAAACAGCTGCTAGGAAGGCAGTGTTAGAGATGGAGGAGCAGCTTCCTGCTCTCCTCCAGCCAGAAAACTCTCAGGGCACCTGGAGCCCTGCTCTCAGCTCCCTTTTTATTATGTTTAAACAGCTTCATTGAGTATAATTTGTCGTTGTTCAGTCGCTCAGTCATGTCAGACTCTGCAACCCCATGGACTGCAGCACGCCAGGCTTCCCTGTCCTTCACCATCTCTCCAGGCTTGCTCAAACTCACGTCCACTGAATCAGTGATGCCATCCAACCATCTCATCCTCAGCCACCTCCTTCTCCTCTTGCCCTCAATCTTTCCCAGCATCAGGGTCTTTTCCAATGAGTAGGGTCTCTTCCAGTGAGTCAGCTCTTTGCATCAGGTGGCCAAAGTACTGGAGCTTCAGCTTCAGCATCAGTCCTTCCAATGAATATTCAGGGTTGATTTCCTTTAGGACTGGCTGGTTTGATTTTGCAGTCCAGGGGAGTCTCAAGAGTCTTCTCCTGCACCACAATTTAATATACAATAAACTGCATGTACTTAAGGTATATTACTTAGCTCATTTTTGACACAGGTACCCGTGAAACCATCCTCACAATCAAGATGGTGCATTTATCCATTATCCCCAAAGGCTTCCTCAAATCCTTTGCAACCCTTCCTCTTGTCCCTCCCTGCCCTCCATCCCTGTCCCCTGACAACCACTGCTCTGCTTTCTGACACTGTAGATGAGTTTACGATTTCCACAGTTTTATATAAAAGGACCTTTTCTGTGTTACTCTCCTCTGTGCAGCTTCTTTCACTCAGCATTATCATTTTAAGATCCATCCATGTTACTGCCCGTATCACTGTGAAGTCGCTCTGTCGGGTCTGACTCTTTGCAACCGCATGGACTGCAGCCCACCAGGCTCCTCCATCCATGGAATTTTCTAGGCAAGAGTACCGGAGTGGATCGCCATTTCCTTCTCCAGGACATCTTCCTGACCTGGGGATCGAACCCGGGTATCCTGCATTGCGGGCAGACACCCTACCATCTGAGCCACCAGGGATCCACTAGTTTGTTCCTTTTGGCCGCTCCGTATGTGTTCCTTTGTAGGATTATGCTATCACGTGTCTGTCGATTCGGTAGCTGCTGGATATTCAGTGGCTGCTCAGTGGCTTTTGTGTGTGTGTGCTCAGCTGCTCAGTTGTATCTGACTCTTTGCAACCCCATGGACTGTGGCCCTCCAGGCTCCTCTGTCCATGGGATTTTCCAGGCAAGAGTACTAGAAGAAATGAAGTGAAGAAGTGAAGTGAGGTCGCTCACTCGTGTCTGACTCTTTGTGACCCCATGGACTGTAGCCTACAAGGCTCCTCTGTCCATGGAATTTTCCAGGCAAGAGTACTGGAGTGGGTTGCCATTTCCTTCTCCAGGGGATCTTCCCCACCCAGGGATCGAACCCAGGTCTCCCGCATTGCAGGCAGACGCTTTACTGTCTGAGCCACCAGGGAATGGGTTGCCATTTCCTTCACCAGGGGATCTTCCCCACCCAGGGATTGAACCCACGTCTCCTCCACTGGCAGGCAGAGTCTTTACGGCTGCACCACCTGGGCAGCCCTTGGGTGGTTTCTAGTCGTGAGCTGTTACAAATAAAGCTGCTGTAAACATCTGCATACAGGTCTTCATATGGACACGCATTTCTCTTTCTCTTGGGTTAATGCCTAGGAGTGAGATGGCTGGCTTCAGTAGCAGGGGTGTGTTTATATTTCGTACACTGCTAACCCGACTGCCAGAGTAGTTATACCAGTTCACATTCCCACCTGCAATTCTGGTTTCTCCATATCTCGACAACAGGCTTTTTACCCGTTAAGCTGTGGCAGCAAGATGCTTATCTATCTCTACGAGAAACCTAGAAATACCATAGTGGTTTTCACAGGTGTTAAGGGTGAAGCCCCAGGGTAGAAAGGTTCTAGAAAGGTGTTTAGGATTTGAAGGATGGGGTTGGAGATGGCTATGTCACAGGCTTTTAAAACCAGCACGACCCACTCCTCCTATCATGCATGCACGATCCAGCACAGCTGAGCCTCAGATACATAAGACAGTTCAGCCAAGACCCTCCCTTATCACTCCTCCTGCTCCAGCTCAGCCCATGTCCTCACACAGGGAGGCTGACCTTTGTCCACAACCCTACTGTGTCCTGGCTGGGACCCTTTGAACTGGATCTCTGCAAGCTCCCAGTGCCCCCAGGACTGCCCCTCTCCGCCCCTCTGACTTCGTTCTCCCTGGGATCCTCACTGACCTGTGCTACCCAGAGAGGACAGGCTCTACCCCAGCCTTTCAGCACCCCAAGTGGACACTGGTCCTTGGTCAGTGCCAGCAGCTCCTGGGCTGCCTGCCCTGTGCCCCAAGGCAAAGCAGGGCAACAGAAGTCCACCTCCACCAGCTCTGAGATGGGCCCAGAGAAAAGCTCCTTTTCAAGCAGAGTGAATCCCTTGCCTCTTGGACAGTGAAAAGATTTGGGAAGCACATGCCCACCGGGGAAGTAGCACCAGATCTGATCAACCTTCCAACCAGTGGGGACACATGGCCAAGAGCAGCAGGGCTCCTCCAGGGTCTGCAGCCTGGATCAAACCAAATCCTCTGTTTAGTACAAAGTGAAGCCGCTTAACCTCTATGTGCCTTAGCTTTCTTATCTGTAAAAAGGGGGAAATAGTAGAATTTATTAATGCCTGACAAACTTGCCTCAGTGATCAAATGAGGCATATCTATAATGCATTTTACTTCAATCGAGACTTAATTAAGTTTAATTAAATGATATATTTTCATAACAATGCCAGTTTCTCAGTTGTGTCCAGCTCTGCAACTCTTTGGACTCCTCTGTCCGTGGGATTTTTCAGGGAAGAATACTAGAGCGAGTTGCCATTTCCTCCTCCAGGGGATCTTCCCAACCCAGAGACTGAACCTGCTTCTCGTGTGTCTCCTGCATTGCAGGCAGATTCTTTATTGCTGAGCCATGGAGGAAGCCCAACAATGCCGGTTACACAGTAGCAAGAGCTCAGCAAAAGTGAGTCATTACTGACGCAGAAACCTTGCTCAGCATTTCCACATTTCACTTCATTTAATCCTCATAATAACCCTATGAGAGGGTCACCATTATTATCTCCACTTAACAGAGAAAGCTGAGAAGACGTGTGCTTTGCCCAAAGTCACACAGCTAGCAGACAGAGGTGCAGGGTCTCAACCAGGTAACCTGCCTTCAGACTACACATCTAACCCCTTCGTCATTCCCTCTATCACCAAGCACCGGTCAGGATGACAGATCCCTGAGGTGGTCCTTCGTCACACATGCAGAAGGCTGACACCTCTCCTCCAGGAGCCAAGATCCCCTGGACCGACAGATCTCATCAATTTACCAAGCATCAGAGCATCTCAGAAACCACACGATTTAAAGATTTTGAGGAAGGAGATTGGAGACATTTAGCTGGGTCTTCAAGGATGAGTCAGAGTTTTCTGATTAGACAAAGTGAGAAAATATTTCAAGCCTACTGAGTCCCATTTGCAAAAGTTCAGAGATGTGGAATCCATGAGAAAGAGTTGGCTGGGACGTGCAGGAATCCCTTAAGCTTAAACAACAGGGAGATAATTTAAGAAATCTAGAGGTGGACTCCCCTACTGGTCCAGTGGTTAAGAATCACCTGCCAATGCAGGGGACACAGGTTCGATCCCTGGTCCAGGAAGATTCCACGTGCCACAAGGCAAGTAAGACCACGTGCCACCACTACTGAGCTCATGCTCTAGAGCCCAAGAGTTTTGCAACTACTGAAGCCTGTGGGCCTAGAGCTCATGCTCTGCAACAAGAGAAGCCACCACACTCCAACTAGAGAGTAGCCCCTGCTTGCCACAAATAAAGAAAGCCCAAGCATAGCAAGGAAGACCCAGCACAACCAAAAATAAAATTAATTGTTAAAAAAGTCTAGAAGTGATTTCAAACTTGGAGGAACCAATTGGGTAATGTTCTCAATGATGCCCCAAGATCTTTCTGTCTGTCGTTTCGGCTTTGGACTTTTTGTCTTTCAACTCTTGGGCCTCATGATTCCAAGATGGCTGCCACAGCTCCAAACATCATGTCCTCATACGACTGTGTTAAAAGTAGGAAGCAGGAGGTTGCCAGAGCCTAACAGAGATCTATCTCCTTACATGACTTTCTTCTTTTATTAGGAAAGAAAATCTTTCTCCAGAAGCCCCAGCCAACTTTCCCTGACATTGGCCAGCACTCTATTAAAGTCCAACCTTAGACCAATCACTGGCAAAGAGAAATGAGATGGCCATGGCTGAATCAGGCTAATTACAAAATTTTAGGGAGGGAGGGGCCTCTCAAGTTGCTTGAGCACATTGTGGCTCCTTGATTCTGGGGTTATCTTAGTAATAGGATGATCAACTGAGCCGGGCAGAAGCGATGAACATTCAAACCACAGCCCTGAGCGGCCATGTAAACAGTCTGACTGCCCTGGGGCCACCGGGCTGCAAGGAAGCCCACACTAACCCTGCGATACATCTACGTCTACGTCTACGTGAAAAGGCATCCCCAGACAGTCCCCAGCTACCCTATTCACCTCCTTCCAGCCTCTTCCACCCTCCCAACCCCTCCTGCCGGAAATAGCGTGAGAGATTTACCCTGCCCTGAATAGCCCAGCCAAGCACTTCCAGAATTCCTGACCCACACAAGTCATGACAGGCACGAGGTTTGGGATGATCCATTTGATTCCACTCTGTTTCGGGGTGGGCGGTTTAAGCACCAATAGATAGCAGATCAAACCTCAAGGTCGTGCAAGTGCCAAGCTGTGATTTGAACCTGACACCACACTGCCTCTCAGATTCACAGGCGGGAGAGGAGAAATCTCTCTTTGAAAGGCCGAAAAGAATTTTTAAATCGTCACAGATTGTCGGGTCATGTGCCTCAGAGAGGGGAAAAAAAAAAAAGCCCCGTTAGGGAAAGTGGGGAAGAGAGGGGAGAAAGTCAGCAGGACGACAAAGAAGGTGGACAGAGGCTGTGCAGCGCTGCGGAAGACAGCTTACGCGGGGAAGGGCCGTGTAGCTCTGGAATAAAAAGCAGGTTAATAAAGCTGATAAATGCGAGGTAGGTCCGCATGTATTACCCCGTGAAGGACGGCTGCTTTAATGAGGAGCCAGCCAGGGAGAAGCCCAGCTCTGGGTCAGAGTCCACGCTGCCGCCCTCTTTGGAAATCGCAGCAGGGTCACGGTCTTTGACCCGTGTGTTAATAATCTGTGTCTTCTGCTGCGAAGGCACCGCATGCTGCCAGGTCAATGGGAGTGGGGGGCGGGGGGTAGGTGGCAGGCCTCACTGGGAGGAGGGGGATAGGGCCAGGCTCACAGCCTGTGCTCTGACAGAAGGCACATTGATCACTCTCCAATGACAAAGAGAAGTCCCCTGGGGCCTGATCTGCTGAAGGCTAAGGAGTGTCTGAGCTCTGCAGGAAGCCAGCCCCATAAAGGGCAAGGGAGGGAGAGGGGAAGCTGAGCGGAATGGCAAGGCGGGTAGCTTAGCACGCCAAAGCTGCCCCTCAAATCACCCCTAGCCTCGGGTGTTTCTCCCTTTTTAATTTGGGTCTCAATCGGCCTTTCTCATAAGGGCCAGGGGCCAGCCAGCTGGAATAATGTTGTCTGCAAGCCCAAGCAGGCTTAGTCAACCCTAACCAATTAAATGACCGTGGCATCCAGCCCAGACCTCAAGCCTTGGAATCAGTGTGGGGTGGGAGGAGGGCTCTTTCTGGTTGGTTTAGGGTCTGTATCAGTTTCCTGTTGCTGCTGTAACAAATCAGCACAAACTTCATGACCGAGTCCCTCTGAAGCCACCTCTCAACCATCGTGTCGGAGTCTGGGCTCAGACCTGGCATCTGAGCAGCTTTGTGAGCCCCCGTGAATCTGGGAGTCAAACCCTGAGACAATCAGACCTCAGTCCAAAGGCTGAACAGGTCAGGCGGAGTCTGCTGTGGCCCAGGACTCACCTCCCAAACCAACTTGAGGACTGACTCGGGACAGCACCATCTAGATTTTAGCACAAGGACATCGGGAAGAATCGCAAATACCATTCTAACCAGCTTCAGTGATATTTTGCCTCGAAAAGTTAAAAAGTCAACAATGGATAATTCATTGCACTTTATTAAAAGTTAGGTTGGGAACTTGGGGGTTTCTGTTCAGAGTCTAATTTAGACACGAAATGTTGCGTGGTCTTTCGTGCATGCACGCTCAGTCGTGTCCAATTCTTTGCAACACCAGGGACTGTCACATGCCAGGTTCCTCTGTCCATGGGATTTCCCAAGCACGCACACTGGAGTGGGTTGCCATTGCCTTCTCCAGTGTGGTCTTGGGCAAGTCCTTTTACTTCTCTCGCCTCTGTTTGCTCACCTCTAAAATGAGGACAATGATGCTCGCCTCCTCCAACGTGGGCGAGGATTAAATGAAACATTGAATGTGATAGACACACTCAAGACCCACCCCTTATGCAACTGTTAACCCCCAAGCGGGGCAGTAACAGAGTCCCCAAAGCCCCGTGCAGCCTCGGTGGGGGCACTTTCCTGCCACCCCTGTCCCACCGCCTCCCTCCTCCCTCTCTTTGTTTCAGCCTCAGCAGACTTCTTTAGACACTCTGAAGTCACCAAGCGCCTTTCTGCCTCAAAGCCTTTACACAACTTCTTCATATCATCCAGGCCTCTGCTCTCACGTTCCCCCCCACCAGCAGAGCCTTCCCTGACCGCTACTATGGTCATCCTTCTGGCTAGGATCTGGGAGCCTGATCTAGCCTCAAGATGTCACCCTCATGTCACTAACCATGAAGAATTTCTGTGTACAACTTCATGCGGACATCATCAGAGCCAAGGTCAAAGGGAGAGGTGAGAGAGGCTGGTACATACGCAGAAGAGTTCGGCAAACTGTTCCTGCCAAAGGCAAACTAACAGATATTTAGGGCTTTCTGGCCATATGGTCCCTGTCACAACTACTCACCTCTGTTACTGAAGTGCAAAGACAGCCACAGGCAACACACAAGCAAATGAGCATGGCTGTATCCCAACAGAATCTTATTTACAAAAACAGACAGCGGGCTGGTAGTGGCCCGTGGGCCACTGTTTTGCCAGTCCTGATCTAGGAATCTAGGTGAGCAATTGCTGCTGCTGCTGCTGCTAAGTCGCTTCAGTCGTGTCCGACTCTGTGCGACCCCATAGACGGCAGCCCACCAGGCTCCCCCGTCCCTGGGATTCTCCAGGCAAGAACACTGGAGTGGTTGCCATTTCCTTCTCCAATGCATGAGAGTGAAGAGTGAAAGTGAAGACGTTCAGTCGTGTCTGACTCTTTGTGACCCCATGGACTGGTTCTCCAGGCCAGAATACTGGAGTGGGTAGCCTTTCCCTTCTCCAGGGGATCTTCCCAACCCAGGGATCGAACCAGGTCTCCTGCACTGCAGGCAGATTCTTTACCAGCTGAGCCACATTTACCATGATTAATTCTTTTTTAAATAACAAGTTTTTAAAAGTAAAGGGATGAAGAAAGTTATAGCACGCTAACATTAATCAAAAGAAAGTGGAGTGCTTCTATTAACTTCAGACCAAACAGACTTCAGAACAAGGAAAAGCATCAGGGATAATGAGGAGCATTACATAATGAGAAAAAGGTCAATTCTCCAAGAAAACATAATAGTCATTAATGTGTTTGAAAGTGAAAGAAGAGAGTGAAAAAGCTGGCTTAAAACTCAACATTCAGAAAACTAGGATCATGGCACCCGGTCCCATCACTTCATGACAAATAGATGGGGAAACAATGGAAACAGTGAGAGACTTTATCTTGGGAGGCTCCAAAATCACTGCAGATGGTGATTGCAGCCATGAAATTAAAAGACGCTTGCTCCTTGGAAGAAAAGTTGTGACCAGCCTAGACAGCATATTAAAAAGCAGAGACATTACTTTGCCAACAAAGGTCCATCTAGTCAAAGCTGTGGTTTCTCCAATAGTCATGTATGGATGTGAGAGCTGGACTATAAAGAAAGCTGAGCACTGAAGAATTGATGCTTTTTAACTGTGTAGTTGGAGAAGACTCTTGAGAGTCCCTTGGACTACAAGGAGATCAAACCAATCAATCCTAAAGGAAATCAGTCCTGAATGTTCATTGGAAGGACAGATGCTGAAGCTGAAACTCCAATACTTATGGCCACCTGATGCAAAGAACTGACTCATTAGACAAGATTCTGATGCTGGGAAAGATTGAAGGCAGGAGAAGCAGGGGATGACAGAGGATGAGATGGTTGGATGGCATCACCAACTCAATGGACAGGAGTTTGAGCAAGTTCCAGGAGTTGGTGATCAACAAGGAAGCCTGGCGTGCTGCAGTCCATGGGGTCGCAAAGAGTCAGACACAACTGAGTGACTAAACTGACTGAATGTGTTTGCATCTAACAATAACGCATTTAAATACATGAGGGAAAAACTGACAGAATTTCATAGAAAAATGAATGAATACACTATTACAGTTGGAGACTTCAAAAGCCCTCTGTCAGTTACTGACAAATCCAGCAAGGAGAAAATCAGAGAAGACACAGTTGAACTGAACAGCACCATCAAACAACTGGAGCTAATTGGCTCTATAGAGTAATCCAGCAAAAGAAGAATATACATTTGTCTCAAACTCATGTGGAACATTCACCAAAACAACCATCAGTTCAATTCAGTCGCTCAGTCGTGTCCGACTCTTTGCGACCCCATCAATTGCAGCACGCCAGGCCTTCCTGTCCATCACCATCTCCCAGAGTTCACTCAGACTCACGTCCATCGAGTCCGTGATGCCATCCAGCCATCTCATCCTCGGTCGTCCCCTTCTCCTCCTGCCCCCAATCTTTCCCAGCATCAGTCTTTTCCAATGAGTCAACTCTTCGCATGAGGTGACCAAAGTACTGGAGTTTCAGCTTTAGCATCATTCCTTCCAAAGAAATCCCAGGGCTGATCTCCTTCAGAATGGACTGGTTGGATCTCCTTGCAGTCCAAGGGACCCTCAGGAGTCTTCTCCAACACCACAGTTCAAAAGCATCAATTCTTTGGCGCTCAGCCTTCTTCACAGTCCAACTCTCACATCCATACATGACCACTGGAAAAACCATAGCCTCGACTAGATGGACCTTTGTTGGCAAAGTAATGTTTCTGCTTCTGAATATACTATCTAGGTTGGTCACAACTTTTCTTCCAAGGAGTAAGCGTCTTTTAATTTCATGGCTGCAGTCACCATCTGCAGTGATTTTGGAGCCCAAAAAAATAAAGTCTGACACTGTTTCCAGTGTTTCTCCATCTATTTCCCATGGAGTGATGGGACCGGATGCCATGATCTTCGTTTTCTGAATGCTGAGCTTTAAGCCAACTTTTTCGCTTTCCTCTTTCACTTTCATCAAGAGGCTTTTTAGCTCCTCTTCACTTTCTGCCATAAGGGTGGTGTCATCTGCATATCTGAGGTTATTGATATTTCTCCCGGCAATAAAACACACATTAACAAATTTAAAAGACAGAAATCATACAAACTGTGCCGTGAGACATCAATGGAATTAAACTAAAAAATCAGCTATTGAAAGCTAGCTGGCGGGACTTCTGCTCTTTTAGCTTCCAACGCAGGGAGTATGGGTTCGAGTCCCCAGCCAGGGAGCTAAATCCCACACGCCTCACGATCAAAACTCCAAAACATAAAACAGAAGTAATATTGTAACAAACTCAATAAAGACTTTAAAAATGGTCCGCATCAAAAATGTATACATGTTTTTAAAAGCCTATTATTTTAAAAAGAAAATAAAAAGAGAAACTTCCAAGTTGTGTGCTTAACACCTGGAGATTAAATGACACACTTCTAAGTAACACATGGGTCAAAGAAGAAGTCTCAAAAAAAAATTTTTTTTAATATTTTGAACCAAGTGAAAATGAAAATGCAACTATCTGCCACACAGGAGCGGCCAGGTGGGGCAGCCAACAGCCAGGGGGGCAAAAACCAGCAGCCACGTGAGTGCGCCGTCTTGGACGACCAGCCCTGCAGTACCTTCCGACGACTGCATTTCCAGCCAGCAGCGACCTCAACCACATGGAAGATCCCCAAACAAGAGCTGCCCAGCCCAGCCCTTTCTGTATTTCTCATCTACAAAACAGTGAGCCAAATAAAATAGTTATTTTAAGCTGCTCCCTTGAGGGGTGATTTGTTATGCAACTGTAATAACCATAACAAGGAGAGAAGGGGAAAGTACAAGTAGACGGGAAGGTGTGTCCAGGGAGGGAGTGTTGGCTAGAGAAGTTTGGAGGACACTGAAGAAGGAGGAGATGGGGGTGAAGATCGAGAAGACGAAGATGGTGGGGAGGGAGGAAACAGAGAAGATGAACACAACACTGATGCAGTCCAACCTCCCTTCTCCAATTAGCCTTTGTGATTTTCTCAGAACCTTGGCAGCGAGGAATGGTCTGCTCTTTTAGCTTCTGTTATCTCCCCTGGTGTTCCTGAGGTCTCTCTTAGCCTCTTACACCTGATACACAGTTTTTTTTGTTCCAACTCCCTCTTTATCCCTTCCTTTCTCAACAAAACCCTTACAGAAAGCATACACCACTGTGCTTGATTAGAAAAATGACAATGTGCACTCCTGTGAGCCCGGAGGCTGCTGGGCACCCGCGGGGAGGCACGCAGAGCCCTCGTGTTCTTTTTTCTTTCCCTGCAACCATCTCTATGTGAATATGAACATTCAATACCAGCCCTTAGATCTCTACTCTTTCTTTGTAAAACTAGAAAAGCAGGATTATAGAAAATCGGCAGAAGGTGATTCTAGATGTTTGGGAGGGGGAAGCAGGCCTGTTGACAAAACAGCTTCTTCTTGGGTGATGCTTAATGGCTGTTCTCGCCATCGAAACTTTTGCTTCAAAAATAAAATCCTCTCCTAACGATGACTGGAGCCCTGCCACTTGATGGAGGAGATTCAGCAGAATGTAAGGGATCTTATTTGGAAATGACATTCCGTATTGTAATTTTTGTTCAGGTTTTATTTTTAAATTTTCTTAATATGACATGTCTATGGTGTGCTTTAAAATATTCCAACTGAGAAAAAGAGAGGATGGGGAGAAGGGATGAGGCCAGGTTGGCAATATGGTGATCATTACTTAAGCTAGGTGATGGGTCCACAGGGATTCATTGTACTGCTTGCTCTACTTTGGAAAATGCTTCACATTTTTCCATGATAAAAAGTTTGTTGTTTTTCTTTTTGTTTCACTGGAAAGGGAAAAAAAAAAAAACATGTTCTGTTTTAAATGTTAAAATGTGCATATTGCTTTGTTTCAATAAAACCAATGAGTACACAAAGATTTCCATGCCTCTCTCAGAACATATTATACTTTAGACTTCCCTCTCTGGTTCACTTAATAAAGATATTGTCAAACTTAATGTCTCTAAATCAAGCACAGTTTTTCCCTGGGCACATTGCAGGGCCATATGGATTGATCCAATTCACCCTCTCAGTGAGTGTAATTCATCAGCAGTTACATCATCGATACAACCCTGGGGGACACCACATTGTTCAACATTTAGTCCTTGATTTTTATATCTAAGTTTCATCTCAAATTGGTTGTTTTTCAAAAGAGAGGATGGGGAGAAGGGATGAAGCCAGGTTGGCAATATGGTGATCATTACTTAAGCTAGGTGATGGGTCTGTTATATCCACTATATATACCTTATAGCCATTAAGCCGCTGAGATGCTAAGACCTGGATCCAGTAGATGGACCTAAGGTGCTCTATAGATCAGAGATAATCGGGCTGTTTGTTGGCAGGTCTTCCTCTGTAAATGGTATCCAAGGAGACAAAGAGACTCAAAAGTGCCAGGAGCCAGTGTTGTTGGAAAAATGTTGGGAAGAAAGTACTTTTTCCCCCTTTTCTTAGGTGCCAGCTCTCAAGCACAAAATAAAGCCAAACGCAAGTCATTCCTGTGAGCTGGTTGAGGTGGAGGCCCTGCACAGGCCACCATGCATACATGAATCATTTCAAGAAAGATGCCACCAAGGGCATAAGCTTTACAAACTATATAGCTAAGTAGCTGAAGTTCAGTGTCACGATGCTCTTAGAGATATGCTTTAACATAAGTTGGTTGAAGCCTGCTATGAACTTAGTCGTATCTCCCCAAGTTTCATATGATGAAGTCCTGACCCCGAGTACTTCAGACAGCGACTGTATCTGGAGACAGGATGTTTAAGGTACAGTGAACCCTTAGAGTGGGTTCTAGTCCAATATGATTGGTGCCCTTAGAAGAAGAAGAGATTAGACGCAGATCCACATGGAGAAGAGGCCACGTGAGGCCACAAGGATGAGACAGCCACAGACCAGAGAAGGGGCTTCGCAGAGACCAGCACTGCCCGCGCCTTGGCCTTGGATGGCCAGCCTCCAGAACTGTGAGAAAATACATTTTTGTTGTTAAGTTTCCCAGTCTGTAACTTTGTTATGGCAGCTCAAACACACTAATACAAAGGCAAGTCTTTTGATGTATGTTGTTGTTGAAGTTGCTAAGTCATGTCCAACTCTTTGCAACCCCATGAACTGGTTCCTCTAGCCATGTGACTTCGCAGGTAAGAATACTGGAGCAGGTTGCCATTTCCTTCTCTAGGGGATCTCCCCAACCCGGGGATCAAACCTGCGTCTCCCATGTCTCACGCATTAGCCAGAGGACTGTTTACCACTGAGCCACCAGGGAAGCCCAATTGTAAGCACGAATTATACCAAATGCTTTTACATTTCCAACAATCTTTGCTCTAGTAATCTGTTGGTATAATAAACTGTGTTAATGAACTTCCTTTTTATCCGAGTCTTCAATTATGTACTTTTTGAAAGGGACATTTTTTGTGGTTGTTTATTTTTAATTGGAGGATAACTGCTTTACAGTGTTGCACTGGTTTCTGCTCTACAACAACGTGAATCAGCTATAAGTATGCATACATCCCCTCCTTCTTGAGCCTTCCTCCCACTCCCCTCCACCCCTCCAGGTTGTGGCAGAGCACTGACCTGAATTCCCTGTGCTATACAGATGTTTCCGGCTAGCTATCTGATTAACTTCTTGAACCACATTTGTATTCCTGCAATAAACCCTACTTGCCATAGTGAATTATTTTTGATAGATTAATAAATTCTGTTTGCTACTCTTTAGAAAATTTGCATCTCTATGTATATGTGGAATTGGTATGTATTTTTCTCTTTTGATAGTATAAAATTTTGCTATTTAGTCACCATGACTTCAAATAATAAATCAAGGAGCTGTACATCATTTTCTTTGTCTTGGAATAACTTAAGTAACTGAAATTATGTGTTATTTAAATCTTTACCTCCTGAGCCACCAGAGAAGCCCATTTAAACTCTTAAATAAAGCTTACTCACGAAGCCAATAATAATAATAATAAACAGGACTAGTCCATCAAGAGACAAAACAATACACTAAAATCTATTTAAATGATAGAATGGAATTTCTCTACATGGATCAGGAATTTTTGAAATATTGGGCATTTTTTAAAATAAAAGAATGGGAATCATTTAATCCAATAAAGATTAAAAAAAAAAGACAGCAAGTACATTCCTGCTTTAGCACTTGAGGGCGCTCTGGAGTTATTTACATCCCTTGTCATTGCCTGAATTGCTTATTTATTTATTTATTTAACTTCTCCTGTCACCATGACAGCAAGGCCCTCTCCGGTCTTGTCTACTGTTGACATCTCAGCACCTAAACAGCGTGAGTTGGCTCTCAATAAATATCTGTGTGATGAATGAACCAGGCCAGTGTTCCTACCAAAAGCTGTGCTGTCCCATTCAGCCCGTGAAGCTGGTCACATGAAGCTATTTACATTTAAATTAATTTGAAGTTAATTTTTAAAACATGTTTTTTTCACTGGCCACATTTCAAGAGGGCCTGCCAGCATATTGGACTGCTCAGATATAGACCATTTCCACAACTCCAGAAAGTTCTACTGGGCGGCACTGCTCCCAGGGGTGCAAAGGTCGGGGTCACGGCAGCAGCATCTTCCCAGAGTCAGATGGGAGGCAGAGAGATGGAGAAGGTCGTTATCAACACCAGAAATGATCATGGTCGCTGTCCACGGGGCACTTGCTCTCTGCCAGGGACTTTGTTAGTTGCGTTAGACACTATTTTTTTATGGAAGTACAGTTGATTTACAATGGGGTGTTAGTTTCTGCTGTACAGCCAAGTGAATTAGCCACACAAAAACATATATCCCCTCTTCCTTGGACTTCCTTCCCATTTAGGTCACCACAGAGCACGGAGCCAAGTTCCCTCTGTTGGGCAGTCGGCTCTCACTAGTTAGCTATTTTATACACGCAGCGTATGTATGCCGGGCTTCCCAGGCAGCACAGTGGTAAAGAATCCACCTGCCAAGGCAGGAGATGCAGGTGCAGCTCCTGGGTCAGGGAGATCCCCTGAAGCAGGAAATGGAAACCTGCTTCAGTATTCTTGCCTGAAACATTCCATGGCAAATGTAAATAGCTTCATGTGACCAGCTTCACAGTCCATGGGGTCGCAAAGAGTCGGACACAACCGAGCGTCTGAGCACAGGCGCACATTTGCACGTTAATCCCCTTCTTCCAATGCATCCCACCCCCAGCTTTGAAACATATTCACTGTCCCTTCCAACAACTCTGAAGGGCAGGTGACCTCACTCCTATTAATGACAAGGAAACTGAGTCTTCTAGTAAGTAACCCAGAAAAGAGATAGTCCCCAGTTCAGGGGCTGGCAGGAGTTGGGAAGGGGCATCAGTCCAAGCAGCCAGGCTTCAGGGAGGGGCAACGGAACGCTGGGAGCTCCAGGGGGCACTAGAGCACGGGAGGGGGACTAAGGCAGGCGCTGCACCTGCCACCCGGGGGACTTGCCAAGGGAAGGCAGCTCTCATAGGGGCCCACAGGGCTCTCGGAGGGCTCACCCGCCCACTGGGCACCAGGCTTGAGACCATGAGACAATGCCAGCCCCAGCCGCCATATGGGCTGAGGC
>SJYX01013596.1:395096-419644 GCA_006410675.1 Oreotragus oreotragus
GGGTTGGGGATAGGGTGAGGGTTGGGGGTGGGGGTAGGGGGGCGGGTAGGGGCAAAGCAAAAGAGATTACCTTCTGTCTCAGAGCTTTGGGTCTGATGCCCACGTATCTAGGGCACATTTGCATAGCACAGAGAACTATTCGCCCTCCTCAGCCTTATCAGGTTGCTCTGTGCCCAGCAGTGCCAGGCACGGTCCATGTGTTAAGTCTCAGTGCTGACAGCAAGGGGACAGGCGAGTGGCATTGCCCTGGCTTTGCAGATGGTGGAACAGGAGCTCCAACCTTGGGGTTAGGATAAGAGGGTACCCCAGGGCCCCATTCTAGGGCCAGGATCCAGCATCTGCAACTCTTGGCTAAGGCTTTCTCCAGCGTCTAATTCTGCTCTGCCCAACCAGGACAGGGGCAAGTGTTGGGGAATGAAATGTCCCTCGGGCTGCCCTTCACCAATGACCGATAGGGGTTTGCGCCTATACCCCGGGACAACCTCACCCCGCAGGGGAGAAAGCTCCGAGTTCCTGCATCTGCGCTGTCTCCCGGAGCTCCACGCCATATTCGGCTCAGCTGCTCATCTCTGTCGCGGCTAGCTTGCTAGAGTCCTTGTGTTGGCTGTCTTCCTTTTTCTCTCTNGCCTATACCCCGGGACAACCTCACCCCGCAGGGGAGAAAGCTCCGAGTTCCTGCATCTGCGCTGTCTCCCGGAGCTCCACGCCATATTCGGCTCAGCTGCTCATCTCTGTCGCGGCTAGCTTGCTAGAGTCCTTGTGTTGGCTGCCTTCCTTTTTCTCTCTGAACACAACCCTACCTAGGTTTCTGGGACAACTTGAATCCCTGTCTAAAAGCCTGCTTCTGAGGGAACTCAAACTAAGCAGATAAGGAGGAGAAAGCTGAGAACCAGGAGGACAACTTGTGACCACATTGTAAAGCCTGGGTGGAAGTGGTCCAGGGACAGGATAGCCAGGCTGAAGGTGATGTCCAAGCTGGCCGCTGGGATGTGTGGTCCCACAGCAGAGTCTCCAGGGAGAGAAGCTGCCCAAATGGATGCTGGCACAGGATTCTATTCCAAGTAGCCTATTCAGATTAGAGCAGGACCTGAAGGTGTGTCATCAAGGTCTAACGCTGGGAAAGGGATCTGGCCAGGTCTGAGCAGCTGGATGAGGGCTCAGGGTCAATGTCTAACCGCAGTGTGCATCCCAGCAGGAGCAGAAGCCCAGAAGAATAATTCAACACACCCAGTGGGTCAGAGAAGAGGCTAGAGCTGGAAGGAGATAGGATTCCTGGGGCCCACAGGACACCTGACCCACTGAAGATCCAATCCCTGGGAGCCTGTCTAAAATGGCTCATGAAGAGCAGGTCAATTCTGTGCAGGAGAGTTCCACATGGACAAGGATAAGCAAGATAAGGATTTGCACCCAAACCTTCATGTCATCCCTTTGGCAGCTGGGCCCTGGGCTCCGCTCACCACCGCCAGCCTACTCCCATGTAGCCCATCACCATCCAGCTTGTGTTCTAAATATCTAGTCCTCCATCCTCTCCTTCCATCCCCACTGCCAGCTGCTGGTCCCAGCTACCTCCCGTCTCTCACCCAGGCTGCGGGAGCCTCCAGACTGGTCTCCTCACTCCTGCTCTTGCCCTACATCTGTCCTCTGCTCCACAAGGCCACCAGAAAGATGGGCCGGCGGATCAAGTCTTTTCCTGACTTAAAGGCTTCCGGGGGCTTCCAATGGCCAACCTCCTCTTGCTCTTCATCTCGTGAACTTTCCCATCTTGGGACCTTTACAAATCCTGCCCCCTCTGCCTGGAGGAGTCTCCCCTACATCACTATTCTCTGATCCCACATGACATTCTTCCACCCCCGTTGGATCTCAACTCAAACACCACATTCAGAGGGTGATCTTCCATAGACGCCCATCCAGATGACCACTCTGTTACCAGCAGTGTCCTGACCCCCATGACAGCACCAAGAGTCAAAGGGGAAAAATATATATACAAAAGAGCAGTTGAGAGAACTGGAGGAAAGACGGAGGAACTACAACATATATTCAATAGAAGTTCCAGAAAAAGAGGAAGCAATGGAGAAGCAATGTAATAAGGCAATCAGTGAGGATTTTCAAGAGTTAAAGATCAATAAGAACTGCAAATCAAAAATATACCCCAAGAGGAGACTTCCCTGGCAATTCAGTGGTTAAGACTCTGTGGTTCCAATGCAGAGGGCACAGGTTCAATCCCTAGTTGAGAAACTAAGATCCCACATGCTGCATGGTATGGCCAAAAAGTAAAATAAAAGAAGATTTTTAATGCACCCCAAGAATATACAGCATAAATTAAGTCCATATATAGCTCTATTATAATTAAACCACATGAAATCAAGGATAAAGAAGAAATCCCTTAAATTATTAAAAATTAAGAATAACCACAGAAAATAGAAATAAAATCTCAATCATCCAAACCAGCAAAGTTTTTTTCATATTCTTTTCTATAAACAAATCAGTAAATTCTTAAACTTCAAAATATGTGTGTATATATGTATGTTGTGTATACATATATAGCCCACAGGAGACAAAAAGGGAAAGAAAGATAAAGTAACCAAAAAACATATAATGGGGTGGTATAATAAAGTCCAGGATGCGATGGCTGGATGGCATCACGGACTCGATGGACGTGAGTCTGAGTGAACTCCAAGGGATAGTAATGAACAGGGAGGCCTGGCGTGCTGTGATTCATGGGGTCGCAAAGAGTCAGACACGACTGAGCGACTGAACTGAACTGAATAAGTCCAAATATATTTTTAGTCACAGTATAAGTCATCTGGGCAACACAAATAAGAAGTTGAATCACATATAGGAGAGAGATTATACCACCCAATAAATTGAGAATTTAAGAAATTGAGAATACACATAACCTTTAAATTTTTAAAATATTTTCTGGGCAATGGAGTCTTAACCACTGGACCTCTACGGAATTCCCAGAAAGGAATTAAAAAAAAAAAAAATCTTATGGCGTAAATTGCCCTTGCTCCCCGCTTTCCACTCTTGTGTTCCTAACTGGTCACCCAGTAACCTTTGCAGCCAAATATAAAACACGGAAGTGGGCACAAGTATCGGGTCATGTCTATAAAATGAAGGAGTGTGCTCTCCCTTCCCCCTTTTCCTTTCCAGCTGGCTGAGATGCAGGCAGGAAGGCAGGTCATGTTGAAGATGGTAGAGCAACAAGATGGAAAGAGCCTGGGCAATTAATGAACTCCATAAAAGTTGGGACTTTATGTGAGGTACTATGTTAGTTTGCTCAGGCTGCCATACTAACGTATTACAGTCTGGATGACCTGAACAACAGAAATTTAAGAAGTCCAGGACCAAGGTGCTGGTAGGGTTGGTTTCTTCTGAGGCCTCTCTCCTTGGCTTATACATGACCGTCTTCTCTCCATATCTTCACGTAATCTTTTCTCTGGGCACACTTATGCCTGGTGTCTCCGTACTTGTACAGATTCCCTCTTCTGTTTTGGGGTTTTTTTTTGTTTGTTTTGGCTGCACCATGCAGGGTGTGGCATCTTACTTCCCTGACCAGGGTTCCAAACCCCCTGCATTGCAATCCTTAGTTTTAATCACTGGACCAGCAGGGAAGTCCTCCTTTTCTTATAAGGACACCAGTTAGATTGAATTTGGGCCCATCCGTCATAAAGGTGCCTCATTTTAACTTAATTACCTCTTTAAAGGTGGGAAATTACCACCTCCACCTTAATCACCTCTCTAAACACAGTCACATTCAAAGGGCTGCAACATGTGAATTTGCAGGGAGCTAGAGGGTGGGATCCAGTACTCTTGCCTGGAAAATCCCATGGATGGAGGAGCCTGATAGGCTGCAGTCCATGGGGTCGCTAAGGGTTGGACACGACTGAGCGACTTCACTTTCACTTTTCACTTTCATGCATTGGAGAAGGAAATGGCAGCCCACTCCAGTGTTCTTGCCTGGAGAATCCCAGGGACGGGGGAGCCTGGTGGGCTACCATCTATTGGGTTGCACAGAGTCAGACACGACTGAAGCAACTTAGCAGTAGCAGCAGCAGAGGGTGGGATTGATTGAGGGCAGGAGGAAAAGGAGATGACAGAGGATGAGATGGTTGGATGGCATCACCTACTCAATGGACATGAGTCTGAGCAAACTCCAGGAGATGGTGAAGGACAGGGAAGCCTGGCATGCTGCCATTCATGTGCTAAGGGTTGGACACGACTGAGCGACTTCACTTTCACTTTTCACTTTCATGCATTGGAGAAGGAAATGGCAGCCCACTCCAGTGTTCTTGCCTGGAGAATCCCAGGGACGGGGGAGCCTGGTGGGCTACCATCTATTGGGTTGCACAGAGTCAGACACGACTGAAGCAACTTAGCAGTAGCAGCAGCAGAGGGTGGGACTGATTGAGGGCAGGAGGAAAAGGAGATGACAGAGGATGAGATGGTTGGATGGCATCACCTACTCAATGGACATGAGTCTGAGCAAACTCCAGGAGATGGTGAAGGACAGGGAAGCCTGGCATGCTGCCATTCATGGGATCGAAGAGTCAAACTCGACTAAGGAACTGAAGAACAAGATGGTGGGGTACACAGTTGAGAATATAACTGGTAATAATGCATAATTTTTAAAAGTCATTAAAATGGTTTAAATTTCATTTATTTTAAATTCATTTCATTGGAGGATATTTGCTTTATAATGTGTTAGTTTCTGCTGTACAGCAAAGTCAATCAGCTTTATGTATACATATATCCCCTCTTTTTTGGATTTCCTCCCCATTTAGGTTACCGCAGGGCACTGAGTAGGATTCCCTGAGCGATAGGCTCTCATTGGCCATCTACTCTATACACAGTAGAGCATATGTGCCAGTCCCAATATCCCAAATCATCCCACCTGCTCCTCCTCCTTCCCCGAGTCCACATGTTTGTTCTCAACATCTGTATCTTTATTTAAGTCATTAATAATTTCAGGTTTCTGTTGTAGCAGTCAAATTTATATCCTATCCAAATACAAAATCAGAAGCTGGTTCTTTGCAGGGGAGGTGGGGAGTGATCAAATAAAGACACTACTAGTTAGCCTGTGCAAGAAGATGAAGGACAAGGAGGTGTGAAGAGGAGGAAAAGGGTACAAATAATCAAAATAAGCAATGAAAAGGAAGATATTCATTCCAACAGTAACTTCATTAGCAAACACGTTTAATTCATCCAGAAGTTGACCTCCACCATTCCAAGCGTGAGCAAGCTTAGAGGCAAATTTTCTGAAAATTCTGAGGACCAGAAAATATATACTTTTTTACAAAAATGTTTCAAAGGACAGAAAAAGAATGAAAGCTACTGATTTCATTTTATGAAGCCAGTATAACCTTAATGGCAAAACCAGACAAGGATAATTTTTTTAAAAGGCAATTATAGATCCATTATACACTTATGAACATGTATTTTGAAATCTTAAATAAAATATCAGCAAATTAAATTCAGCAGCTAATTTAATTTCAGTGAAATTAAATATATATATAAAATGGTTGCTGGCCAGGTGGGATTTATCTCACGAATAATAAGTAAATCTATTAATGTAATACACCACATTATAGGATTAAAAGGAAAAGAGAGCATATGATCATCTCAATACCTGCAGGAAAAGCATTTGACAAAATTCTGTACTCATTTATACCATTAAAAAGATTTTCAAAAGCAATCTCAAAATAGAATATAATGTCACTGATGGGATAAAGAGTAATTGTTCAAAACTCACTGCATATATTATATTTAAGGGTAAAACTTTAAAGGCAACTCAGTAATAAAAGGGCTTCCCAGGTGGCACCAGTGGTAAAGAATCTGCCTGCCAATGCAAGAGACAAAAGCGACATGGGTCAGAAAGATCCCCTGGAGGAGGGCACGGCAACCCACTCCAGCATTCTTGCCTGGAGAATCCCATGGGCAGAGGAGCCTGGCAGGCTAAAGTCCATTGGATCACAGAGCTGACCATTACTGAAGCAGCTGAGCACGTACACAGAGCAATAAAGGAGGCCCTCTGTCATTGCTTCCCTTTATCATTACACTAAAGTACCCAGACAATTAAATAAGGCAAATAAAAGATATAAAAAGACATTAAGTGTAAAGGGAAAATATATCTAGAGAAAGTATAGCTATCTACAGAGAAAATCCAAAAGAATCTATATACAAACTTATAATCAGCAAGATTGCTATACATGAGATTGACATAGGAAAACCAATAACATTCCTAGCTATCACAAATAACTAGAATATATTATTTTTAATTTCACTTACCAACCATAGCAAAAAAATAAAAAGCAATTAAAACTGTAAGGTGCCTAAAATAAATGCAGCAGAAAGTTGTGCGAGAACTATATGGTCCAAATTACAAAACATTACTGAAAGACTCAAAAGAATATCTGAGTAAGTACAGAAATATATACCACATTCATGGACAGAAAGATTCAATATCATAAAGATGCCGACTCTAAATTTATGTATTAAACAGAATTTCAAAAATATCCAAAACTGTCTTTGGGAACTTGACAAGATGCTTCTGAAATTTGTAGAGACAAGCAAAGGGCCAAGAATAGCCCCAGACAGATTTATTAGATAGCAAGATTGATTACATAATTAAGATAGTGTCATAGACGCAAGGATAGACAACTATACCGATAAAACAGGGAGCCCATGAGACTATATAAATCAGTGGGGAAAGGATGGATTCTTCAGTAAACGGTGTTGCTGCTGCTGCTGCTAAGTCACTCTTAGAGACAAGCAAAGGGCCAAGAATAGCCCCAGACAGATTTATTAGATAGCAAGATTGATTACATAATTAAGATAGTGTCATAGACGCAAGGATAGACAACTATACCGATAAAACAGGGAGCCCATGAGACTATATAAATCAGTGGGGAAAGGATGGATTCTTCAGTAAACGGTGTTGCTGCTCCTGCTGCTAAGTCACTCCAGTTGTGTCCGACTCTGTGCAACCCCATAGACAGCAGCCCACCAGGCTCCCCCGTCCCTGGGATTCTCCAGGCAAGAACACTGGAGTGGGTTGCCATTTCCTTCTCCAATGCAGGAAAGTGAAAAGGGAAAGTGAAGTCACTCAGTCATGTCCGACTCCTAGCGACCCCATGGACTTGCAGCCCACCAGGCTCCTCCATCCATGGGATTTTCCAGGCAAGAGTACTGGGGTGGGGTGCCATTGCCTTCTCTGAATCAGTTCTACAACACACAAAAAGATCAATTCCAAGTGAACTAAAGACATACATGTGAAAAGCAAAACTTTTTAAAGTTTACAGGAAAATATCTCTTATGACCTTGAGGTGAAGAAAAATTTCTTAGAAAAGACACAAAAAGGATGAACAATGAAAAAAGAGACTAACAAATTTACAGATTTTAATCAACAAAAGATACTATCAAATTGTTTCTTTAAAAATTCCACAGACTGAGAAGATATCTGCTACCCAATAAGGGATTACAATCAGGAAGAGGTTGAGGGGAAAAAAACAAAGAAATTTTTTCAAAAAGGAAAAGATGTAAAACACAGTAGGGGGGGAAGGAGACAACAAAGTGGCAATTCACATAAGAAAAAAACCCAAATTGACCAACAAACATATAAATCAACCTCCCTAGTAAGCAGGGAAAATGCAAAATAAGACAACAGTTAGGTATCATTTTACATTTATCAGCTAAGCAGAAGTGAAAGCCTGATAATACAATTTCTGATGAGGATGGAGAGGAATGAAATTCTCATACACTGTTGGTAGAGTCAGTACAAGCCCCTGGAGAGCAATGTGAAGATGCTCATAGTCTTTATCCCTACTCAATTTAGTCTTTTCAGTAAATATTCAAGAGAGAAATCTCTGCACCTGTGCTCCAGAAAACATTTACGGGAGTCTTTATTGTTACATTGCTTAAAACAGAGGGAAGAAAAAACAGACACAAAGAAATGTCCATCAGAAGAAGAAAAATAGACAAACTAAGATATAATGCATAATAGAATATCGTGTAGCCATTAAAATGAATGAACAAGAGCTACATGTATCCTTATTACATACATAGTGTCAACTTGTATAAAGCATTTAAGGGCAAGCAAAAAAAAGCAAGCTGCAGAAGGATATGGCACCCTACCCCAGTACTCTTGCCTGGAAATCCAATGGACGGAGTAGCCTGGTGGGCTGCAGTCCATGGGGTCGCTAACAGTCGGACAGACTGAGCGACTTCACTTTCACTTTTCTCTTTCCTGCATTGGAGAAGGAAATGGCAACCCACTCCAGTATTCTTGCCTGGAGAATCCCAGGGATGGGGGAGCCTGGTGGGCTGCCGTCTATGGGGTCACACAGAGTCGGACACGACTGAAGTGACTTAGCAGCAGCAGCAGCAGAAGGATACATGCAGTACCATACTACTTACATAAAGGGCTTTTGGGTTCAATACTTTCAAGCTAGTTTATCTGCATACAGTAAACTGTGTTCTTCTTGGTGTACAGTTATGCGAGTTATGGTAAATGCATACAGTGGAGTGGTCACTGTCACAATCATAATATGGAACAGTTCTGTCATCTTCCAAAATTCCTTGGTGATACTTGACAGGCACCAAATCCTTTACCCTACTCCCAACATTTGTAACACAGTATGAAGCCTTTGACTTTGGTTTCATCCACTTAGCATGATGTGTGTGAGGTTCATTGGTGTTACTGAGTGCCTCCACAGTTTGTTATTGCTGAATCGTATTCCACTATATGGATGTACCAGTTTATTCATCCATTCCCCAATTACAGTGCATCTGGGTTGTTTCCAGGAAAGGAAATTATGAATAAATCTGCTGTGAACATGGGTGAGCTGGGTTTTGTGGGAACACATGTTTTTCTTTCTCCCAGGCAGACAACTCAGAATGGGATTGCTCGATCGCATGATGCGTGCTGCTGCTGCTGCTGCTGCTGCTACTAAGTCGCTTCAGTTGTGTCTGACTCTGTGCGACCCCATAGATGGCAGCCCACCAGGCTCCCCCGTCCCTGGGATTCTCCAGGCAAGAACACTGGAGTGGGTTGCCATTTCCTTCTCCAATGCAGGAAAGTGAAAAGTGAAAGTGAAGTCGCTCAGCGGTGTCCGACTCTTAGTGACCCCATGGACTGCAGCCCACCAGGCTCCTCCGTCCATGGGATTTTCCAGGCAAGAGTGCTGGAGTGGGGTGCCATCGCCTTCTCCGATGATGAGTGCATGTTTACTTTTATAAGAAACTGCCAAACCATTTTCCAAATATGCTGTACAATTTTGCATGCGTTCTCGTTGCTCTGCATCTTCACCAGCACTTGGTCTTGTCAAGCTTGTTACATCATTGTAACAGATGCCTAGTGGTATCTCACTTTGCCTCTTTTTTTTATTTTATCATTTATTTGGCTGTATTGGGTCTTAGTTGTGGCACATGGGATCTTCACTGCGTCATGCAGGATCTTTCATGGTGTTACATAGATTCTCTAGTTGTGCTGTGTGGCCTTCAGTAGTTGCGGTGTAGAGCCTTAGGAGGCATGTGGGACCTTAGTTGCCTAACCAGGGATCGAACCTGTATCGTCTGCACTGCAAGACAGATTCTTTTTTTTTTTTTTCCACCTGACAGGAAAGGTATTTGTTCAGTACATCATCACAAACCAGAATAATACAATAGCAGTTCCAATAAAAGGTTTCACATATTTATTTCTGAGCCAAATGAACCACTAGTCAGGAACCACCATGAGCCAAACATTCCATTTCTCCCATGAGCTGTTCAGACAGTAGTGATGGTCTCAGCACTGTGATTCGGCTGAGATGCAAGTGACCTTGACGAAGCATAAATGTGCCACTTCACATGTGAGGCTCCCTGTAGACCCAGCTTGATTCTTCTCCAATGTCTGTCTTCTCTTGGAGCTGTACCTGACTTTATTATCAGTTTTCATTCGCGTCCACTGGGGAATGGGATGATTCTGCCTTTGTTTCTTGGCCAGGAATCATTTGATACTGACAGCCTCGTGAGCGGACTTGGCGAGGAGCAAACTCAGCCCCACACAGGATGGAGGAGAAGAGAGAACAGAAGGCAGTTTCTCAACCACTGGACCACCAGGGAAGTCCCTCTCATCTTGGTTTTTCTTTTGCACTTCTCTAATAGCTCATGATGCTCAATATTCTTCTACGTGCTCATTTGCCATCCACATATCTTCTTGTCTGCAGGGTTGATTCAATTATTTTGACCATTTTTAATTGGGTCGTTTGTTCGCTTATTATGAAGTTTCCAGGATGCTTTATATTCTGGATACAAGTTCTTTTTTTTTATTTTAATTTTTACTTTATTTTGCTTTACAATACTGTATTGGTTTTGCCATACATTGACATGAATCAGCCACGGGTGTACATGAGTTCCCAATCCTGAACCCCCCTCCTACCTCCCACCCCATACCATCTCTCTGGATCATCCCTGTGCGCCAGCCCCAAGCATCCTGTATCCTGTGGATACAAGTTCTTTATCACATGTGTTTTATAAATATTTTCCCCCAGGCTGTAGCTTGTCTTTTCATTTTCATTAGAATGTCTTTTCAAAATCAGATGTTTTTAATTTAAATGAAATCTAATTTACCATATTTTTCTTTTATAGCTCATGGATAAAGAAGCTATAACTAAGAAAAATTTTGCCTAACCAAGAAAAATTTTGCCTAACCTGAAGTCACAATGATTTTTCTCCTATGTTTCCTTCTGGGGAGTATTTTAAGTTTTGCTTTTAGGTCTGTGATCCATTTTGAGTTAATTTTTGTATAAGTTGTGAAGTACAGGTAATCAAGGCTTTTTTTTTTCTTTTGCTTGCTTTTTATTTTCTCATACGGCTGTCCAGTTGTTCCAGCACCATTTGTTGAAATAATTATCCTCTCTCCATTGAATTGCCATTGCACCTTTGTCAAAAATCAACTGGCTGTATATGTGTGAGTCTGTTTCCAGTCTGTAATGTCTCAAAAACATGAAAAACAGGATTCAGTTTTTTGTGTTTTGTTTTTTTTTTTTTTTTTTCAAAATATTTCAGCCATTCTAGTAGATGTGTAGTTGTCACTGATAAGGTTCCCCTGGAAACAGAGATGGAGTTTAGCACCCAGGATGTTTATTAAGACGTGCTCTTGAGATCGACACTTGTGGTCAGGAAGGAAGCAGGTGCAAGCAGAAGGAGAAAATGAGCCCCCACTGAATCCAGAGGGTGCACCAAAGCGGGAACGACCCGAGTTGTCCAAAATGACTGCTGGGCCGCAAGTCTCTGGGAGGTGGTCTGAGAGATGCGCTTTTGCATTCTATCACAGTAGGGGTATGCTTGGATTGCTTTTGTTGTTGCTGTTTTGTTTGGGGTGGGGGGGGCATTGTTTGGCCGTGCTACGGGGCTTATAGGATCTTAGTTCCCTGACCAGGGATTGAACCCAGCCCTGGCAGTGAGAGCACAGTATCCTAACCACTGGGACGCCGGCTTGGGATCTTTACTTGCATCTCCCAGTTACAAGTGAGGTTGAGTGCCTTCCATATGCTTATTAGCCATCTGAACACACATCTGTTTTGAGGGCCGTCTGTAAAGAGGGTGATAAAGTGGCTCAGGGCCTTAGGGAGACACAAGGGGCCCCTGTGAAGCATCAGCCTCCGCACATAACACAGAGAAGCAGTCACCGGGGAAGTGGAGAGGCAGACAGACGTGAGTCCAAACCTCAGTCTCCCATTTCCCGGCTGTGCTGCCTGAGGAGAGTGATTCAACTTCTCTGAGCCTCAGTGTCCCTCTCATAAAATAACTGAGATTGTGATTAGGAGTGGAGGATAAGAAGGAAGTGAAGGAGATGTCTTGGTTTTAATCTAAACTCTGGCCCTCCGGGATTTAAGGATGTCCAGTTCCCTGATAGCTCAGCTGGTAAAGAATCCGCCTGCAATGCAGGAGACCTGGGTTCGATCCCTGGGTTGGGAAGATCCCCTGGAGAAGGGAAAGGCTACCCACTCCAGTATTCTGGCCTGGAGAATTCCATGGACTGTATAGTCCATGGGGTCGCAAAGAGTCAGAAACAACTGAACGACTTTCACTTTCAGTCAATTCCAAAGGGCCAGTTGCCCCCATAGGTCAGTCTTAGAGGACTCAAAAGCTTCCCAGGAAGAGGCTCAACCTGAGGAAAGGGAAATGTAATTCCCAAGTGGTGGAGCCAGATCAGTCCTTCAGGTTGGCCCTGGGCTCAGCCCCGTGGCTCCAGGTCTAAGTCCCAGGGAAGAATACTGGAAACTGGAGAAGCCCTGTGTCTGTTGCACAGCAGTGCAACAAAACATGTCAGACTTGGTGGCTTCAAACAACATTCATTCTACTCATGAATCCATAGTCTGGGCAAGGCTCAGTGGAGACAGCCCATCTCTGCTCCAGGTGGCATGGGCCAGGATGGCTGACTAAGGCTGGACTTTTTCAAGATAGCACCACTCACCTGGCTGGAAGGTGGATTTGGGCTTCCTCAGAGCATGGTGGCTGGGTCCCCTGAGCAAGCATCCCAAGCAAGCTAGCTGAAGCTACATCACTCTTTATGACCCTCTGTGTTTTCGGCCATAGTCACAAATCCATCCCGATCCAAGAAGGGGTGTCAGAGTCCCATTGTATGAAGACCATGTGAAGACAGGGAGTCATCGTTGGTACCATTTTGGGGGGAATACAGTCTGCACACTATTAAGAGATAACAGCATATTTTGTAGCTGTGTGACCATGAAACGGCAAGCCTGGAAGGGAAAGGAAAGTCATTTTAGGGTGATGGGGGCAGCTCAGAGGGCTGTGTCCAAGCCAGCCTTCATCCTGGAGAGGTCCTCAGCTTTCCGAGGAGTGAGGGCCACAGCGATGGGAGAAGACAGCAGAAACCTTGAGAGCAACCATCCCAGCTTGAAAATCAATCACAGAAGGAGGAAAACGGCCATAAAATGTAGCAGAAAAATGTTTGTGAGCACTACTGAGACACGCCTGGGGCTCCTGGAAATAAATAGCAGAAGCTTTGAAAGGCAGAGAAGTCCCATTAGAAGAGGAAGGAAATAAGTGGAAGGAATACTTTTTTAAAAAAATATTTATTTATTTATTTGGTTGCACTGGGTCTTAGTTGAAGGAGGAGAAGACATCGACAGGAGTCATTCTGGGGTCAGGATCCAAGGCGACAAGAGCCGGTCGGGAATCTGCCTGAGATGAAGCCAACAGTGCAAGTCCTGGCTGGTCCCTCCAAGCCAGAGCAAGAACAGAGGACAGACGCCAGAATCCTGCCATAAGGGGATGTGGGGTTGAGCCGGGGAAGGTCACTGAGGCAGTGGAGGAAGGAAGCGTAAGCCATTCATCTGTACTGACCTGTGAGCAAATTAGAAAACACACCCCTTTCTCAAGATGCTTTACTTCCATCCTTGGAAAAGTATCATAATATACTGATATTGTGTGTGTGTGTGTGTGTGTGTGTGTGTGTGTGTGTGTGTGTGTGTGTGTATGCAACACACGCATGCTCAGTTGGGTCCAGTTCTTTGCGACCCCATGGACTGTAGCCTGACAGTTTCCTCTGTCCGTGGGATTTTTCAGGCAAGAACACTGGAGTGCATTGCCATGCCCTCATCCAGGGGATCTTCCCTGCATCTCCCGCATTAGCAGGCGGATTTGCTACCACTGAGACACCTAGGAAGGCTGATATTGTTAGAGCAAGAAACGTTATTGCTTTTAGAGGAGAGTATTGTAATCAACACAAATCTAATGAGGCCCCTTAAATTTACCCAGAACTTGCACCATCACATATGTCAGAATACTCTTGTCCAATAGGGGGTGAGAGCCAGGGGAGGGGAGGTCGAGAAGCTCCCAGGTCCAAATGGGAGGCTGAAGGAGGCTTGGGCAAGGTCCAGCTTGGGCTCCGATGCTGCCCATGGCTGGATTTTTACAGCCATCTACTGTCTGAGGGGGCAGGCTCCATCCGTCATCTACTGTCTGAGGGGGCTAGCTCCATTGAAATGGTCAGGATGAGATGGGCAGAGAAGCGGGAGGTGAAGGCCTTGAAGGCTGATTTACTTGGTGCCGATGGCAACTCCAGGCCGTGGATGTGAATGTCTCGCATGACCAGGAGCAAGAACGACCTCCTCTGAGGTCTCCGAGCTCAGTCTCACTACCCAATGACAATTACTATGTACTGAGGATCTATCCAGTGACAGGCACTGCCCCCTTAGCCACATCACCCCTAATCCTTTCCACAACCCTGCCACGCCAGTGTCATCAACCATTCTAAGTTTACAGAAGACGAAACTGAGGCTTCGAGAGAGTGACTTGCTTGGGGATGCAGAGGAAGGAAGCCACCAGACTGGGATTTACTCTGGGCTGCCTGGGACTCCGTGCCAGCTCCCGCCAGGAGACGGGCAGTTCCAGGCTGATGACACTCTGGGTGTGCTTGGCCTCTCGAGCCAGGGTCCAGCTCTCTGTCTCCTCCGGCCTGCCCCACTCACTCTGGGCAGGAGTTGAACAGTAAATTAAAGGGCTTCATTATCTCATTTGAGGGTGGAATAAAACACTTTGGAAAGGCTGATGCATTAAATGCAATCAAGTTCTGAAAGGTTCTTCATCGCTGGAAGGAATGGCCTCTGATAAATTGCTCTCTTCACTGAGACGAGACTAATATCTCATGAGCAATCCCAGCAGTGTCCACTGCAGATGTTTCTGCATCTTCACAAAGGAGGTTAGAGATCAGATTCCCTCCCAAGAGAGCAAATCGCCTTTGCGATGTGCAAAAAGATGCCCCAGGTACAGCTCCCTCTCCTGTCACCTGCCAAGAAGGAATTCTGGAACTGCTCTGGATCAGAGGTCACCCAGGACCCCCAGGACACTCCCACTGGTCAATCACCACATGTGCATCCTGAGTCATTCCACAAGCCTTGAAGGAACACCACCCCGGGGAAGGCCACACATCATCCCAGAGTTCCTTAGTTCCACAGGACTCAGCTATGGCTCTCCCATCCCAACAACTTAATGAACAACAGCTCACCACCTTCCTGGGAAGCAGCCATCCAGACACTTGCATTTTAGGGATCGTAAAACTGGTGCACAATCTACCCCAAGTCACACCTTCAGAATCTCAGGCCCTGATGCTTTTCAAATCAGTTCCCAGGATATCAAAGAGCTGCAGTAAGGCCAGCCTTAAGCACAGATGAAAGAAGGGAGGAGGGGAGGAGGAAAGAAAAGGGGGGAAAAAATTGCTGAAAGAGCACAGGCTGAGAAGTAGGAGAGGAGGCAGGAAGAGGGTATGGAAGGAAATAATCCAAGACAGAGCGTGAGAGAAAGACTCCTTGCCTCTTGCCCTGCCCAAGGATGTCACAGTAAAGAGGATGGGGCTTCTCCTGTCACCTTGGTGGCCGATGTTCACTCACCGGCTCAACCAATTGGCATTTCTTAAGCAGCATGATGTGCTCAGCTCTGATGCAGGCCCTTGAGAGACCCAAGAAAAGCTGTGTCCACAGTAGGCTCCTCTTGACCTTCCTCTAGCCTCAGTCTCCCCATCTGCAAAACGAGCATATGGATCCCTACCTGTTCTGGGAATCAGCTGTGATGAGCACACACAGGCACTGAGGGGAAGCCCTAGACACACCCATTTCCCTCCTTTCCTCCTTCACTGAAGGGAGCCACAAGCCAGGAGGGAGTAGATTGCAAACTACAGAGGGCGGCTGCCCTTGAGGCCAGAGTGCCAACGTGCCCATCCACACACTCACTCATTCATTCATTCAACAAATATTTGATGAATGAGTATCTACCAAGCGCCAGGAGCAGCGCTGGCTGTTTTCCCAAAGGCGTTCTTTCCTTTCATTCCCGCATGAGCATGCTCTGTGAGAAAGGCACCATTGTGCCCATTTTATAGATGAGGAAACCAAAGCAGAGAAAGATGTAATCTGCACAGCACGGAGTGTGATAGAGGCCAAACTCAGACCAGGCCTGGTTCTCAAGGATGCAGTGACGCTTAGCTGGCTGGTTTCCCACCACCCCACACTCTCTCCCTCCGTGGGGCCAAGTGATGCCTGGCGTCTGTGTCTAAGTGTGGATTTGCAGCAGAGAAGCCAGCACCTAGTCTCTGGGGGATCCTGGCAAGGCTGGGCAGGCCTGGGAGCATGAAGGAGGAAGAGCCTGTGCCCGAGATGAGGATAATGGCTGATGGGGACGAAGCTGCAACAGTCCACATGTGAACTCAGTCCACCGCACTCTGGGGACCAGTGATCCTTTCTCTTCCCTGGTGGCTCAGCCGGTAAAGAATCCGCCTGCAATGTAGGAGACCTGGGTTTAATCCCTGGGTTGGGAAGATCTCCTGGAGGAGGGCATGACAACCTACTCCTGTATTCTTGCCTGGAGAATCTCCATGGACAAAGAAGCCTGGTGGGCTACAGTCCATGGGATTGCAAAGAGTCGGACATAACAGAGCAACTAAGCACACACTCCTTTTCCATGGGGGTGAAGGTGAGCATGCGGGAGGGACTCTCCAGCAAAGAATCAGAGAAATCCCTTCTTCCTGCAGCCCTGTGGTGAAGGGTGGGAAAAGGAGGTGGTGGAGGCCTGGGCTCCCTCGGAAAGATATCCATTTCATTGGGCTCCTCCCCTGCTCAAGAACCTTCAATGACTCCCCATGGCCCTTGGTACTGTCTGTCAAACCCAGGGGAGGAAATTCAAGGTCAGCTCACCTAGGGACTAAGGAAGGATCCAGAAAGAACCTTAGTTCTCCTGGCCCTCCCCTCCCTCTCCTCTTTTTCTACTTCTATGCCATCTGAGCAGCTCATGCTGGTAAAGCCCATGCTAGGCCTTAGCCAGGCAAAGTGAGAACTCCTGTCTGGGGCACTGTTTTCCTGGGTCCAGAGACCCCAGACCTAAGAAGAAAGGGGTTGCTGGCATCTATATTCCCACACCACACACCACCACAGCAGGGTGACTGAGACCAGGAAAGCTGATAAAGAACAGGGGCCCAGGCTCCCCAGGCAGGGCAAGGCCTGGGTGTCTTTCCCAGGTGCCCCAGTGATGCAATGGCACCCCACTCCAGTACCCTTGCCTGGAAAATCCCATGAATGGAGGAGCCTGGTAGGCTGCCATGGGGTCATTGAGAGTTGGACACGACTCAGTGACTTCACTTTCGCTTTTCAGTTTCCTGCATTGGAGAAGGAAATGGCAACCCACTCCAGTGTTCTTGCCTGGAGAATCCCAGGGACGGCAGAGCCTGGTGGGCTGCCGTCTATGGGGTCACACAGAGTCGGACACGACTGAAGCAACTTAGCCGCAGCAGCAGTGATTCTGACACCAACCGTGGTTTGAGAGCCACTACTCAAGGGCAGGGCTAGATAAAAATATAATGCAAGCCATACGTTACTTCAAATTTTAAAAAGTAAAGAAGAAACAGATGGAATTTTAGCATATATTCTATTTAACTCAACATCCCAAATATTATCATTTCAACAGGCAATCAATATAAGAAATTATTAAGAAGATTTTTTCTTTCTATACCAAGTCTTTGAAAGCTAGGGTGTATTTGACATTTATGGCACATCTCCATCCAGCTGCTAAATTCTCATCCATGATACTCGAGCTGTATTTGGATTTCACAGATGTCCATAACCAAGCTGTTTCAAAGCAGTATCACCAAGTCATCCTTGCTTACTCAAGTCCTAGTTTTCCCTTTTTTTTGGTGGGGGGGCCATGCTGCATGACATGTGGGATCTTAGTTCTCAGACCAAGAATTGAACCTGTACCCCCTGCGGTGGAAGCTTGGAGTCTTAACCACTGGACTGCCAGGGAAGTCCACAAGTCCTGGTTTTAAAACTCAGAGTTCCACAACCTGAAAGCCCAGTTCCAGGAAAACCAGGACAGCTGGGCAGCCTCTTCCAAACATACGTCAATGTTTTCCAATAACTAAATCATCATTTTTAAATTTTAAATTAATTAAAATGAAGTAGAATCAAAGCTTCCATTTCTCATGGCACTCGCTCCAGTTTCAAGTATTCAATAGCCATGTACGGCCAATGTCTACCATACTGGAGAGGATGGGTCTACTATCAAGAAAGCCTCTTCCTTCCCATAAGACCAACTATGGAGGATCAGAGCTCAGCTTACTCAGGAGAGCCGTGGCCCCTAAAAGAGTTACAGGTGGGAGGCCCACATCACAGAACATCTATTAGGCAACACAAGGAGGATGTGATGGACATTAGGAAGCCACTGCAACAATCTAGGACATGGGAACATGATGGTCAAGGTGAAGAGACAGCTGGGTTACAGAGGTGTGCAATAAATAAAATCAAGACCTGTTTTACATGGGGGGGGGGGTGCAGCACGGGGAAGCAAGAGGGACCAATCAAGGATAATTCCCTGGTCAGCTCCCCCTGCCCTCATCCACCATCACCACCAGCAACCAGACTGACTCTAGAATATACCAATAATCTACTGCTATTAAATATAGTGGTTTAGAACAACTATAATTATCTAATTATTGCCTTCCGTGGTCCGAGAGGGGGATCAGGCTCAGCTAAGTGGTTCTTGCTCAGCATCTCTCGTTCGTCTCAGGTGAAGCCTCCCTCCCCAGGTCTGGGGGCTGTCAGATCTGCCCTGAGGTTTCTGTCCTCAACTGGGACTGTTGGCTGGAACACTGGGCTGTGCTTAGTCGCTCCGTTGTGTCTGACTCTTTGCAACTCGTGGACAGCAGCCCGCCACGCTCCCGTCCACGGCATTTTTCAGGTGAGATTACTGACGTGGGTTGCCATTCCCTCCTCCAGGGGATCTTCCCGACACGGGGGTCAAACCAGTGTCTCCTGCGTCTCCTGCACTGTCGGTGGATTCTTTACTCGCTGAGCCATTGGGGAAGTTGGAACACTGCTATGGGCCGAAGCATGTCCACCATGCCTCACAATTCACATGTGGAAGTCTTAACCCCAAAGACTTTAGAACATGTCTGTATTCACAGAAAGGGTCTTTAAAGAGATAATTAAAGATCTAAAACGAGCTCATTAGGGTGGGCTCCAGTCAATATCATCAGTGTCCTCCTAAGAGCAGGAAATTAGAAGGCCACAGGAGGACACTGGGGAGAAGGTGGCCATCTACAAACCCAGGAGAAAGGCTTCGGAAGAATCGTACCCTGGGTCTTGAGCTTCTAGCGCCTGGAATTGTGAAACAACACACTTCTGTTGTTTAAGGCCCCCGGTCCACGATCTGCACACCTAACCAACCAATACGAATTTCCATCTGTGATCCATCCACGGAGCCTGTGCTTCTTCACAGCACGGCATATGGTTTCAGAGAGTGAGTGTCCCAAGGGAACCAGGCGGACACAGGATGACCAGGTATGACCTAGTTTTAGAAGTCACAGGCGTCATTTCCTCTGTAGTCACAGATCCAAGACAAGGGAACACTGACCCACCGCCTAGTGAGACGATGACCAATGTCACGTTGCTAGGAGAGCATGCAGAATAAAAGATCTTGTGACCACCTTGGAAAACACAACCTGCCAGATCAGGCTGGAACTCCAGGGATTGGCAACAATGTCATCAACCGAGACAGAGATGACGGGAGGAAGAGGAGAAGGTCTGGGATGGGTTAGATCAGCGGTCCCCAACCTTTTTGGCACCAGGGACTGGTTTCGTGGAAGACAGTTTTTCCACGGACTAGGGGGCAGTGGTGGGGTTGGTGGTTTGGGGGTGATTCAAGCACATTACATTGACTTTGCACTTTATTTCTATTATTTATTACATCAGCTCTACCTCAGATCATAAGACATTAGATCCAGAGGTTGGAGATACCTGGGTTAGATGCTGAGGTAAGGTGTGAACAGGGTGAGCTGCCCAAGCCTGTGAACATTTAGGTGGACGTAACCAACCACCAGGCTTCCCTGGTGGCACAGTGGTAAAGAACCCGCTTGCCAATGCAGGAGACACAAGAAACTTAGGATCAGTCTCTGGGTTGGAAGGATCCCCTGGAGAAGGAAATGGCAACCCACTTCAGTATTCTTGCCTGGGAAATCCCATGGACAGAGGAGCCTGGCAGGCTATAGCCCATGGGGTAACAAGAGTCAGACATGACTGAGCACGCATACACACACACATCCCCAACCATCGGCAAGTTAAACATGTGACTGAGCACGCGTACACACACACATCCCCAACCATCAGCAAGTTAAACATGTGAATCGGGGCTTCAGGAGCATGTTCTGGGCTAGAACTGTCAATTTAGGGGCCCTCAACATTACTTTGTCAACAAAGGTCCATCTAGTCAAGGCTATGGTTTTTCCAGTGGTCATGTATGGATGTGAAAGTTGGACTGTGAAGAAAGCTGAGCGCCGAAGAATTGATCCTTTTGAACTATGGTGTTGGAGAACTCTTGAGAGTCCCTTGGACTGCAAGGAGATCCAACCAGTCCATCCTAAAGGAGATCAGCCCTGGGTGTTCTTTGGAAGGAATGATGCTAAAGCTGAAACTCCAGTACTTTGGCCACCTCATGCGAAGAGGTGACTCATTGGAAAAGACTCTGATGCTGGGAGGGATTGGGGGCAGGAGGAAA
This sequence comes from Oreotragus oreotragus, assembly GCA_006410675.1. NCBI lineage: Eukaryota > Metazoa > Chordata > Mammalia > Artiodactyla > Bovidae > Oreotragus > Oreotragus oreotragus. Next base: position 415,638 of record SJYX01013596.1, read on the forward strand.
AGGGGACGACAGAGGATGAGATGGCTGGATGGCATCACCGACTCGATGGACATGAGTTTGAGTGAATTCTGGGAGTTGGTGATGGACAGCGAGGCCTGGCGTGCTGCAATTCACGGGGTCGCAAAGAGTCAGACACGACTGAGCGACTGAACTGAACATATCAGAAGTCAGAGGTTGAGTCCACTCTCTTGAGAGAAGATAAGGGGTGAGGGAAAATATCAGCTAGATATTTCTGCATAATAAGTCATTCCAAATCTTAGTGGCTAAAAATAACTACAGTGGACCCTTGAACAAGGTGGGGATTAGGAATGCTGATCCTCCACCAGTTGAAAATCTGATGATTTTTTAAAATATTTATTTTTATTTATTTGACTGCATCAGGGCTTAGTGGCACAATAAAGTATCTTTTCTTGAGACACCTGGGCTCAACAGTCGCAGTGAGCAGGCTTAGTTGCTCCACAGCATGTGGGATCTTACTAACAGTTCCCCAACCAGGGATTGAACCCACATCTCCTGCAAGGCAGATTCTCAGGGAACTTTCTGCTTATAATTTATAAATGACCCTCCATATATGTGGTTCCTCAGTATCCATGGCTCCACATCCACACATTCAAACAACCATGGATCTTAAGGCACTGCATTATTCACCATTGCAAAAAACAATGTATAAATGGGCCTGAGCAGTTTAAACCCAGCTGTTCAAGGGTCAGCTGTATTTATTACTGCTCTATAGGTTGGTTGGGTAGTTCCTCTTCTGGCTTCACCTGGCTCACTCATGTGGCTGCATGTGTCTGGATAGTGAGCTGGAAGGTCCCAGATCAGCTCACTCACGTGTCTGGTTGATGCCAGCTGTCAGCAGAGGAGGGGGCTCAGCGGCAACAGCTGAACACCTGGCCTCTCTTTCCACGTGAACTTTTACTTAGGCTTCTTCACAGCGTCGTGGACTCAAGGGGGCCACCAAGCAGGCAAGCATCAATGCACAGGAGTTACCAAGTATATGTACTACCGAGCTAAGACCTTACTGGCCAAAGAAAGTCACAAGGCCAGAATCAACGTGGGATACCTTAGCAGGAGACAAGATTCACTGGCAGCCGCTGATGTAGAAACGCACTACAGGTGTAAAAACACCAGGTTGACCTCCACATATTTTAGGATTGGACGGAAAAGAAACCAAAGAGGGAAAAACCAGGAGAAGCAAGAAAGAACCAGAAGGGTGCAAAGCTAAGGGAGCAAGAGAAAAGCGAATTCCACAAGACTGTGCAGAGCCAAGACAGGCATGACCTTGAGAGTGAATGTCTCACCCTAGGCCCAGCCTGAAACCATCCTCTCAATCTGACGACCTAGAGGTCAGTTTCCTCAAATTCCCAGCAATCATCTCAGGCGTCAGTGTCTCAAAACTTAAGCACCAAATACAGCTCAGTGAAAGCAATTCTGTAAATCCAACCAACGTGCTCTGAATTTGCAAACTTCACAACAGCCTGGCTTAATTAACTAGAAAGCCCAGGGTTTTCAAATTGTTTTTGACCCAAGACACAGAGAAATACCTCTGCATCAAGAGCCAGTGCATGTATGCTCACAGATGCACATTTAGGCCGGTGTGCACACATGTACACACGTAGCCAAGATGAAAGTTTCTTGAAACATAGAAAAGATCACAGTAACAGATCACCTGCTCTATGTGCAAAGTTCTGTGTCATTTTCTATTCAATTTTCTTTTCGAATACTAGTCATGCCCTGCTAAATTGATTTCACCACCCACTCATGTATCATAAATTACAGATTAAAAAACGCTGACCGAGGCCATCCAGAGCAGAAGTCAGAAAGCTGACCAAATCCTGCCTTTAGCCTTGTCTGGTTTTACCTCTTGGGTTGCTTTCCTTTAAGAATTTTAGGTCTTTAGTCAAGCTTCCCTTCCCCTGTACCATTTCCCCACTGTCTGATACCCAACTGCTTTATTCACCTTCACACTTGCCTGGCCCCTGAATGCATTTCTGTTTGGGCCTTCTAAGCCTCTCCATGCTAAAGGAAGAGATGTATGCATTTATACATCCCATCAATATTGAATACATGTCTCTCACCTGCCAGCCACATTTCAGGCACTGGGAATACAGCAAGAGGACAAAACCCACTGCCTTCACAGAGCTGAGATTCTAGAAGAGGGAGACAGACAAGCAAAACTTCATTAGACGCAGATAAATTCTTTTTTTTTTTTTCTTTTTGTTATTATTATTTTTTTTGTCAGATAAATTCTTGAGTGGAAGTAAAGTGGGAAGGGGGTCAAGATGCTTTAACAGCCACCAGATTGCAGCCTTCGAGCCCCTTTGCGGAAACAAGATAGCCCATATGTCCCCCCACCTCAGAGAGGTGGATTGAGGAACGGAGGTAGGGCATGGTCAGAATCTTCCCCAAAGAGAAAGTTCCCAGACAGCCCTAGCAGGTAAACCTAATCCATCACGTCCCCAAAATACTCTGCCCAAGAGCAAAGCACCAGTAACTTTAACCTACAAAATTTCAAAATTCCAACAGGCCATTAAGGGGGAGCCGTGGCAGGACGTTAGTCGGGGACATGCCGGCCCTGGGGTGGGAAGCCCTTGGGGGTGTATTTCAGACTTTTCCCTCATTCGCAGCCCCCTCACCCTCTGTCCCGCCGGATAAACGGCCACCTCGTTAGCTCTGCACACATGACCCTCTCGACCTGGCTCCTGGCGACTGCCCTGCCTTATCTCTGGCCTCTCCTCCCTCACATTTTCCGCTCCAGCAAAGCCAAACACGGATCCGTGGGGGCTTTCACGCTTCTGTACCTCTGGACACGCTGTTCCTTCTGCCTGGAAGGCCGCCGGCCGCCTCCATCCCCGCGTGCCCCTCCCCCTCCTCAGCGAGCTCCAGTTCATCCTTCAGAACCCAGCCTGGACGTCCCCTCCTCCAGGAAACCCCACTGAAGCCCCATCTCCGTCCCCAGCACACACCGCCGCCCCCCCCACCACCACCCCAACGCTTTATTTATTTTGCTTTTCTTCTCTGCACTGGAATTACCGGTTTCTCCAAATCTCTCCCCTCCCAGACTCGGGCCTCCTCAAGAGCGGGAATTCTGTGGGCCACTCGCTTTGCACCCAAAAGCGCCAAGTCCCGAGCTCGGAGGGACAGAGTTTGCACTCCGGCCCAGGCCGGCTCCAAAGGCCCCCGTTTCTGCCCTCCGCCTCCCCGTGAGCGCGCGGGGACCCCCGCTCCAGCATTTTCCACCCGCCCCTCAGGTCACCCACCTCCGCCCCCGCGCCTTCCCCAGCACCGGGCTGGCCCCTAGCACGGCCGCCCGACCCCCCTGACATCAGCAGCCGCTGGCGCCCCGGCCGCGGGACTACAAGTCCCGACACGCCCCGCGGCAGCCGCGCATGCCCAGCGGGGCCGGCGTTTGAGTGGCAAGTTGTTTGTTACAGCGAACACCAGCTGCTCTCCGCGCCGGGCGCCGCGCGCCGCTGCTCCGCCAGCGCTGCCGCCCTCGCCCGCCGCCTGCCCGCGCCCGCGGCCCCCCTCGCGGCTCGGCGGGCCTCCCACTTTGTCCGTCCCGGCCCGCCCGGCGTCGAGCTCCCGGTCCCCCCGGCCGGCTGCCCGCGGCGCTCCGGTGCCGGCTGGGCGCGCGCAGGGGGGCGGGGGCCGCGGCTCGCCCCCCGCGGATGAGCCGCCGCGGAGCGCGGGCGGACGATGGAACTCCACATCCTGGAGCACCGGCTGCAAGTTGCCAGCGTCGCCAAGGAGAGTATCCCGCTCTTTACCTACGGCCTGATCAAACTTGCCTTCCTGTCCTCCAAGACCAGGTGAGCGCGCAGGGACGCGGCGCCGGCCGGGGAGAGACAAAGAGGCGCACCCGGGCGGCTGTCCTCGCCGCCGCGGCTCGGAAAACAACTTCGAGCCCCGGGGAGCGCCCCCGCCCCGCCCCCGCCGCATCGCTCGTCTTGTGTTTGACAAAGCCACCCTATCTGCCCTCCAACTGGGTCCTTCCACCCCGAGCC
>SJYX01013596.1:422358-466812 GCA_006410675.1 Oreotragus oreotragus
CACTCCCTCTGTCCCATTCCCTTTGTGGGGGGATTGGCCACCCCCAGCCCCCACCCCAGGGTCCAGTTTGGAGGTCTCATAGATAGGCCTGTCATGGGGGTGAGCCCCTGCTGACCTGTCTGGACCACAGAAACCCCACCGCTCAGTGGGTCCTGCTTCTCCCTCTCCTGCAAGAAGCCCAGGTGATCAGTCCAGTCTCAAGATGACTCAGAGGTCAAAGGTCATCTCCCTGTCTCCAAGATCTGGCTCTAGAAGGTGCTGAGCACATTTGTCCAATGGCCAGAAGCCTGCCTCCCAGGCAGGGCCAGGTTGCTGACTTCAGGTTGTGACGAGCCCCTTCGTTGCCCCTGTGACCGTGGCAAGATCCATTTCCTTCTCTGATTCTCACTTTGTCCATCTGTAATGAAGATAGCACCGCTTGGCCCCATAGGTTTCACAGAGCTGCTACGGGTGTAGTGTGGAATGATTGTGGAAATTGGCTTTTCTGGGGAGCAGGGTGTGGATGTATTATTGAAGCAATTTTCAACAGTCAGTCATCCAGGTAGAACTTTTGGTCCTTTCTTGATTCGTCCATCGGTATCTGCCCCCAAGTGGTGGCCCAGAGCCTTGTCATTTTTGTCACTGTGTTGCCTGTTAACCAGTTTTCGGTCACTCCCTGAAGGGCAAATCCTTGGCATGGCATCTGAGACCCTTTGGGATCTGAATCCATAATTCTCATCTTTAGTTAGACATTTTCTGGCACAACTGTTTGACCCACAGTTTACTTCCACTCACGCCTCCCTGCTTTAGTTCTCTGCCTAAAACCCCCTCCTCCCACCAGTAAATTGCTGTTGAACCCTCAAGATCTAGTGTTATCACCCAAAACTTTCCTGAACCCCGCTTCCCTCCACCCCCAGCAGACTTAGTCACTTCCTCCCTCTCATGTCTACCTGCGTGGAGGCTTGGGAGGGATGTGGCATCAATAGATGCCCACTCCCTGTGGGGGTGCAGCTGGGTTCAAGAGATGCTAAGATCCCTGCCTCTTCCTCTTCAAAGCCCCAAGCCTGGTGAGAGAGAAAGAAGAGGCCTTCACAGCAGAGAGGGGAGTGTCTAGGGGCTAGCAGCTGGATCTGGGGGATGACCTGAGAGAGCCTGCAGGACTTCCTGAAGGAGGTGGCACTGCATGTTAGGGCATTAAAGTGGGAATTAGCCAGGTCCTGGTTCAGGATCCTGCATATACCACAGTACAGCTCTTCGAATTGGGGCTTCCCAGGTGGCTCAAGGGTAAAGAATCCGCCTGCCAATTCAGGGTGGTTTCAGTCCTTGGTTTCCTCCTCCCTGGAGGAGGAAATGGCAACCCCCTCCAGTACTTTTGCCCAGATCGTCCCAGGGAGAGATGAGCCTGGCAGGCTGCAGTCCATGGCGTCGCAAAGAGTCAGACACAACTGAGCGACTGGGCATACGACTCTCTGAATTAGGTTTTACACCTGCTTTGCAAAGAAGGAGTCTGAGGCTCAGATGTTAAGTGACTCATTCAAGGTTACACTGTCAGTGTAGAGCCTGAATTTGAATCAGCATCTTTCTGGCTCAAGTTCAGAAATCTGCTATTACAGGTTCAGTGACACCTATATTCAACAGTTATATCCAGCCCATGTATTTGCAGCATACTGTTCTAAAGCTTTAGGAACATCCCTTCCACCCTGCCTAATCTTCCGCTAGGAATGCTTGTCCCTCCTCATCCCCCATCTAGACGTTCTGCTTCTGCCCTGTAACCATCACCTCTCAAGTTTTGTCCATAGGAGCATATCATTTGCTTGTCTTACTCTCCCACTACCTAGTTTATAAACCTTACTTTCAGGAAGCTTTTTTGTGCATCTTTTTATCTTTTTCTTCTCTCCCACCCTGCCAGTACCAGAGAAACCAGAACTACACCTGCCAATGCAGGAGACGCGAGAGACGTGGGTTTGCTCCCTAGGTTGGGAAGACCCCCTCAAGGAGGGCACAGCAACCCACTCCAGTATCCTTACCTGGAGAATCCCCAGGAACAGAGGAGCCTGGTGGGCTACAGTCCATGGGGTTGCAAAAAGCCGGACACAACTCAAGCGACTTAGCACCGTTGTTTTTACCACGTGTTCCAAAGAGGTGAAGACACCGGGTTTGGAGAAGTAAAGCAGCCTGCTCAAGGTCACAGAAGAAACAGAATTGGGATTTGAACCAGGTCCTTTCTCCACTGTGCTTAGCACTCTGCTTTGTAGGCACTTAGTAACTGCTTACTTGATGGATGTCCGGCTCGTGCAGAGTGACCCAGATTCCAGCCGGAGTCTTTTCTGAGAGCCTTGGGGGCTGAAAGAGGCTCGGCAGACTGAATCACACCTGGAGAAACAAGGCCCAGTGCCCCTGCCCTGACTATCAGGGCAGCATCTGAGTGCGGCTGGAAAAGGGGGCAGAAGGCAGGCTGAGTACATTTATTCTAGGCCCATGGCTGGAGGGGGGAGACCTGAGGTGAGCCAAATCCAGGCTGACCAGAGAGCTTTCCTTCAGCCCTGTGATAGCCTGTGGTTCTGTAGCCTGGCTGAGGGCCCACTGGAAAGCCCACCACACCATTCCAGTCTCATCTCATATGGCTCCCAGCCACACAGATTATTTGCGTGGATGCACACGCCCTATAGTGTCTCTAGCCTCAGGCCTTTATTTCTCAGCCTGGAATGTTTCTCTTTGCCCTACCCCCTTTGTCCTACTCACTTTGTCCACTTGCTTGTTCTTTTAGACCCCGTGTTAGCCTCACCTCCTCTAGGAAGTCTTCCCTGATGCACAGCTGAGCTCAAATCCTTCCTCTGGTATGGTGGGCTTAATCCCAGGAAGATATGTGACCAACTATGGAATATAGTTGGGATCCTTTGGGCTGCAAATAAGCTGGCACAAACAAAAACAAAAGAAAAAAAAAAAAAGCTGGCACAAACAATAAGAAGTATGAACTTTGCGCCGTGAAGTCATGAATTGGGCTGTTTGAGGGCTGGTAACTTAAAGGCTTGATGTCATCAAAGGCCCAGTCTTTCTGTTTGGCTCTGTAGAATGGCTGGGGCACCTCCAGGCAATATGGGCAGTCATGGGAAGGAGTGGCGAGGACCCTGGGGACAGAAAAGGCTGTTGCCTTGAGAAGGTCTATGAGAAAGCCTTTCTGAGATTACATCCCCTGCATACACAGACTTCCCATCTCATTGGTCAGAACCAGGCACATAAGTATATCTCCACCAATCACAGGCACAGGAAATGAGACCATCACGAGCCAATCAGGATGCACCACTGCAGCTGGGGATGCCTAGCTAGAGTCTTGGGGCCATCTGGAGATGGAGCTCCTCAGGGACCCCAGTTTGCTCTCTGCAACCGCGGAAGGCAAAACTGGCAATAATCAATAAGTATATGATGAAAACAACGACAGCAATAATAGCCTGGTGGGCTGCCGTCTATGGGGTCACACAGAGTCAGACACAACTGAAGTGACTTAGCAGCAGCAGTACACTTCAGGCACTATANGCAACCGCGGAAGGCAAAACTGGCAATAATCAATAAGTATATGATGAAAACAACGACAGCAATAATAGCCTGGTGGGCTGCCGTCTATGGGGTCACACAGAGTCAGACACAACTGAAGTGACTTAGCAGCAGCAGTACACTTCAGGCACTATACATCTGTTAGATCATTTAATTCTCACAACAACCCTCTAAAGTTGAAGCAGGATTGTCCCCACTTTTCAGATGAGGAGACTGAAGACCTTGAATGCCCAGGGACACACTCAAGTGGTAGAACTGGGGTTTGAACCCAGAAAATCTTGGATGGCGTCACCGACTTGATGCATATGAGTATGAGCAAACTCCGGGAGATGGTGAAGGACAGGGAGGCTTGGCGTGCTGCAGTCCATGGGGTCACAAAGAGTCAGGCATGACTGAGCAAGTGAACAACAATCTGGTTGTGGAACCTGTCCTGAGATTTCTCAGCCAGGTCTAAAATGACACTGGTTTGGACATGCCCCCTCCTGGGGGCCGCTAAGCAGAGGTGTCACTGAGAGGCCATGACAATGAAGCTGGGCAGGGGCAAGATCATTATCCTGAAATGCAGGTTGGGGGTGGGGGCACAGGAAGCTGCAGCATCCTCTTTTTGCCCATGAGAGGCTCGTATCTAGAAAGCCCATCTCTTGATTGGCAAGAAAAAGCACCTAAGTGATATGCAGTAAGCCCGTGCTCACAGAAACCCACACTGCCTGCCTGGGCCGGATCTACTCTCTGTTAAGTCTCGGGTATGGTTTGGTCCGCCATCATTCATCCACAGTGCTGCCTCTGGGAAATCTTGCCAATGAGCCATCGTGAGCACTGAAGACTTCAGAGGCATTTACAAGAGAAAAGCTCAAAATTACCAACAGTCCACTGTTTCTGAGGGTGCTGGGCTGAGGCCACTGTTGGGGAAAGACAGATGAGCCAGGGAGCGAGGGCCTGGGGCCCGGCGCCTTGGGTGGAACCTCAGCACCCCTGCGTCCTGGCGGTGTGACCTGGGGCACGACGTTTGACCTCCCTGCACACTCCATTTCTAATCAGAATAGTGTTCATGCCCCCGCCTCGGTGGTTGTGGGGACTTAGACAAACCATGACAAGCACTTCAGACAGAGCCTGGGGTCCACTGCAGACTCCAGTGTTAACTGAGAGAGAAAATGCTCTTTCAGCTAGCCATTGAGAGTCTGTGGAGGCAGAGTTTGAAAAGCCCAGGGTTAGGGGGCTTCGTAAGTCCCCTAGTTTACACAAAGCTATGTGTGTGCGTTAAGGAGCCTTCAGCTGTGACAAATCTAGACAGGGTATTAAGAAGCCAAGACGTGACCTTGCTGACAAAGGTCCGTCTAGTCAGAGTTGCGGCCTTTTCCACTAGTCACGCACAGATGTGAGGGTTGGACCAGAAAGAAGGCAGAGCGCCGAAGAACTGATGCTTTCACACTGTGGTGCTGGAAAAGACAGTTGAGAGTCCCTTGGACTGCACGGAGACCCAACCAGTCCATCCTAAAGGAAATCAGTCCTGAATATTCACTGGAAGGACTGATGCTGAAGCTNAGAAAGAAGGCAGAGCGCCGAAGAACTGATGCTTTCACACTGTGGTGCTGGAAAAGACAGTTGAGAGTCCCTTGGACTGCACGGAGACCCAACCAGTCCATCCTAAAGGAAATCAGTCCTGAATATTCACTGGAAGGACTGATGCTGAAGCTGAAACTCACTTTGGCCACCTGATGCAAAGAACTGACTCATTAGAAAAGACCCTGGTGCTGGGAAAGATTCAAGGCAGGAGGAGAAGAGGGCGACAGAGGATGAGATGGCTGGATGGCATCACTGACTCAATGGACATGAACTTGGGCAAACTCCAGGACAGAGTGAGGGACAGGGAAGCCTGGTGTGCTGCAGTCCATGGGGTCACAAAGAGCTGGACATGACTTAGCTACAAAACAATGCACATACAGGAAGTGGAGAATCGGTCACTGCCCTCCAGGAACCTCGCTGAGGACACCCGGCATTCAGAGTCTCTGAGAGTCACAGCCAAACTGCTGTAGCATCACAATTGTTCAGGTGCTAAATCGGGTCTGAGTCTTTGCAACCCCATGGACTGTAGCCCGGCAGGCTCCTCTGTCCATGGGGTTCTCCAGGCAAGAATACTGGAGTGGGTTGCCATTTCTTTCCCCAGGTGACTCAATGGACATGAACTTGGGCAAACTCCAGGACAGAGTGAGGGACAGGGAAGCCTGGTGTGCTGCAGTCCATGGGGTCACAAAGAGCTGGACATGACTTAGCTACAAAACAATGCACATACAGGAAGTGGAGAATCGGTCACTGCCCTCCAGGAACCTCGCTGAGGACACCCGGCATTCAGAGTCTCTGAGAGTCACAGCCAAACTGCTGTAGCATCACAATTGTTCAGGTGCTAAATCGGGTCTGAGTCTTTGCAACCCCATGGACTGTAGCCCGGCAGGCTCCTCTGTCCATGGGGTTCTCCAGGCAAGAATACTGGAGTGGGTTGCCATTTCTTTCCCCAGGGGAATCTTCCGGTGTCTCCTGCATTGGCAGGTGAATTCTTTACCACCGAGCCACCTGGGAAGCCTGTAGCATCCCAAGCTACAAGCAGTTAAAGCTTCCTAGAGGAGATGGCCCTGTGAGCTGAGTCTGAGTGGAATGGGGAGATGTCAGGAGGTGGAGGTGCTTGGGGACAAAGAAAAACAGGCTGGGCCGTGAGCAGGAGCGCGTGGACACAGATGGAGAGAGTGGGGGAGCACAGAGCCAATCCCCACACCTGGCTGGGGTATCTATGGCCTGTCGCTGCCCCAGAGAAAGACACAGGCTCAGCACCAGCTCCGAAGCCCAAGGTATGGGAAGTACAAAGTTATCCTTGGCCTGCCCCACATCCACCTGCTTAGTGAGGTCCACACCTCTTCCTGCTCATCTCCCCCCTAAATTGTCCAAACCACTTTCCCACCAGTCCCATCTGCCCCCAGGGCAGTGCAGATGGTGGGCACAGCCAGAGCCCTCTGGGCAGGAAGAACCAAAGCCTGGAGGCTGGAAAGAGAAAGGTGGGTGCAGGGTGCAGGCCAGGACTTGTGCCCGGCGTGACCACAGCTTGGGGTTGGTGAAAACTGATCTGTTTTGTTCGTGCAAAAACCTGCAGTGTGCACTTGCTGTGTGCAGGGCCCGTGGGAGGCACAAAAGGAGCTTCGGTCCAGTGGAAAGGAGAGGTGTGTTCTCTGCCAAAGACAGCAGGTGACAGGCCCAAAGACCCAGAAGGAAGTGATGGCTGCTATTGTGGGGGTTGAGTGGAGCCCTGTGACCCCACCAGCGGCTGGTGCTGGGGTGGATGTCATGACTCACTGTGAATCCCTGATTTTATCTCTGCCTTGCTCAAAACAGTCCCTTCTCACCTTGTCCCCAGATCCTGGTTCATGCTCCTTATCTGGCATTGCAGATATTCTTTGATCTGACTTCTGTCCTCTCTGGCTTTGCTCCCTCTCTCCACCTCATATGCCCTAGTTTTAGAGTAACTGTGGTAGTTTTTAAATATCCCAGATTCTTTGACAATGTTCCCTTGAAAAGCTAGCTAAAGCTCACTTACCTTTACGTGTAGGGTCTGGATTAGTGACTTCCTTCTAAAGAGCAGAAGGGGACAGAAGTGGTCCCATGATGCTTCTGAGGCATCAAAATGATAGCTTCCGCCTGGCATGGCTTCGCTCTGTCTCTTGCTCTGTGGGGATCCAGCTGCCATGTTGTCAGGACGCTCAAGCATCCCTGCAGAGAGGCCCAGAATGGAGTGAGGCTGAGACCTCCCAGCAGCTGCCAGCCAGGGAGTCACTTTGACCTTAAATCCTCCTGCCCCTAGGCAAGCCTTCTGGCGACCACAGCCCCAGCCTGCACGTGGGCTGTGACCTCGTAAGACACCCTCAGCCAGAAGTACCTATTTGAGCCAGGCGCACCTTCCTAGCCCATAGAAACTGTGAAAGATACACCAGTTTGTTGTTTCAAGTGACTAGGTTTCCGGGCAATTTGTTATACAGTGGGTAACTGATAGAGTGACTGTGTAATTTATCATCTGAATGGGGACACTTCTGAGAATAACAAGGAGCACTAAAAATAATTACCCCAGACAACAGGGCAAACCAGAATGTGTGCTCACCCTAGCTAGCTTTCATCCAGCCAGACAGCTCTCAAAGCCGCCCTGGGGCTGGGTGAGTGACTTTCTAGAATCACCTGTGCTCAGGCCGTAGCGGGGAGGGCTTATCTCCCTCTCTGCTGGCCCCCAGTGCGGTCCAGGCCTCAGGACCAGAGCTTCTCCGCACTGACTCATCTTCTGGTGCAAAGCCCTGAGCTTACACGTGTTGGCAAATGATTTTCTTGTAACAGACCTCTGATCTGAGGGACTAGCCCTGAATGAACCAGCCTCATCCCACTGGCGCTGGTTGTCCAAGACCCAGTGCTGCTGCTTAACCCCCATGAACATCTCCCCCAGCTGCCAGTCCCCCAAAACCTTATTCCTTGCCTTAAAGGTAACATCCTCTTTGTGACCCCATGGACTGTAGCCTGCCCTGCACAATTCCATGGAATTTTCCAGGCAAGAATACTGGAGTGGGTTGCCATTTCCTACTCCAGGGGATCTTCCCAACCCAGGGATCAAACCTGTGTCTCTTACATCCCCTGCATTGCAGGCGGATTCTTCACCACCGAGACACCAGGGAAGCCAGCGCACTTACACTGGACTTACAGTCCTTCCCTTATAATGGACACACTCACACGGCTAAGGTCTGGCCTTAAAAGCTTGGGGTCTTCTTGCCCATCCATACTCAGGGCAGCATTATTCATAATAGCCAGAAGGTGGGAGCCACCTAAGTGCTCGTCAGCATATGCACGGATAGCAAAATGTGGTCTCTACAGACAATAAAGTGTCACCCAGACTTCGAAAGGAGTTGTGACCCGTGCTACACCATGGATGAGCCTCAGGGACATCATGCCAGGTGAAATAAGGCATTCACCAAGAGACAAATACCGTTTGATTCTACTTGCGTGAGGTACCCGGAGAAGTCAGATTCGTAGAGACAGAAAGTCGAGTGGTGGTTGCCAGAGGCCGGTGAGGGCGGGTGAGTGGGGAGCTGTTATTCAGTGGGTATAGAGTTTCAGTTTCGCGGGATGAAGAGTTCTGGAGATCGGTTACACAACAGTACGAACGCGCTTAACTACTGAGACGCCAACTTCAAAATGATCAAGATGATAGATTTGAAAGGATGTATGTTTTACAAAAATTTGGGCACTGGGTGGGAGAGATAGGAGCGAGGTGAGTGTGCAGAATCAAAGGACAGTGTAGTGGGTGAGCAGATGGCGGTGCGCCAGGGCAGCGTGGGCGGCAGAGTCAGACCGAGGGGAAATGCTGGCACCCAGCGAGACAGCTGCTTAGAGCACGTCATGCATGAACTCACTTAATCCTCACAACAACCCTTAGCACGTAGGTACAGTTACTGGCCCCATTTTACAGATGGGGAAATTGAGGCACGGAGGATTCATACCTTGCCCAAGATCACAAAAGCAACTAGTGAAGAGCAGTTGTTTTTTTTTTTTAATAGCAGCTTTATTGAGATAAAATTCACATAAAATACCATACAATTCACCCTCTTTTATAACACAGTAGCTTCTTGGGTGGGCTTTCCTGATGGTCTGTTGGTAAAGAATCTGCCTGCCAGTGTAGAAGGTCAATCCCTGGGTCAGGAAGATCCCCCCTGGAGAAGGAAGTGGCAGCCCACTCCAGTTTTCTTGCCTGGGAAATCCCATGGACAGAGGAGCCTGGCAGGCTCCAGTCCATGGGTTCGCAAAAGAGTCGGAGGCGATTTATTGGCTAAACAGCAACAGATCCTTGGAGCCGCTTGTGTGTTCAGAGTTGTGCGACTGTTGCCACTGTCTTAATTCCAGAACTCGTTCATTGTCGCCCCAAAAGAAACCGTGCCCATTAAGCAGACACCCCCAGCCCCTGGCAGCACTAACCCACTTCCTGTGTCTAGGGATTTGCCTTTTCTGGACGTTTCATACCAGCGGAATCATCATACGGTATGTGGTTCTCTGTAAGTGGCTTCTTGCACTGAGTATCGTATTTTCACGGTTCGTCCGTGTTGTCGCCTGTGTGTCAGTTCACCATTGCTTTTACTGCAGAATAGTAGTCCATCATGTGGATGGACCACAGCTTGTTCGTTCATCCATCGATGTGTATTTGGATGGTTTCCCCATTTTTATTATTATGAAGATGGCTGAGGTGAATGTGTAGAGATGTTGGTGTGCATATGTGTCTTCACCTCTCTTGGGTAGGTCCGTGGAGTGGGAATCCCATGTCAAGCAGTAACTCTTGTGTTTAGCATTTTCAAGACCCACCAGGCTGTTTTTCAGGGTGGCTGCACTGTTTAAAATACCTGAGAAGTAGGGCTTTGAACCCAGGGCCTCTGGCTGCAGAGTCTGTGTTCGTAAACCACCATATCAGTTTTGCCTGGGAAGGAGCCTGGAGTCCCCTTCCGGTCGGGTGACCCCAGCCTGGACCCGGGTTCTCTGTGCACAGACAGGATTATGGGGCGAGAATAAGCCGGGTAAAGCACCTGGCCACAGCAGGCTCCGCCCATGGTCCTCCTGGGACCAAGCTCACCAGAAGCTGGTGTCACCTAAGTGGGCGCATCTCTAAGGATGTGTCCTATGGAGGTTCCTTGGAGACCACTGCCAGCTACCTTCCGTGTCTCACCTGTCTGGAAGGGGTGGTTGCTGAAGTGGTGGGCTCCAACAGGCTCGAGGGGTGCTGGGGTGGCCATACTTAGGGGCCCTGGGGAAGGGTCAGGGGAAGGCGGGCTCCCCAGCTGACCCAGCCTGGCTGTGGCCACTTGACCTGAGCTGAGGCTGCAGGGAGCTGAAGAGCTCCGGGAGGTGGGGAGGGAGAGGCAATCAGGTCAGGCTTCTCTCCTCCTGCACTGGCCGGGACCCTGGACAGGAACAAGGTGCATTCTCTCGAGGTAGGGTTCATTTCCCTCCAAGGCGGACCTCCTGGGCGCTCCCCTGGACTTTCCTCCCCACCCTCGGTTCCAGCCCCTCCCCACCTCACGACTATTCCCTTTCTTGGGCAGGAAAGGCAGGGGGTGGAAATGTGTTCTCCAAGTTCAGTCTTTTCCCTTCGGAGTTCAAAAGTCACTGAGGCGGTGACTGATCGAGTGGATTTAGAGCAAACAAAGCTTAGCCTCAGAGATCTTTCTTGAGCGCCTACTACGTGCCAGGTAGAGTTTCCATCCTTTTCCCTCCCCAGCCCTCAGGGGAGACAGCCGCTCATAACTTACCCCCGGTCACGCGGCGGACACCTGGCCGACTGGGGGTCAGGCCTGTGCTAAGGCCCGTTTCTCGGGGCGTGTGCACACTTGGAAGAGTTAAGAAAACGTGTTTTTAATTCAAAGTCCACTCTTAGCAGGGCTTCCCTGGTGGCTCAGTGGGAAAGACTCCACCTGCCAGTGCAGGAGACGTGGGTTTAATCCCTGGGTTGGGAAAACCCCCTGGAGTGGGAAATGGCAACCCACTCCAGTATTCTTGCCTGGGAAATCCCATGGACAGAGGAGCCTTGTGGGCTACGGCCCATGGGGTCGCAGAGAGCCAGGCAAGAGACTAAACGACAACGACCACCGCCACTCACCAGCTCTGTGGCCTTGGGCAGATTCTTGAGAGCCTCAAAGGAGGCTCAGTTTCTGCATCTTTAAATGGTCATCAGAATATGGGGCCCTTTGCGTTGCACTGAGGATTAAAAGAGAAGCTATATCCAGGGCTTAGGCATCCTAACCACAGTGATTTTTTTTGAGGACCGAAGTGCCCTTCGCTGGGCTGCATGCCTCAGTGGTGGCCTTGATTCCCACAGCGCTGATGGTCTGTTCAGCTTTGGCATGATTGGAAGGGCTGAGCTGGTGGATGCAGGATGGAATGTCTAATTCTGATTTTTTCTCTTTTTTTTTTTTGACGAGGGACTTTTTGCTTGCAGCAGAGGAGGAGTCTGCAGGCATACAGACCTGAGAACCTCTGGGGTTAGGCAGGGGCCCTCAGTAAGAGCAGCTTGTCAGAACCAAGAGTGCTGAGGTCCGCTCCCAGCCGGGTCCCGGGAGCTGTTCTCTGCACCCGGGAGCTGCCTGACTGCTGCTGAGACTCCCTGCCCGTCCGTGGCCTGTCCCGAGTGGTCCTCCTCATCTCCTGCCCAGACCTTCTCCCACCCTCCTCTGCATCCCCACGTCCGTCTGTCTCTGTCGAGCCCCTCTGCAGGCCCTTTCTCTAACCGTTCTGCCACCCTTACCTCCCTCACCAGACCCCTTGACCCTCATCGTCCCCTCCAGGCTCTTTCCCAACAGGAGGGCAGCTTTGATTTGCACAGAAATCTAATCCCATCTTGCCACTGTGAGATGTGCTGGGATGAAGTCCAGGCCCTGAGCAGAGCCTCCCGAGGCCCCGCCCTCTGGACTCCCAGAGCCCTGCCCCGCCTTCTCTCCTTTGCTGCTTCGTTCCTGCTCCCCGCTCCCCTCCGATGCCGATGCCGGATCCTCCTCTCTCCCCGGGACAGCCTCTACTTTGCCCACACTGTGCCTTCTGTAGGAGGGTTTATACGTAGCCTTAGGACCCTTAGGACGGGGGACAGAGCTGTCAGCCTCGCTTTGCAGAATGAGCCATAGAGACGGGAGGGAACCGCGTGGTGTGCCCCTGCTTTGCAAGGGTTAGGATTGGGAGCCTGCAGGAGGACGTCGGGGGCAGGGAGGTTTCAGAAGGGTCTCCTTGGACTCCACCCTCTTCACTGCCTCCTGGTGAGACTAGGGCAGGACTGTCAGATGGAATCCGTTTCTCCCCTTCCCCGGGCTTGACCCCAGGCAGGTGCAGTGCTGGCCGGGGGATGACCCCATGATGAACCACCTGGTGGAACTCGTTTGCAGCCCTTGGGCTGGAGCCCCCTGAACTGGACGCCCTTGTGGGATGGTTGGTCCACGTCGGCTCCCGGAGCCAGGTCTCTGCCCAGGTGGGTGGAGTGCATGCTTGGAGCAATGAAACCACGTTTCTTTTTCTCTTTAATTTTATTTATGTACTGGCCAAGCCACGTGGCATGTGGGATCTTAGTTCTCTGACCAGGGATCAAACCTGCACCCTTCCTGCGTTGGAAGCTCCGAGTCCTAACCACTGGACCACCAGGGAAGTCCCCACTTTTCTTTTTTTATCTGCTCTTTTCTAAACGCTCTTCAGAGCAGGCCTACTCAGAGTGATGGCCCCTCAGCTTCCCTCCAGCCCTTTTCCTCCCTCTGCTTCTCAGTCCAAATCTGCCTGGTTTTAACTGCCTTGAGTTGTCAACTTCCACTGAAAAAAATGCAGAAAGCGATCACACCCTGTCCGAGGGCTGCTCCAAGGATTAAATGAGATCCAGCAGGTGAGGTGCTTAGATGGGTGCCCAGCCCTGTGTCTGAGTATAAGGAGGGCTGTGGGACTGGAGACAGTGGTGATCAGGAGACCCCTCAGTGCCCACCTGTACTGCCGGCCGCATTTGGACACCAGCTGTGATGCTAAAATGCCCCATGAAAAACCAAACCATTGCAAGATTGCCCTGGGCTAATGCCCCGAGGAGCGCTTGTTCTCAAAAGCCAGGACCTCTGCATCATCCCCAAGAACGGAGGTTCTTGCATCATCACCCCCGTCTTGACCCGCACACACACCTCTGTCCTGTGAGGTCAGGTTTCCCCTGCAGCCACGTCCCTTCTCCCTCCAAGGGCAGGAACAGGCCCCGAGGGAGCAGCTAGGCGAGTGTGAGGTCCCGGAAAGCCTGTGCCTCCAGTCTCCCGGGGCTTATCTGTCATCTGTCACCCCAGGGGGAATCAGGCCCATGGGAGGGTGGCCGGGGAAGGCAGAGGCTGAGAGAGGAGAGTCAGCTCATTCTTGCTGTATGGGGTTTCCTGACACCTGGCCTGGATCCTTGGCCCTCGGGGGTTCATTCATCTCCACTAGTTTTTTTTTTTTCCTTTTTAAAATATTTATTATTTGGCTGCACCGAGTCTTAGTTGCGGCACTTGGGATCTTTACCTGCGGCATGTGAACTCTTAGTTGCAGCCTGTGGGATCTAGTTCCCTGACCTGGGATGGAACCTGGGCCCCCTGCATTGGGAGCTCAGAGTCTTAGCCACTGGACCACCAGGGAAATCCCCCGTGATACCCATTCTGTGCCACATGCTGGCCCTTTGAGGACTTGAACCCTGACCCTGGACTCCCTGTGCACAGCACGGTGGGGGAGACAGCTCTCTCCAGGCTCTTAACGATGCTAGCCTGGTGAGAGGAAAAGTCCTCCAGGCTCGGGAGCTCGAGGTGCAGGGGAGAAATACAGTGGAGTCCAGGGGGGTCGAAGCGGGCTTCCATGAGAGGGGGCATTTGAGTCAGGCTTGAGACATCAAGGTAGGGAAGGGGCTTTCAAGAAGGAGGAACAGCGTGTGCAGGAAGCCCAGAGGCCTGGCCGGTGTGGCCCACAGTGAGCTGGAGCAACCTGGGGGCTGGAGAGGGTGGCCCTGTTACAGGGGGAGGGTGGGCTCCGTCCAGCCTCCTCCATCAGGATCTGATCACTGGGCCAAAGAAGGCTGCAGGAGGAAATGGCAACCCACTCCAGTATTCTTGCCTGGATAATCCCATGAACAGAGGCGCCTGGCAGGTTGCAGTCCATGGGGTTGCAGAGTCAGACACGACTGAGCCCACATGCATGCAGGCTAGTGCGATGCCGCTTCTCATGTATACGGGGAGGATTGGAAGCAGGGCTCACGTTCGTAGTGTTACTCACAACAGCAAAGACACGGAAGCAACCCAAGTACCCGCTGCCTGACGAGTGGATGAGCGAGAGGTGGGCTGTGCCGCTCTCATCACCTCCCCGTGTCCCCAGAAGGTCTGGAGATGCTCAGGACCCCCTGTGCCTACCCCCCACGCCCACCCCGCACTTACAGAAGGTGGTTTGGGCCACTCTAACTGGGGCCTAGTGCTCTGGTCTCTAAGAAGGGGTTTGGAAGGTGAGCAGATCTCAGGAAGGTTTGGGTTGCTGGTTGTCCTCACATGGACGCTGGAGACCTTGAGATACTTCCCCCATCCTTTGTTTGCTCACCCGCAAAGGGCTCAGGCCTACTATTGGGGGGTGGTGACCCAGCAGCTTCCAGTAGCTTCTACAGGGAGCCCTGCATGGAGATAAGGCAGAGCTCCAGGGTCTGCTTTGAGATGACATGTCACCTGGCCCCTTAGGTGGCTCAGGGTCAGCACCCCTACCAATAGAGGGTTGCAGGTGGGCAGGAGAGGCTGACTCCTCTGATTCTCATGGGTCCTCCTGGCATCAAGCTATGTCTGGGCCATGCCCCAGCCCTGGGCAGGAAGGTCACCACGCAGGTCAACAGCAGGCCTGGGCTTTGACCCCCAGCACAGTCTGGCTTCTGACACCACGCCCTTGGCCTCTGTGCCCTCCTTCCCACACCTTCTCAGGGTCCCCCTCTGGCACCCCAGTCTTACCTGGCTCCCCTGCCTGGACAGTCCAGCCCAGCCCTGCTGCCTCCTTGCCTCTGTTTTGTTTTTTTCTTTATTTTAAAGTTTTGGATAGATTATAATAAGCTCACAATTTATTAGAATTCCAAAGATACGCAGAAGTAAAAGCTCCCTCCCACCCTTATTCTTCAGCCACCCAGTTCCCACCCCCACAAGGAGATTGGTGGGATCTTGGTGATATTTTCTATGTCTGTCTGTGTGTATATATACGTGTATGTATATATATGCAAATACGCGTATGCAGTATTTTCCCTCTTTTTTTTTTTTTAAACATAAGTTGGTATTAAACCATGCTCACTATTCTGCACTGTGGATTTTTCAGCTGAAATTCGTCTTAGCGATAATTTGCATCCCTCCTTTTAACCACTGGGACTTCCCTGCTAGTTCATCTGGTAAAGAATCTGCCTGCAGTGCAGGAGAGCCCGGTTCAATTCCTGGGTCAGGAAGATCCCCTGGAGAAGCAGTGGGCCACCCACTCCGGCATTACGGGCTTCCCTGGTGGCTCAGACAGTATTAAGAATCCACCTGCAATGTGGGACACCTGGGTTCAGTCCCTGGGTTGGGAAGATCTCCTGGCGAAGGGAACGGCTACTCACTACCCACTCCAGTATTCTGGCCTGGAAAATTCCATGGGCAGAGGAGCCTGGTAGGCTACAGTCCACGGGGTCACAAAGAGTCAGACATGACTGAGCGACCTTCACACTTAACCATTGCATAGTTTCCCGAGGACCAGGTGGCTGTCATATCTTTAAACTGTCTCTCACTGGTGGACATTTCTTCCCAATCTTTTTTGTCATTATTTACAATTAATGCTGTAACGCATAACTCGGGGCACAGGCCTTAATTTTGCACGTGTGGAAATATGCTTGCAGTCAGATGTGTAGACGCCGAGTCCAGGGTCGGAGCACACGTGCTGGAAAAGTCTCCGGGTGGTGCTTGCCCAAAACGCCCCATCCATCCATCTGGGTGTCCCCAGCCTGCTTCCCACCACCTCACCAGCCAGGGTGCATCAGCCTGGCAGGTGTCCCCAGCCTGCTTCCCACCACCTCACCAGCCAGGGTGCATCAGCCTGGCAGGTGTTCCCAGCCTGCTTCCCACCACCTCACCAGCCAGGGTGCATCAGCCTGGCAGGTGAAGGGCCCTTGTGTGTCCCCTTGCATCCTCGGGGTGTGTGATTATCAGGTACATACAGGCCCTGGGCATTTGCTTGTCTTCTTGTTTGGGGTCCTTCATCACCATTTTATCTTCTCGCCTAGGCAGTGCACAGGCCCCCAGTGGGCTGAGACAGGTCTTAAGCCTTTCACCTCCAGAGCACCCAGCCTGTTTTCGGGTCATCAGAGTTAAAGCCCTGCTTTTGTTTGCTCCCATAGCGGTGTATCTGCCCATCTGTGTGGCCAGCTCCCGCTCTGGGCCCTCCACGTGCAGGTGAAGGCACCCATCTGCCAGGCCCAGGTAGCCAGACCCACTCTCAGCCATCCCCAGCCCTCGAAGCTGAGTCCCCACCTCCAGGGACTGCCCCCTCCCAGATTCCTGAGCTCTCTCACCTCCACCAGTGTTGAATGTTGGAAACTGTGAGTCCCAGCACGCCAGGCCTTCCCACCTTCCTGCCAGGTTTAGCTGATGGGGAGGCTCCAGGCTCTGGGAGCAGCTGAGTCTGAGTAGCACCCTCCCCGGGGCTTTATAGCTGTCCCAGAAGTAAAATGCTGCACACCCCAGAAAGCTACCTTCTCTCTCCAGGGCGGTGGGGAGGCAGCCACTGACCCCTGTTGCCCTCAGAGGGTTCTCAGGAGCCTCCTTGCTGTTACCAAAGGTGCCTTCCCCTGAGTACCCCGGCTCCCGTGCGAGTAGAGGATGCTGGTACCAGAGGCCCTTACCAGAGGCGTACCCCCTCGCCAGAGGCGTACCCCCTTACCAGTCACAGGCAACATATTTTGCCTGCTTAGCTCACGGCCCTTGGTGTGGTGTTGACTTTCCAAGCCTCAGTTTCTTCATCTGCGAAACAGGGTGATGACACTGATTTGGCCAATTTGTCAGAAATGCTTTTTTATGTTATGCTCCAATTGTGTGTGTGTGTGTGTGTGTGTGCCCAGTCATGTCCAACTCTGCAACTCCATGGACTGTAGCCCGCCGGGGTCCTCTGTCCTTGGAATTTGCTAGGCAAGAATACTGGAGTGGATTGCCGTTCCCTCCTCCAGGGGATCTTCCTGACCCAGGGATCGAACCCGCATCTCTTGTGTCTCCTCCATCGGCAGGTGGATGCGCCGATGACTCTCTCTCGTCTTCTAACACCGCAGTCCCTTACTTTTCTCTGTCTCCGTGACTTTGGCAAATGGGACATGGCCCCAGGGATATTGGCCCCAGCCAAGTGAGAATTTTAATAAAAGTGAAGTGTTTGACCCAGAGTCCATGGAAGACCCTAGGGGCCTGGATGGTCATTAAGCTGCTCCAGGGAGCTTAAGAGAGGTAATGACAGGTACAAACCCAGCAAAACAAAGCACTGCCTCCTCCAGGAGAGGTTGGGGAGTGAGGAGCCGGCAGTTGCTGCCTCTGCTGATTTTCAGCCCCAGCCCTGACTCTGGGAAGCTGGTGAAATCATCAGCCAGGAGTGCAAGACCACGTGACAGCCCAGGCTTCCTTTGCGGGCATGTCTTGGCCATAACTGGGGCCCCAGGCCAGGTGCCCGAGCACTTTGGAAGGACCACCCAGTCCAGTTAGTAAACAAAGCCCTGCTTGTTAACAGAAGGGTGAAAAGAGAAGCAAGTAGGTCTTAAGAAAGCCAAGTGTCAGATTTCCCTGGTGGTCCAGTGATTAAGAATCTGCACTTCCAACTGCAGGGTACACAAGTTCGATCCCTGGTCCGGGAGGATTAAATATGCCACAGGGCAGCTGAGCCTGTGCACTCTAAAGCCGGTGCTCCACACAAGAGAAGCCAGTGCAATGAGAATCACTCCTACCACAATGAAGAATAGCCCCCACTCGCCGCAACTAGGGAGAAACCCCATGCAGAGCAATGAAAACTCAGCGCAGCCAAAAATAAAAAATTAAAAAAAAAAAGAGCCAAGTGTCAATGCTAAACATTTTCTCCCCTGAGCTAAGGGAACGCCGAGGGGGCTTCTCTTGGGAAGAGATAGTGATAAACTCAAGACCCCACCTCATGCCACTCTCTAGTCCTTCACTCTTAAGGACCTCCATGAGGTTCCGGACATTATGGAGCCAGAGATGAAATCCGAGCCCGGGATGGTCCCAGTGTTGGTGGCTTAGGAGGCTTAATTGCAACTCCTAAATCCCATAAGAGAACTTTGCGGGGAGGTAGGGGGCTGGGAGGGGGGAAAATGGGGTATCTGTAGGTCAAACATGTTTTCTTTGGCCCACCTTGGTGTATTTTTTTTTTTAAGTATACCAACATTTAAGTATGGAAAGATCACCAAAATCTGGATTTCCAGCTTTTCTGGAAAAATTGGAAGATCTTGCAACCCAGGGCCTGCAGTTGATCGAAGTTGAGTGTCATCTGCCCCTCTTTTGGTAGGAAGGGAGCACTCCCCACCTCCCCGCCTGGCAGCCCCAGTCCCTTTCATACCCTGGTACCTCCCACCCTACCCATCCACCCACCCACACACACACACCCACCTCCACTGAGACCAGGTACCAGGCCCATTTGTCGTCATGCTATTATTGGCCTGTTTCTTGGGTACAGAAAAATATGTTTGTGCTGTTCTTTCCTAAAAGTGCTAGGGAGAAAAAGAGTGAGGGAGCCACGTGCTTCTTGGTGCAAGTGAAGAATGTTCTCGGGTGTGGAGCGTGCAAAGCGTGTCTGAGTCCTGTTTCTCTTCACCCCAAGTATCCTGCAGACCTCTGAGCTGTAGCCCCCTGTCCAAGGCATTTCCCGGCTCTTCCTTCACTGAGGTCCTCCGCCCATCCTCTCGCTCCACCCCCTTTGGTGTCTTGTCCCTGGGACCCCTGCAGAAACACAATCCTGTCTGTGTCTGACTCCCTGTCTTGGCAGGGGCTCGGCTGATACCACTCATTTAATAAAGACAGTAGCAATGTCTTCTTGGGGCTCCTGACCGTCCTCCCAGGCTCCCAGCTGGAGGGACACGGGGGCCGGGGTCTGATAGGGCTAGGCTCATAGACTTCGGGGTCTATGCATCCCCCTGCATTCCCCGGGGTCCCCCACCTCCCTGGTGGTCCACAGTGAATGGAGCATGACTCCAGCTCCCCCATCTAAGAGAAGATGGGACTCGAGCAGGTACAGAGAGGCAGGTGCAGAGATGGAACAGCGAGCCTGCCAGCAAGATGCAGGAACTGCTCTCTGTATAAGACATACACCCTCAAACATTCCAAAGCCTTCTTTTTTATTACTTTCTTAATAGACCTCAGGTGCACCGAGTGTGATAACTCACCAACCTTGTCCTACTACTGACTGACTGATACTGGCTTCCACGTTTCGCCTGTTGATTGTTTGAATGAAACTCTCCCCCGCGCTGCGACCCTGACATCGATGGTACCTGCGGTCCACCCACACTGATCTCTCTCTTGACTTTTACAAAGTTTTGTCCTGGATATACAGCTGGCAAGGGCACTGGGCTGTGTGTTATCTTCTGGGGCTTGCTTTTTTCCCACTCAGCGGTGTATTACATCGTGTGGATGATACTGGACGTTTCCGCGGCTACAGATGGTTGGACCGCAACCCTGTAGGATATTTCTCTTCTGAGAGGCAGGGGGTCTTTCTCCTGGGGTCCCCCGTGCCTGCTGCTCGTCCTGCATCGATCTGTTCTTCCGTGAGCCCTTCCCGGGCTCCCTGTCCAAAGGAAGTCCACGCAGCTGCTCCCTTTTAAAATCTTTGTTTCCCCGCGTTTCCCACAATCAGACGACAGTACTGCTTCCTTTGCTCGGTGGTCCCTGGCTGCACATCAGCGGGGGCCTTCCTCAAATCAGCAGGTGTGACCGCCCTGCCGCAGGGCCCACCCCACGGAGGGGGCAGGGCTCAGGTGCCCCCGGGTGAGCTGAAGTCTGCGGAGGAGTTCTTCGGGCAAACTTGAGCTGCTTTTGTGGAATTACGGGAACTTGGGGCAGAGGAAGCCGGCCAGGAAATCTTTTTTTAATAAGGATGTTTATAGCAGCTTCCTTCATAATAACCCAAAGCTGAAAACAACCAAATGTCATCCACAAGAGAAAGAATGGATGAAAATATAATACAATATAAATATATATAAACATATATACTCAGCAATCAAAGCTGCTACAAATGATAAAAAACAGATGAATCTCAAAAACGATGCACTGAGCCACAGAAGGCAGACAGAACAGTGCTCACCACGCAGTCTCACGGCTGCGAAGCGCATGAGCCGCTCGGTGGTCTGTGGCGGCAGAAACTGGAGCACGGTGGCCCCTGCGTGCTCGTCGGGACCCACAGGCAAGGGACAAAAGGCTTTCTGCAGTGAAGAGAATGTTCACTATCTTTTTTTTTTTTTTTTTTTTTAATTGGGATATAGTTGATTTACAGTGTTGTTTGTTTCAGATGTATAGCAGAGTGAATCAGATATACATCTATCCACTTTTTTAGATGTTTTCCCCATATATGCCATTACATAGTATTCATTAGAGTTTCTTATGCTCCAGCAGGCTCCTATCAGTTATCCATTTTATAGATAGTGGTGTGTATACGTCAGGGCTTCCCTGCTGGCTCGGGTGGTAAAAGAATCCGCCTGCAATGCAGGAGACCTGGGTTTGATCCCTGGGTTGGGAAGATCCCCTGGAGAAGGAAGTGGCTACCCGCTCCAGTTTCTTGCCTGGAGGATTCCATGGACAGGGGAGCCTGTCAGGCTGTATATAGTTCATGAAGTCGCAAAGAGTTGGACACGGCTGAGCGACTGACACTTAACACCGACTTAGCTGAGTCTGGGTGTCAGTCCCGACCTGCCAGTTTTCCCCTCCCAAAATGTTCAGTGTCTTGATTAGGGTGTTGCTTAAAAGGGAGTATACATCCGTGAAAATTCATCTAACCATACAGCTAACATCTGCACCTTTCATCATGGTAAATTATGCCACAGTTCAGAAAAAGGTTTAGGGTAAAAAAAATATGTATGTATGTATAAAACCTGTAAAAACTTAGGATCAAAACCCAAGCTGATGTCATTGAAAGCATTTCTCAAGTACGTCCCTGGTAGTCCAGTGGTTGAGAGGAGACCCGGGCTCCATCCCAAGGAACTAAGGTCCCACAAGCTGCTGAGCAGCTCAGACGAGGAGCCACAACTGCTGAGCCCCCGCACTGCCACGAAAGACCCTCCGTGATGCAACAAAGGGCCCGGGGGCCGCAGCTAAGACCCGACACAGCCACATAATTTTTTTTTTTTTTTTAAGCATTTCTTGCCTAAATCAACGAGTGCTGTTCAGTAGCTGCTGCTCAGCCCGGGCACAGCAAGAGAGGTGTCACCATGGGAACACTGTAGAATCCCTTCTCCTCGTCCTTCTTCAGGTCACCTCCTCACCACCTCTGCCCCTCCACACCCTTGTTCAGAGGACCCTTGAGGTCTGCCCCGGCACGTGAGCCTCACAGCCACCTCCAAGCAAACCAGAGCACGTCTGCTCAGTTGGGGTGCAAAGAAGACTCAGGTTAAACAGGAAGAAAGGCACGAACTTGACCCTTTAGGCATTATCCCCGACTCCCCACCCGGCCCGGGACTTCCCTTCTACTTTAGTGAAGCAGCGGCCGAGGTGGGGCATGCACAGGTTTTATAAATGAGGTTCCGTGAATTCCTGCAAAAGGACCACACCCGGAGCCCCAGCGCCCAGGCAGAAACCCCTAGAGAACGTTCCGGGGCTCCCGGACGTCTTCCCACTGCCCACTTCCGGTCACCACTCCCCTCTCCTGCCCACTCCCCACACGGCTTCTGTCGCCTCTGCGTGATTCTGCCCATTTCTGAGGCGCTGTTGGTGCCCAGGCTGGGACCGTCCCCATCCGTCACCTCCCTGCTGGCAATTGCATGAGTGGGAATTGTCGGGACCAGCTTAAACCCGCAGCCCTGGGCGCTGACATTGCGGGGAGCAGTGTCCTCCACGGCATCTCACAGGTGTGCTCAGCCTGGTCTCAGGGAGGCAAGAGTGCCAGCCCCACAGCTGCCTGGGGGAGCCTGCAGAGCAGAGGCTCGGTAAGTGGACAGTGCCTGCAGGTGGACATCCGCCCAGGGTGTCCCCCCAGAACGTGGTGGCGGATGTGCTGTGCTCAAGCCCCTGGCGAGGCAGCTTGCTGGGAGCCTCTCCTGGCCAGGAAGGTCCAAGCGTCTGGCGAGGGAGGCTGGCCTCCTGCCTCTCTGGCTTTCCATTCAGCTGCACATCCTCTGCAGGCCCCCTCAGTACTTTTTAGGGTTCACCAGGTGAGTTCAGTGTGCAGCCAAGGTTGAGAACCCATGCTTTTAAGCCAGTGGTCCCCAACCTGTTTGGCACCAGGGACCAGTTTCATGGAAAAGAGTTTTTCCACGGACCGGGGCTGGGGAGGGGTGTGTGTGCTAAGTCCCTGCAGTTGTGTCCAGCTCTTTGCAACCCCATGGACTGTAACCCCCCAGGCTCCTCTGGCCATGGGGGTTCTCCAGGCAAGCAGGCTGGAGTGGGTGGCCATGCCCTTCTCCAGGGGATCTTCTCAGCCCAGGGATCGAACCCATGTCTCTTACATCTCCTACATTGGCAGGCGGGTTCCTTACCACTAGCGCCACCGGGAGCAGGTAGGGGTGGGTGGTGGTTTCAGGATGATTCAAGTCCGTGACATTTGTCGTGTACCTTATTTCTCTTATTATTAATTATATCAGCTCCACCTCAGGTCATCAGGCTTTAGATCCCGGAGGTTGGGGACCCCTGCTTTAAGCAAATATCTGAGCTGTATGTAACATATTTGCCCACAAGCCCTGTTCCCACTGTGGGAAGCGGTAGTAGTCCTCCTGGGCTCCTTTCCTGCCATTTTCCCGCTGGAATAAATCTCCCTGGGTTCCTGGAGGGGGGAATTAAGACTAGCTGGGTGTCAGTCATTAAGGAGGCCCCACGGACAGAGCTTTCTAGAAATAAGCTCTCCCGGCCGCACAGAGGAGTGAGCTCCCCCTCCCCAGGTGTAAGCAAGCAGCGGCGGGGTCTCCGGGATTCCGTTACCCGGAGGCAGCACCCAGTGGTCCCCCTGCCTGATTCTGTGCTTCCCCGTGCTCTGCCTTCATGTCTCGGTGATTCCAGGAAGATCCCCCCTTTCTCCCGCCTGTTGTGGTTTTAATGGGAATCTGTGGTAAGCCATTCTACCAAACTAAACCAACCCTTACAAATCTCTTCCCTCTGCTACTTTTATCTGGTTCATAAATCTGAGGTCTCAGGGTGGGTCTGCTGACCAAGTTTACCTGGAAGCGGCCCTCCCCCTCCTGGCTTAAGGTCTGCGAGGATCTGACTGGCTGGGGCTCCTTGCCCAGGATGCCCCAGAGAGGCCCCCGTGAGGGCCTCACTCTGCTGGGCTAGGAATCCGAGAGTAAACAGATCGAGTGTCAGCCGACTGCCCGTAACAGGCAGCCACAGCCATCGGAAGGAGAATGTTCTCTGAGATGACTCAGCCTTCAGCCCCAGGCTCGGGCGGTCCCCGTCCTTGACTCTGTCCTGGTCGTCAGCTGTTGGCCACGCCCAGGGGGGAACAGCAGGGGTGTTTGGTTGCTTGGTTTTGACCATGCCTTGCAGCTTGTAGGATCTAGGTTCCCTGGCCAAGGATTGAACTCGGTCCCTCGGCAATGAAAGCCCAGAGTCCTAACCAGTGGCCCACCAGAGAACTCCCGGCAGTGGGTTTTTAGAGTCAAGTGAATGGTGCGTGATTCTGTTTCATCCCACTGGGATGAGGGCACGGGAGGTGATCTCGGTTGTCTGCCGGGCTGCTGTCCTCGGTTTTCTCCTGTGTGAAATGGGCACGAGCACTTCCTCTCTGAGCGGCTGGATGTGAGAAATGAGTCTGAGACCAGTCCAGCCGGCGTCAGAGGAGAAGTGGGTGTCTGACGCTTGGGGAGAAAGCCTGGGTCGCAGTGACTGGGACACTGCGAGGGAGAGAATTGCAGGGAGGGGTAATGTGAGAAGGGCATTGGCGAGGCTTGAAAGAGAGGACGCTGCAGGAAGCGAAAGGAGGGTCGACGTCGGAAGACCCTGTGGTCAATACCCGGGCCTAGGCTGAGGGCCCTTGGGCAGCCGTATAGGCTCTTGCCAAAAGGCCCAAGGACAGGAGGGCGTGAGGGAGGAAGCCGTCATCTTTGGCTGGTAGAGGTCACAGGTGAGCAGGATCCATTGGAGGGCTGAGGCCGGCCAGCGGCGAGGGCTGGAGGTAGTGGAGGGAAGAAGGTTGATGGGCACAAGGGAGCCTTTTTTTAGGATGAGGGAAACTTGAGCTTGTTTGTCACTAAGACTAGGAGGAAGCCAAGTATGAGACAAGATTCCTGAGAGAGAGGCGCTGGTGGGAACAGGGACTTAAAAGATTGCCCCAGTGGCACCATTTTTCCAAGGTCAGAGAGAGGGGATGAGATGAATGGAAAGGCAGAGGGGTTTTGGAAGGAGGCCCTCACCTCCTTAGGAACTTGGAGGTGGACACTGGGGTGCAGAGCGTGGGCACAGGGAGGCACGGGAGAGGGACGGTTGAGCTGTTCCCCCGAGGGCTGGAGGGGTGAGAGCCAGGACCCGGGGGATCTCCGAGCTGGAGGTCACTGCTGAGGAAGATGGTGCTGATCAGGGGCCATCTAAGGATCGGCCAAGCGGGCCACCCAGGACACCCTGCCCCCGAGGCAGCAGCAGGCAGTACAGAATTGGAGTGGCCGCAGGAGAGGAGAGAGGCGCAGAGTGACCTGGGAGTGGGGCATCACGGAGTTGCCAGGCAACAGGCTGGCAACTCCATCCAGGCGGTACCTCAGTGTGGTTCCAGTCTTGTAATGGCAAACCCTCTAGGGACCATTGATTCCCCATGAAGGTGTCAGGGGTTTGGTGGGGCAGGGCAGGGGGAGAAGGACCGCTGGTTGCTATAGGGTCGAGTCTTGATTACTGCTTTCAGTCTGCTGACCAGACGCTGTCCGCGTCCTTGGAGGGTGTGTGTCTGCGTGTGTCCTTAGCTGCAGCATGAAGAACGGGGGTGGGGGTTGTTGAGCAAGCTTCCCGTTAAGTCAGGAGAAAGCCAAGGAGTCACTATCAGAGAGGACACAGGCTCGGGGGCTTCCCAAAGGGGGAATGGGGAGGAGGGAGAGATGGGATTAACATGTACGCATTGGGATTAGGAGTTTGGGATTAACATGTACACATTGCCTTATATAAAACAGATAATCAGCACGGAACTGCTGTGTCGTAGAGTGGTGTGTGTGTGCTCAGCCATGTCCAGTTCTTTGCAGCCCCATCAACTGTAGCCCGCCAGGCTCCTCTGTCCATGTGATTTCCCAGTCAAGGGTACTGCAGTGGGTTGCCATTTCCTTCTCCAGGGGATCTTCCCGACCCGGGAATGGAAATCACCGTCTCCTGCATCTCTGGCATTGGCAGGCAGATTCTTTACCACTGAGCCACCTGGGAAGCCCATAGCACAGAGAACAATATTCAGTATGGTGTAATAATCTATAAGGGAAAAGAATGTAAAAAAGAACATATATATGTGTGTGTGTGTGTGTGTATAATGGAATCACTTTGTTATACACCTGAAACAAACACAACATTGTAAATCAACTATACTCCAATATAAAATTAAAAAAATTTTTTTTTCTTTTTTAAATGAAAAAAAAAAAAAGGCCATTGGGACTGGTGCAGTAACTGAGACCCAGAGCATTAGCCTGTTACCCACAGCACGGTCAGACTATTAGAGGCTGGGCTATGGGGGCCAAGTTGGGGATCAGATGTACATCTCTCGAGCTAAAGTGAGCCCCAAATCACTGGCCCGCCAGAGCCAAAGTGAATGACCACTATGGTGGTGAGCTGTAACCCTGGGAGCAGACCTGTCCATTCATCCTAGGACGCTTGCCTGGCTCTGGCTCCTGGACCAGAAACCTCCAGCCACCTCCTCTGGGTGGCTCTTCAGTTGCATTTCCTCGTTTTTGGAGCCTTCTCTGGCGTCTCATCTGTGGCCAGGTCCCTTCTGCCAGGACCCAATCCCAGTCGCCTGCAGCCCTTCATCGTGAGGTTCATAACCCTCACCCGTCACGTGTCACTTGCACAGCCCCCCTGTATTTGCTTAACTGAGTAGTTAATACTGTAATCAGCTCGTGCAAAGCCAGAGCAGAAGTCGGAGGGAAACAGTACCCTCCACCCGGGACTTCCCTGGTGGCTCGAACCCTCCTGCCAACGTGGGAGACATGGGTTCGATCCCTGGGTCAGGAAGATCCCCCGTGCTTCAGAACAACTAAGCCCGCTCACCACAACTGTTGAGGCTGTGCCCCAGAGCTCGGGAGCCACGGTTGCTGAGCCCATGAGCCACGACGACTGAAGCCCGCGTGCCCTAGGACCCATGCTCTGCAACAAGAGAAGCCCCCTCCACGAGGAGCCTGTGTGCCCCGACGAGGGAAGGCCCACAGGCAGCAACAGAGACCCAGCGCAGCCAAGCAAATAAATTATTATTTTTTAATTACCCTTCATCTAACCAGACCCCCCCCAACCCGAAGTAAAATGAAAGTGAAAGCTGCTCAGTCATGTCCAACTCTTTGTTAACCCATGGACTATACAGTCCATGAAATTCTCCAGGCCAGAATACTGGAGTGGGCAGCCTTTCCCTTCTCCAGGGGATCTTCCCTACCCAGGAATCGAACCAAGGTCTCCTGCATTGCAGACGGATTCTTTACGAACTGAGCTTTCAGGGAATCTCCCCAAGCCCAAGTAACGTGTTCTTTATTCCCTGGCTTCCTTTACATGGAGTTATATTGTAACTCTGTGGAGTCTTAAACGTGTTGGGTTTTGTTGTTGTTTTTTCATTGTAGCTGCTTTTCACTCTGTAAAGAGAATTCCGTGCTGTATATAACAGTTAGGCACTTATTTTCCCATCTACGACTATATTGCTGAGACGCATTCATAGTTTCGCAAGTCCCTGCAGAGTGTTCGTTGTGACTGCTGGGTAGTATTCTGTCATCCCTCTCCTCTCCTGGTGATGGGCATCTGGGTTGCAGCCAGGTGTTTGTTACCAAGGACGGGCTGTTAGCAGTTCTCTCGTCCCTGTCTCTGGTTACCCATGTTTAAGAGGGTGGATGGCTCCCAGGGGAAGAGCTGAGTCATAGGGAATATGCCACAGGCCACACTTGTCCCCTGTCTGCCCACACCCCCCCCAATCCTAGAGACCGCACAGCACAGTGGTCCCAAGGCCATAACTGCCTTAACCTAACAGAGCATCAGTTTTCCCACCTGTGAAATGGGAATCATTAATGACACTACGCATACATTCAGTTAGCCGATGACATGCAGACCCTGTGTGGAGTCCTGTGGGAGGCATGGGGAACTTGGATGAGGAAAACTCAGTCATCTCCTGAGGAGCAGGTATCTGACCAGCAGAGATGGCCTGTGAAGGAAGTCACTTGGCACCGCAATGGATACGATCGTCGCTGGGAGGTGATGGGCAGGTGGGGGTGACAGTCCACTGGGGGATGGCGGGGGAGCGGGGATGCAGTGGCCTGCCTAGGGGACCTGGGTTGGGTTTGTTAGCCGCTGCGCGAGACTTGACTGTCCTGCTTGGCTATGAGAAATGGGGAGACCAGAAGTTAGGCAGAGACCCAGAGCCCACTGCAGGGCTGAGCACTACCCCGATGGGAACACTGCCTTGGACATCCACTCAAGTCTCCAGGCCAGCTCACAGCATCACGAGACCGTGCATGCTTATGTGGGGTCTTGAGCACTTCCCATGTGTGTTCCGTAACCTCCTTAAATCCTAAACGATCCTGCAGGAGAGAGAACGTCAAACCTCCTTCACAGAGAAGGAACTTGGAAAGATTTGAGGACCAGTCAGTTGTTCCAGCCTCATCTTGGAGAGGTGGCAAAAGCCAGGATGTCCACTTGGGTTTTTTTCCATCTCAGTCCTCCCAAGGCCGAAAGGGACCTACTAGTCAGCGCCTCGTGTGTGCCCTGCACTTGGAAATTGCTTGCAAAGCAAGAGGCCAGCCTTCCACAGACAGGGTTCCTGCCTGGGGCATGACCCTTCTGACACTGCCCGGTGCCCCAGGCCCCAGGGATGGCCATAGGAGGAGCCATGTGGAAGCTCCCTGTGGCTTGTGCTTGAGCCTAGGGGCTAGGCTCAGAAGCTGCAGGTCTCCGTGGAGGAAAGGACCAAAGCTGTGGGTCCAGGTGGGATCAGAGGTGTGCACATTCTGTCAGTTCAGGGCAGCCCCGTCCGCCAGCTGACCTCTCCCCTGGTACTTCTGCCGAGAACGTGCCGTGGAAGGCGATGGTTTCCTGCCTTGGCCTCAGTCTTTCTCACCAACCTCACCACCCCCATTTGTTGAATGTGACTTCCTGGCTCCTAAATGGAGCCACACCCACCAGCGCCAGCCAGGTCCGAGCCCCTGGCTCTCACCAACCAGCCCCCTCTAAGACCACAGGTACCTCCTCACTGGTCCTTACAGGGGCCCCAGGCATCCTTGTCCCTCCCGCATTATCTCCCACGCCTGCCGTTCCCCCTCCCCCACCAGCAGCCACTCCTGGGCAGGGACCCCGCCCTCAGGGCTTTGGGACAGCCACGTGCTCACCCTTCCAGTTTCTACAGAACTAATGGGGGACCCTCCCTGCTCACTCTCTTTTTTTAAAGATTTATTTATTTGGCTACATCAGGTCTGTCTTTGCAGCATGTGGGATCTTTCATCACAGTGGGTGAACTCTCTAGGTGTGGCACTGTAGCGTAGCTGCCCTGTGGCATGTGGGATTAGAGTTCCCCAACCAGGGATCAAACCTGAGTCCCCTTCCTTGGAAGGTGGATGCTTAACCACTCGACCCCTGGGGAAGTCCCCTCTTTTTTTTTTTTTTTAATGGTGAACAAATGTACTTAACAGAAAGTATTATCAGTTTAATTTTTTGTAATATTTCTCATTAAATACATTTGTCCACCATTTTAAAAAGAGAGCAAGAGAAGGTCCCCATGAGTCCTGTAGAAGCTTTTCAGTGTATCATGTATACCTCAGTGGCATTAAATCCTTACATTCCACTGTTACACAGCCTTCACCACCATCCACCTCCAGAACTTTGCATTGTCTCAAAAGTGAAATTCTGCACCCATTTAAAGATTGCTCCCCGTTCCCTTACCCCCGCCCCAGCCCCTGGCAACCACTCCCCACTCTGCTTTACACTGCAAATTCCCTTTTTTTTTATTGGCTCTGAGGCACACACCACCGTCTGACTCACCATTTTTCCAGCCCCCATGGAAATTCTAATTGTCCAATTATTTAAGGTGTGTCTCCAGCTCACGAAGCAGTGCCTTTATGCATTAAAGGCACTTAACCATTTGTTTGTTGAAAGACTGAGTGATCTAGCCACTGCATTCGGCTCTCAGGGGCTTTATCCAGACCTTACTTTATCCCTCCGCCCTACCCTGCGCCTTTCTGCAGTCCTGTCTCTGCGTATCACCCTAGAATTTGTGAGCACTGATACCCACGCTGTCTGATTCTCCTGGCCACCCGAGTGAAGCAGACTTTTTTCAATCTTAACAGAGAAAGGACATCTTTAGGATTGCCCTTCAAATCACAGTAACACATGCTTGAAACGGCAGCTTCTAGTTGTTAACTAAAACAATTAAGTTAGTTTTTTGTAACTAAAACTTTATTCAGTTGGCAGCTTCTAGATGTTAATTACAGTAGGAATGAATCGTAAATAACACAAAAGACCTATCAAGGACCCAGAAGCAGAAGAAAAAGTCATGGCTGGGTAACAGAAGAAAGTCTGACCCACACTCTCCGCCCGGATGTCCTTCGGGAAGCAGAGCCTGGGAAGGCGGGAGACCAGCACAGTGAGCACCCCAGAAGCACGCCTGTCCCTCGCTGTAGTTCAGGTTCGAGGCTCCTGTGTTCCACTGCAGGAATGCATCGGCGGGGCAGTGGGCTGGCCCCTCCGTCTGCTCGCTGTGATGTGCTACAGAGGAAGACGTAGTTGAACCTCTCTCGTTCCGTCCTGAACAGGCTACCCTTGGTGGGAAACAGGCATGGGTGTCCAGGTGCTGAAATTCAAAATGAGCGTTCAGAGGCCCTACTTGAGCAGAGGAATTATGGGTACCTGGGGCATGCTGGAAGCCTGTCCTCAGTCCGGTTTGCAGGGCCTGTCTGGTGCTCATGTCGTGGCCCAGCTGCTGTTCAGTCACCAAGTCCTGTCCAACCCTTCGCGACCCCATGGGCTGAAGCACATCGGGTCTCCCTGTTCCTCAGTGTCTCCCGGAGTTCACTCAAGTTCACGTCCATCGAGTCGGTGATGCCATCCAACCATCTCATCCTCTGGCGTCCCCTTGTCCTCCTGCCTTCAGTCTTTCCCAGCATCTGGGTCTTTTCTAGTGAGTCAGCTGTTCACATCAGGTGGCCAAAGTACAGGAGCTTCAGCTTTAGCACAGAGGAGGGGGTGGCAAACCACGCCAGTATCCTTCCCGTGAGAACCCCATGAACTGTATAAAAAGACAAAAAGCCCAGCTGACCAAGCTCTAATTGCAAAGGGCTAGATCTGTTCTGTGGCCTGGCAACCTCAGCAAGGTCAGTCTGGGAGGAGCACGTGGTGACCTTGCAGAAAACAGGCCCCGGTCCCGGGAGGGTCTGGCCCACGAAGCTGGCCCCCGCCTCCCAGAGACCAAGACTTCGGCACGGGATTCCATGGAAAGGAGACTTCTGCTGAGCCCTGACTATGTCAGGGGGTCTTTGTGATGTCTGGGAAACAAGGAGGAGAGGGCAGGACCACCTCCCAGCCCTCAGGGGAATGGGGAAGGCGAGAAGGATGCTGAAAGGAGCTCCCACCCAATGGTGATGCGTGAGACTGCCTCCCTGGCTCCCCTGATCTGGACAGTCCATGTGCTCAGACATGCTGAATGTCTGAAGATTCTAGAGGTCCCAGCATGGCGTGTCAGGGAGCTGGGACCAGGGAGTGGGTTTGGCTCCAGCAGATCCAGTGGGAATGGCGCTAGACTACTGGGAAGGTTAATGGAAACTTTTCAGCCAAAGCTTGTCGCTTGGGGTCAGCATATAAGGACCAGGTGTCTCAAGGAATCCAGAGAGTAGGCACTCCCCAGAACCTTGGAGGTGGCTTAATCCATCCTCCCCGTCAATGTAGCATCGTCTCTGAAGCCCGCCAGCCTGGGCTCAGCCCCTCAGAAAGGTGACATCTCACTACCTCCTGGTCTCTGTAGCCCATTTGGCTCTGCTCATGCTCAATTGCTCAGTCATGTCTGACTCTTTGTGACCCAACGGACCATAGTCCGCCAGGCTCCTCTATCCTTGGGGATTTCCCAGGCAAGAATGCTGGAGTGGGATGCCGTTTCCTCCTCCCCCCGGGGGGATCTTCCGAACCTAGAGGTCGAGCCCTCATCCCTCCTGGCCTGCAGGTGCATTCTTTACCACTGAGCCACTGGGGGAGCTCTCATTTGGCTTTAGAGCTCTTCTAACTGGCAACGCAAGCTGGCCTCCCCCTGGTCCCCACCGCAGCTGCCGCTGTCCTCCAAGAGGGAGAAATGGCCAATATGAGTGCCTACCATGGTCGTGCGGGGTATCCACTCATTTATTCTTAAGCAGCAACCCTAGGAAGTGGGCACTGTCACCGTCCTCACTGTACATGTGACAAAACTGAGGCACAGAGAGGTTAAGTAACTTGCCAAAGGTCACACAGCCATAGACAGCAGCACTGTTCCCTTCCCTGGTCCAGGGCAGCCACGGAGATTTAAAGATGGCAGCTGGCCTCTTCCTCCAGGCGGGAAGAGGGTACAGTCTAAAGTCCCCTCATTTCTCCTGGGCGCGCTCTACCAGGCCTGTGAGTCTCTGAACAGACATGGACTTTCTTGTGTGGCCTCCAGTACTATCAAGCAGCCGTGCTTTGTTCACAGAGCCCGAGGATGTGTTGGCATCTCCTGGACAGGGGACTTGCATTACAATTCTTGGACTGTGTCCTGAACCACAGTGAACCAGGAGTGTCTGTTGTTCCCAGTCTCCCTCCTACACTGCCCAGGACTCTACCTGACCTCTCCTGCCAATCGACCATCACACACAGTTGCACAGGTCGCGCACTGCTCTTCACACGGACTGTGCGATGAATGAGCCCTCTCCCAGAGGTGTGATGTTGCCACCTGCCCAGCTGCCTGGGCAACAGATCTGTCTTGGGTTCTGATCGGAGCTGGATGGGATTTTTACCTGCCCTTAAAAAGCTTTTCCCAGACAGATTTGATGGTCCTGGGATCGTCTCTCCACGCCTTGTCGCCAGGCCCTTTGAGATCCAGCTTGCTGTGGAGCTGGCAGGGTTCCACGGGGCCTGTACCCTTCTTGCCCAAGCTGGAGCTACAGGAAACCTCGTCCGCCTTGAACGTGTCCTTTACTGCACACGTACAGAGGAATGAGGCAGCCCAGGGTTCACCACCCCCCGGTGCCGGACTGGGACTGGAACTCAGACCTCCTGACTCCGGGACCTTGGCCCCCTTCCCGCTCTCCCAGGCGGCTCTCTCTAACCCTGTTACTTCATCCTGTTCCTTAGCACCATGAGGGCATCTAGAGGGCAAATGCGTCCCCGCCTCCTCGGATTTCCTAACAGCACTCAGCAGCAGCCTGGGTAATTGCTGGGTCTTGTTCCCTTCTCCGGCTCCTTAGACAAAGTACAGAGACGCCACAAACACCGAGGCCCGGCATCTGGGGAGTGGGTTTAGCCACAGCTCGTTAGAGAGCGTGGAGCTGGGACTGGAGACCTGAGCGTCTCCCAGAGGCGGGGTAAGTCAAAGCAGTGCCACACAAGGACAGGCAGGGGTTGCTCTGATCGGGGCCCCTCTGGCTTTGGGGGCAGGTGTGTGGCCATAGTTCACTCTTTAGCTCATCAGACTTTGACTGTCGACACTCTGTCCAGCCCATGTCAGGTACAAGGTATATGTACAGAGAACCCGCCTTCCTTCCCTTTGAGAGCTTATATGGTCTACTGGGGGAAACAAGTGTTACCCGGACTAGACTGTGGAAGGCATTCAGGGCCATCATGTGCAGTTGTACAGGTGTGCACTGCCCAACTCTTACAGGCATCCTTCACAGACACTCTGAGATGAATGAACTGTCCCCTGAAGGTGCGATGCACCACCAAGCCTAGCTGTCCACGATGGCTTTAACATCCAGGGAGGACCCCTCCCATGGTGGGAAGTGAGACACAGGAGGTGGCCGGTGCCAGTTAGAAAAGATCTCACCCCAAAGAAGGTGCTTAAACTGAGTCTTGAAGGACGAGCGGCGCGTGTCCAGCCAAAGAACAGGGAAGGGCTTGCCGGGCTGTGGAAAGAATATTTCTCAGCCTTTGGGTGCGTGGGATGGGACAGGCAAGAGTTCCGGAGAGGCGTCTAGGCACGCATTCATGTGGAGCAGAGTGATGGAGAGAGGCAAGAACAGACTCAGAGTGACGGGCGGGGCGGTGGAGGTGGGGTGAGCTGAGAGACGTGTAGGACACTGGGGGGAATATGAGACTGGGGCCTCCTGAGTTTGGCCAGAGGAGCAGCTGCAGGTTCCTCTGGCCAACTCGCCCTCCCCGAGGCCTGGCCATGCCAAGGTGCACATTCCGAGATGGATGTCTACCAGCTGGCCCTCAGCCGCGGGTCCCATCAACAGCATAGTCATACCCCCGTTTATACAGAGGCTGATGTTGCCTTCTGCCGGTGTTTACGCCCTCGGGGTCGTTTATGTGGTCTATTTCTGGAGCATCCCTCACCACCAAGAGGGCACCAAGAGCAAGCACCACATCTGTCTGCCTTCCCAGGGCTCTCGGACGGCTGAGTTGCCTGCCCTCCCCATCCCCCCGACCTGGGGTGTACGTGCTTGTGGCATTCTGGTGATGGCTAGGGAGAGGGGGTTCCTGAGGCTCTTAGCACATGGGGGTCCCCAGGAAGGAACTAGGCCAGACCAGCGATTGCCACTCACTAAGGTGCTAATGTGCTGCTGTCCCTCAGCAATTACAGATTTTGCTTTCAGCAATTATTGTCCAGGCAATAGTTGCAAATTGGATGTGGGACAGGCAGGGGCAAGAGATGTAATTTGAAAACCAAAGACCTGGAGGGAAATTGAACAGTGTGTGCTGCTGGTTGAGCCGAATGTCAAGGAGGCGGAAGGGTGCCACCTCATTATGACTCTGGCACCAGCGCTTTGCTGAACTCCGGGTTCATGGCAGTATAATCTACATATACAGTAACAGTCACCCTTTTTAGGGTAGTTCTTTCCGTTTTGAAAAGCGTATACAATCTCGTCGCCACCACAACGATCACGAATCCAAACACCGGACTTCCCTTGTGGTCCAGTGGTTAAGAATCCACCAGAGGTCATGAGTTCGATCCCTGGTCCAGAAAGATTTCACATGCCTCGGAGCAACTCAGTCCACAAGCCGCAGCTACTGAAGCCTGTGTGCCTAGGCCCCACGCTCACCAGCAAGAGAAGCCATGGCAATGAGAATCCCGCGCAGCCCAGCTAGAGAGTGGCCCCTGCTCGCTGCAGCTAGAGGAAGCCTTTGCCCAGCAAAGAAGACCCAGCACAGCCATAAATAGTCTTTTTAAAAAGAAACCGAACACCTCCTTCACCCCAAAAGGTTCCTGGTGACTTTCAGACATCAACCCCAACCCAACGCCAGGCCCAGCACAGCCATAAATAGTTTTTTAAAAAGAAACCAAACACCTCCTTCACCCCAAAAGGTTCCTGGTGACTTTGAGACATCAACCCCAACCCAGCGCCAGGCAACCAGCGATCTGTCTGCTCTGTTCTCCATCCTTACAGCTTTGCCTCTTCCAGAATGTCACACAGAAGTAAGTCAGAGAAGCAGAAACATTGTATGACCTCCCTTATATGCGTAATCTAAAGGACATGATACAAAACAGGAAGAGATTCACAGACTTAGAAAGCAAATTTATAGTTGCTGGGAGTGGGGGGAGCGGTGGGGACAGTTAGGGACTTTGGGACGGTACACACTGCTAGTTAAATGGATAACCAGCAAGGTCCTCCTGTAGAGCCCGGGGAACTCTGCTCAGTGTTATGTGGCAGCCTGGGTGGGAGAGACATTTGGGGGAGAATGGATGCATGTATACGTATGGCTGAGTCCCCCTGCTGTCCACCTGAAACTATCGAAACGTCGTTAATCGGCTATACTCCAGTACAAGATCAAAAGTTTACAAAGCAAGGTGAATCAGAATCACACGAATGGAAGCGCGGAGTGCGCGGACCTGTGGGGTGTGGCTTTTCCGTAGCCCAGTGCTCGCGAGCTGCATCCGCGTTATTGCAGGAGCCACTCGCTCACTCCTCTTGGTTGCTGACTCGTATTCGCTGGCGAGGACGTGCCACAGTTCACCCAGCTCTCCGGCTGCAAGGAGGATGTTCGGAATGCTTGCCGTTGGCGGGGGTGGGGGGGTTTACAGATAAAGGCTGTAAAAATTTTGCATACAGGTGTTTGTGTGGCCACGTTTTCATTTCTCTTGAGTCCATACCCAGGAGTGGGATTGCCTGTGGTCATGTATGTTTCACTCTGTAAGAAACTGACAAACCATTTTCCCCAGCAGCTGTACCACTTTGCATTCCTACCAGTTCCGGTGGATCTCATGCCTTGTGAAAAATTTAAAGAAAAAAAGGGGAGGGAGGTGGGAGGGGGCATTCAGGATGGGGGCACACATGTGCCCCCGAGGCTGCTTCACGTCGATGTATGGCAAAAGCCACCACAATATTGTAATTATCCTCCAGTTAAATTAATTTTTAAAAAAATAAAAAAGGGGAAAAGGGTGCTGTGGGGGTTCTGGTGACAAGGCTTCAGTGTTGGAGGGCGGCTGCCAGGAGAGGGGAAACCGGGAGGAGAGAGGTTTGTGTAGCCCTCCGGCCACCCCCATCCCGTGACACTTCAGGATTCCTTTCCCATTTTAATCTTCTTAGAAGCGCCGTTCGGACCCTTGCCAGGGCTACTCGTTGGACCTCTTTCTGTCACGACTTCCCATGATGGATGAGTTTTACACGCTGGGCGCGGAGCCCAAGCTGAGCCTCACTCTTGAGATCAGTGACACCGGAAAAATAAATGACCGTAGGCAGTTTCCCACACACCACTGCCTGAGCGTGCCGTCTCCCTGTCGCTGCGCCTGGGGTGTTCTGGGGGCCACTAGCCGGATGAGGAGCAGGGAGACGGGCAGTGAGAGGAGGTAACCCTCCCCCTCGCCCAGTGACAGCCTCAAAGCCCAGCCCAAGGGCAGCCTGGACACGGAGCCTAGCCTGTCTGCCAGGTGCCCAGAGCATGCTCAGGGCTGAGACCAGCAGGGATGAGATACAGAAGGACAGGCTGATTGCTGGACCCTCCCTGGCCTTGGGAAATTGATGGTCCCACTTGGGGTAGGGGATGAGTAACTTACACCCCAGGCTAAGCAGTGTTACCAGAGGCGGTTCAGGGATCCATGCCCCAAAATGGCACACACAGCCACACCCCTCTCTTGTACAAGGAAGAAGGGTGCCCTAAAGGTGGGGCTCTTGGTGGGGTAACATGACTTGGGCCCTGAATGACAGTGGGGGCTCTTGACTTGGTGAGGATAGGGGCTGGGACCATGGGCAGGGGACACAGCACAGTGACATAGGCCTAGAGGTCAGAATGTAGGGGGTTTGGGTAGGCTGGAAAAGACAGTTCATCTGCATGGTTTCTGCCAGAGCTGCCCTTGGGCCTAGAGGTGACCCTGGAGGCTG
Organism: Oreotragus oreotragus; assembly: GCA_006410675.1. Taxonomy (NCBI): domain Eukaryota; kingdom Metazoa; phylum Chordata; class Mammalia; order Artiodactyla; family Bovidae; genus Oreotragus; species Oreotragus oreotragus. The sequence continues at coordinate 459,272 of SJYX01013596.1, forward strand.
GCCAGCTCGGGGGTCCCCACAGACTGGGGAGGAAACGATCGTCATCTCTAGGCCTCTCTGAGACCCCCTGAGTCAGAGCTGGGGCACTGGCGGGAGAAAGAATCAGTACACCCCGACCCTGCTCCGGCAGCCTGGGTCAGAGTGCTGGGTGCACCGGGTCACGGGTGGGCGGCTGCTGCGGGATCTGCTGAGACTTAACAACATCCTGTGTCTGTCTGTCCGTCCACCCAGGTGCAAGTTCTTCAGTCTGACCGAGACCCCGGAGGATTACACCATCATTGTCGATGAGGAGGGCTTCCTTGGTATGCGCTTCTCTCCCTGGGGGCTTGGCTGGACCGTGGCCTGTGGTCAGTGCTGGCTGCTCGCCCGCCTGTTTCTGCCCCCACTTGCTGGTGGGTTACAAAGTCGGTAGAGCTTCCTTCTCTCCCCTCCGTGTTCTGATCCCTCAGGAAGGGACCCACGGCTGCGAGGGGGCAGTGCTTACCCACCCGGAATTAAGGCCACCAGGGAAGGAGGGGGCTTGTTCTCTGGGGGCTCCTCCCACAAGGGGGGTGCTTTCAAGCATCCTCAGTCCTTGTTCCCATGGGAACAAGCCACGGTCACCATCCTATGATTTTCCATGATCTTCCTTCCCTGGTGACTCGGACAGTAAAGGATCCACCTGCAGTGCAGGAGACCTGGATTTGATCCCTGGGCCGGGACGATCTCCTGGAGAAGGGAATGGCTACCCACTCCAGTATTCCTGCCTGGACATTTCCACAGACAGAGGAGCCTGGCAGGCTACAGCCCATGGGAGTGGCAGAGTCGGACACGACTGAGCGAATAACACTTTTCTTCCATCTTTTATACAATGCCTCAGGCTATCACCAAAGTTCCTACCCTATCTTTCTTCCATCTTTGAAACTGAGGTATAATTTGCCTACTATAGAGTTCATCTTTTTTTTTTTTTTTGGCCTCACCATGCAGCATGTGGGATCTTAGTTCCCCAACGAGGGATAGAACGTGTGCCACCTGCCCTGGGGGCATCTTAACCACTGGCCCACCAGGAAAGTCCCACAGAAAACCTGCTTTTTAAACAGATTGTGTCTTCTGTCAGAGATGAATTGTGGGTTCGTCTGCTGGGCTCCAGCATGGACTTTTAGGTGGTTCCTAGGTCTTTGTTTTAAAACCGTTTGACTTGAACGCTCAGGCCCATGACTGTTCCTTTGTCCCACAAGGAACTCCTTTACAGTGAAATTGCATGTTAAACTCTTGGTATTGATACATTTTCCCCAACTCCTGTTGAAACAGAAAGACTCTGGCGCTTGGTGGGCCCTCAGACACCAGGCCCTTAGCTAAGCATCCGATGGGGTTTATCTCACGTAATCCTCCAGGCGTCTTCTGGGGTCCATCCTAATTTCAGCCCACGTTTGAAAGCTTAAGAAATTGAGACGTGGTGATTTTGTCCAGAGTCACACAGCCAGGATGAAACCCTGCCCACCTGACCCCAGGACTCTTGGCCCTGATGCTGCTGGGTGGGAAAGGCCTGACCTGCCTGTGCGGAGGGCATGGCCACGTAGCGCAGGGACCCGCAAGCCCCGCTGTCAGGAGTGGGGGGCTCCCCGCTACGGAGCTGCCACCTGGTGTCTGGGAGGTGACAGGTGCCTCAGCGATCCACCAGGGACTGTCCTCAGCTCTGAGAGGCTATTTTCAGGGCCTTGGGTGATGGGTAGTGACAGAAATAATAACCCCTTTCAGTCTTGAGATGGTCCACCTTTCCTCTAGGGACAGGCAGGCCTGAGGCTGGGGCAGCCAAAGGTCCACCCGCCAGGCGAAGGCCTTACAGGGCCAGTGGGACCCCGCTGTCAGAGCTGGGCCTGGAACCCCAGCTACCTGAACCCCCCGCTTGACAGTCCTGAAGCTCAGCCCTGCGAGGGGGGTTTTCTCTACACCCCGCCACAGGCTGGTGGCAAGGCGAGACTGGAAGGCATGCCACGAGGCCAGAATGAGGTCCTCCCGCCTTTACACCGTGATCTCCTGCCCATCAGTCTCCCTCTCTGGGCCTCAGTTTCGTAGTCTGTGAAATGGGAGAGGGCCTGACTTCTGAGCCAGGTCGCTAAGCAAATGGGCAGCATTCTGCCCTGAGAATTCAGAGAGGCAGACCATGTAAGGGGACGGCACTGGCTCCCCTGGGCCCTTTGCCCCGTCCTGGGAAGTCGAGTGTAGGAGCACATGAAATGATGTCAGAGGTTACCCTGCACCCCGGGTCTGGTAGTGAGGCGGAGCCTGACCACAGAGACCGAGCTGGGGGGACGGGGCGGGGAACAGCGAAGGTGGAGGAGTGGGAAGAGGGGCCTGGGCCGAGTAGAGAGAGAGGTGGGGACAGCCGCTCTCTCCCTCCCCAGCCCTTCACTTGGAGCCTCCGTGTGCCCCCTGCGCTGAGAATGGCAGAAAACAAAGGCCACCGAGGCCAGTACCCTGGGGGAGCCGACGGGCTAATGGGGCCAATTGTAGACTCCACTCAGCTGCTCACCCCATACGACTGTGGGGACTTAAATGAACCAAAATTAAATAAAACGTTCGATTGTATTTTTTTTTTCTGTAGCACCACATCTCACATGCCCCGTAGCCATGTGAGGTGAGTGGCCTTGGACAGCATAGGTGTAGACTGTCTCCCTGAACCCCGAACTTCCTCTGGGGCAGCGCTGGTTCCCAGGTCATGAGGACTTCAGCTGTTGCTCCAGAGGACGTGGGAGCCGCCAGGCGGCTCTGAGCCACAAGGAGCTTGGAATAGGCAGACAGAGGGCAGGTTCGTGACAGTCAACGTGGTCGTGATGCGTGAGCTGACCCTTACGGGAAGGACCCCTCCAGAGTTTTCCCAAGAAGGCTTTTGGGATTCGGTCATCGTAAAAAGGGACTTTTTAAAACTTTTCCTGGTAAATCTGTTTATTAATATTTATTAATGTTTATAAAATGGCTTTAGCTGACGAGACCATTGGGGCACCCCAGCCCTCAGGGGCTCCTAGGACTGTCTTTGCTCAAGATGGCATGGTTAGGGAGATTCCCTGGTGGCCTGATAGTTGGGATTCAGCGTTTTCACTGCAGAGACCCAGGTTCAGGCCCTGGTCGTGGGGCCATGCTGCTTGTCACGTGGCAAGGCCAAAAATACCAAAAGAAAAAAATAGATGGCAGGGTGGGGTCTCACAATGCTGTCCCTCGGAAGTCCCCTCTGGCCAGTTCCAGGCTCCGTAGGATTTCAGAATTGAGCTGGGACTCTTGGCTCTGGCCGGGCCATGATTCCTCTGGCGGTCCTGGAGCTGAGAAGTCTCTCTTCCGACACTCCAGGTAACAGGTGGAAGCCCGAAATCAGAACCTTTTTTTTAAAGCCTTTCCTCCCGCTCCACCTCCCAAGCCCCTTCCCTTCCCTGGGAGGCAGCCTGCCTCTCCAGCCAGCCTAGCAGAGGACTGGCCCTTCTCAGGCAGCAGGGCCAATGGGCTCCCTAGGCTGTGGTTGCCATGACGACCAGAGCTGGGCAGGTAGGAGCCTGGGTAAGGCCTCCAGAGCCGTCCCGCACAGCCTCCCTCGGGCGTCGTCATGACCCTGAGAGCCCCCTTAACTCCCCAGGCTCCAGGCCCCTCTTCCAACCCCTGCGCCAGTTGGGGACCTGGCCTCCTTCTCATGCGATGCCCGCACAGAGCATGAGAGTCTGCATAAGGCAGACCTGGGTTTGAACTCTGGCTCTGTCATTGCCTAAGTGATCTCGGTTAAGTCACCAGTCCCTCAGAGCTCGGGTCTGTCCCATGAATGGGGTGAAATAACAGTCTTGGTCCAGGATCGGTCTGGACAGACAGCCGCAATGCACAGAAAGTCCCGTGGCTACCTGTCCGTGCAGCTGCACACACATGCCATGTCCCGTGCGTAGCCTCCCCGGGCGCTCTCTCTGCAGGACGGGCTGCGTAGGATGGTCTTCACAAGCTAGTCAAGGAGACTCCGGGATCACTGGCCCCCTGACCCTGCCCCGCCGTGTCCCTGGTGGGGCCCCCGGCAGGATCCCCAGGCTCTCAGGAGGGACTTGAGTGATGGGTCTGATGGAAGCAGGGAGAGAAATCTTGGGTCCTCCATCCTGTCTTCTCCTGGCCTCCCTTCCTTCCACCCCCAGCTCCCCCGGGAGGTTCCTGAGAACCCATTTTGAAAACCATAGGATCCGATCCACCTGGATAAGGTGATAGCAGGACCTGGCACCTGGAAGGGTCGTGAGAACCAGAAACCACAGAATCGCTGCCAAGTACTCATCACTTCACAGCTGGGGACTGAGGCCCAGCACAGATAAACCTCTTGTCCCAGGGTCCCCGCCCTACTGAGCTGCCCAGCACATCCAGACTCCTCTGAAGGTCTTCCCTGCTGGGTCCTCCCAGGAGGGACAGAGGCCAGTCTCCCGTCCTCCTCTGACAGATGAGGGCGCTGGGGTCCAGAGGGCGGGCTGGCCAAGGTTGCACAGCTGGGGCCTATCAGTCACAGGCCGGCCCTCTGTGTCCCCCTCCAGAACTGCCCTCTTCGGAACACCTGAGCGTGGCCGATGCCACCTGGCTGGCCCTCAATGTGGTGTCTGGCGGCGGCAGCTTCTCCAGCTCCCAGCCCATCGGCGTGACCAAGATCGCCAAGTCAGTGATCGCCCCGCTGGCCGATCAGAACATCTCGGTGTTCATGCTGTCCACCTACCAGACGGACTTCATCCTGGTAAGCCGGGACGCAGGCACCCCCACCAGCGTGATCCACAAAGTCTGTGCCCCTGCCCCCATTTCATGGTCTGCTCAGAGGAAGGTCAAGGGGACCTTGGGGTCATCAGTCCAGTGCCAGCATGGACTAGGCTAGGACCGGGCTGGGCTCTAGCGCCATGCACTGCCTGCCCTTTGAGTGGATCCTGCTTGGTTTGAACTGGATGCCAGATGTGTGGGTGGGATGCCCTCACAGCTAGACTTCTGGCTCCCACAGCCCTTCCTCCAGGGGAACAGGCGTTTCTGGTCAGAGCTGTTGAGTTGCTAAACCATGTGTGACTCTTTGCAACCCCAGGCTTCCTTGTCCTTCATTATCTCCCGGAGTTTACACAGACTCATGTCCATTGAGTCGGTGATGTCATCCAACCATCTCATCCTCTGCTGCCCCCTTACTCCTGCCCTCAATCTTGCCCAGCATCAGGGTCTTTTCCAGTGAGGAGTGAGGTGGCCCAAGTATTGGAGCTTCAGCTTCAGTATCAGGCCTCCCCGTGAATATTCACGGTTGGTTTCCTTTAGGATGGACTGGTTGAATCTCGCTGTCCAGTCGCAGAGCTGACAGCAATTCCTGGCCACCGTGTTATTTGTGCGCTTCTCCCGAGGGGCGTGGTATGCGGGGCAGGTCCAGCACCACATTCTAAAGGAAGCAGGGCGTGGACCCACACGTCCCTGCCCTCGGTGGAGCATCTTCTCCCCTCTGGTCCTCCCTCTGTCCCTGGAGAGTCACGTGCCCCTGGTCCCACGTGCCCCTGTCCCAACCAGGACAGCAGGAGGCCAGGACGGGGACCCTGGTTCTGGGCACAGAATTTCAGACTGAAGGGGCCAGTGCCCCCAGCCCCGCTCCATCCGGGAATCATGGTACACTCACTTCATTGACTCTTCGCCCCCAGGTGCGTGAGCGGGACCTGCCCTTCGTCACCCACACCTTGTCATCAGAGTTCACCATCCTGCGGGTCGTCAATGGCGAGACGGTGGCAGCTGAGAACCTTGGCATCACCAACGGCTTCGTGAAGCCCAAGATGGGTGGGTTGAGGGAGGGGAGGGTTGTGCAGGGAAACTTCAGGAATTGACCAGGTCCTGCCCCAGGGCACCCCCATTCTCAGAGCCTCGGCTGAAGGCCAGGCAACACATGGTTCAACAGTCCTCAGACCAGGGTCTCCTGGACACAGCCAGAAATGGCCAGGGGCCACTGCTGACCCAGCCCAGGGTATCAGTGTGTGCCTCCCAGAGGCAGTGACTCTCAGGCTGGAAAACTTACACAGCACAAGTAGGAGCTAATAAGATAGGTGGTGAAGTTTGGGAAGGGCTTTCCAGGCAGATGGCATGGCATGTGCAAAGGCCCAGGGGTCTGGGGGGTGAGCCCAGAGAATTAGAGCTGCAGGGGGTGCTGGGAGCTGCAGAAGTGACCGGGGCCGGGCCTCCCCAGAGCAGCTGCTGGCTGACCGCTGCCCCCCCAGGGCCCTTGCTGCCTCCTGGCCTCAGCATCCCCCGTATTTGTGCTCCCACAGTCCAGAGGCCCGTCATCCACCCACTGTCCAGCCCAAGCAACAGATTCTGTGTCACCAGCCTGGATCCCGACACGCTGCCCACCGTTGCCACACTCCTCATGGACGTCATGTTTTACTCCAACGGGTAGGGCCCCCTCGGGGGTGAGGGGCCGCAGGGTGGGCCAAGGAGACCCGAATCTCCCTACAAGCCCTAGTCTGAGGGGAGGCACAGGCCTGCCCTGGGAGCTAATCCGAGGGAGGAGAAACAGACCTATCCTGGGAGCTAATCCAAGGGGGGAGCCACAGACCGGTCCTGGGAACTAGCTTGAGAAGAGAGACATGACTCTACCCCCAAATCCCCTTTCTTAAAGGAGAGAATTGATTCATTGCAAACCCCAAAACTTGTTGAAACCCCAGGCCCACATGTAGATGTTATGAACACCCCAGGGTCCCCTGAGCTCCTGGGCAAGCCCAGTCATTTGAAGAGCCAGGAACTCAGGTTTTTTTCTTTTGGTGGATGACAACTTTGCATTTTTCCTCAGGGCAGATTTTAAGTTTCGGCCAACACCAAGTGGGGTGGGATCAGGGGCCAGCAAGCTGCCAGTGACCACAGACGGGGCCCTGAGATGTTGGCCAACACAGGGACAGAGAAACCCTGTCCAGGAAGGGGCAAGGATAGCCCATGCAGGGGGCCAGCTGGGTCTTCAGCACTATGAAGTGTGGCGCTCACCCCCGCAAATGCCGTGGAATCACCTGCAGCTCACAGGTGTGGAGACCAATGAGGGGCAGTGGCTCAGGGTCCCCCAGCAAGGCAGGTCAGTGCCTTCCCAGACACCCCATAGCTAACAGGCCGGGCAGGCGGGCCAGGGGGGTCAGGGTGAAGTGGGCCCCCCGCTCCACCCCTCACCATCTCCGCCGGCCCCCAGAGTGAAGGAGCCCCTGGCGTCTGGCGATGACTGCGATCTCATCCGCTTCTTCTCCTTCTCCCTCATCGAGGGCTACATCTCCCTGGTGATGGACGTGCAGACCCAGCAGAGGTGAGCCAGGCCCCGGGCGGAGGCTGATGGTGGGCCCCTCACCCACCTGGTCCTAACAAGCCCCGCCCTAGCCCTTCATTGGAGGTGAGCGGCCCCAGCTTACAGGTGACAGGCCGCTCAGAGACGGAGGCCCCGAGTCACCAGTGCTATCCAGTGCTGTCCGTCCCCCTACCCCCTCCCCCAGTCTGGAGCTGAGGAGGGGTACCCTGACCAGCCTGAGCAAAGGGCGCAGTTGTTCCCAAAGCCCAATCCCAGCTTTGCCTAC
>SJYX01013596.1:466945-494877 GCA_006410675.1 Oreotragus oreotragus
TGTGGACTGAGGGCTTGGAGGGTCCTTGGGGCCCCTGAGTTCCAGCCCAGCATCAATGCCCCAGGGACAGGGAGCGTTCCAGGGAGAGCTGGCAGAGGGAGCACGCTCAGCATCTGGGGGTTGACATCTCTCGCTCCCTTTTAAGGTTTCCTAGTAATTTGTTGTTTACGAGCGCATCTGGGGAGCTCTGGAAGATGGTGCGGATTGGAGGACAGCCCCTGGGATTTGGTGAGCCCCTGGGGTTCGACACTGTTTCATGTGTAGTAGTGGGTATCTGTTCATCCCATACTCATTCTAATTCCCCCCCCCACTGGCCCCCTTTCCCCTTGGGTAACCCTGTTTGTTTGCTGTGTCTGTGAGCCTGTTTCTGTTTTGACTGAGTTCAGTTCTTTGGCGGGGGCACTGGGCTAGGTCTTTGTTGCTGTGTGGGCTTCCCCTGGCCGCATGCTCCCCAGCTGCGGTCAGGCTCCTCACTGTGGCGGTTCCTCTCACTGCAGAGCGTGGGCTCGAGGCTCTGGGGCTTCCGTGGTTGCAGCTCGTGGGCTCAATAGTTGTGGCGCACAGACTTACTTGCCCGTTGGCACGTGGAATCTTCCCAGAGCAGGGATCGAACCCGTGTCCCCTGCATTGGCGGGTGGATTCTTAACCGCTGGACCACCAGGGAAGTCTGCGAATTAGTTCATTTGTATCATATTTTAGATTTAACGCATAAGCGGTACCATATGATACTTGTCTTTCCTGATTTTCTTCTTAGTATGATAATCTTCTTAGTATGATGATCCACCCATGTTGCTGCTGCACATGGCATTATTTCATTTTTTATTAAGGCTGAGTAGTATTCCATTGTATATTCCGATGTATTCTGTAATATCCCGATGTACCACATCTTTATCCATTGATCAGTGGACATTTCAGTCGTTTCTGTGTCCTGGCTGCTATGAACACAGGGATGCGTGTTTCTTTTCAAAGTAGAGTTTTGTCCACATATATGTCCCAGAGTGGGATTGCTGGATCACATGATAATTCTACTTTTAGTTTTCTGCGGAACCTCCGTATCTGTTTTCCATAGTGACTGCACCAACTTACATTCTCACCATCAATTATAGGAAGGTTCCCTTTTTCCCCCCACCATCCCTGGCATTTGTTATTTGTAGACTTTTAAATGATGGCCATTCTGACTGGGGTGAGAGGTGGTACCTCATCGTCATTCTGTAAACATTTCTCTAATAATTAGCCATGCGTATCAGCTTCTCTTTTTATTCCCAGATTTGGTTTAGAGTTTACCAAAGCACACCCAGTATAATAACATTACAGAAAAAAAGAAAGGATGACGGGAGAATTCAGGTGGGATAGTGAGTGAAACTCGAATCATGTTAGCATCTGTCGCTGTGTGCTGCTTTGAGTGGCCTCACGGGCAGGCACCAGGGGTCCTGGCATTTGGCATATAAGCAGCAGCAATGGGACCTACCTTCCTGGAATGCGGAGGGTTTTAACGCCAGGCTAATAGCTATAAATAGCCGTGCCAGGCTTCCCTGGTGGCTCAGTAGTATAGAATCCACCTGCCAGTGTAGGAGACACAGGTTCGATCCCTGATCCGGGAGGACCCCACATGCCGCAGAGCAGCTAAGCCCACGCGCCGCAGCTACTGAGCCTGCTCTCTAGAGCGTGGGAGTGTCAGCTCCGCAGGCCTGCGCAGCCTAGAGCCCAGCTCTGCAACCAGAGAAGCCACGGCAGTGAGAAGCCCGCCCCCGGGGAAGCCCACAGCGGGAGCGTAGCCCCCGCTTGCTGCACCTAGAGCAGCCATGAAGGCCCCGCACGGCCAAAAGTAAGGAAAATAGCCCTGCAAGAAAAACAACTGTTTGAGAGTCAGAAAGAGTCGAGATTGGCAGATGTCATGTGTTTCTGATCATGGTTTGCAGGAAATGTGTTTTCCATCACAGCCCAGCACACACATACCCGAACAACTTGATGCTTCCACACAACTGCACCCAGGGCGGTGCTGTCCGAGCCCTTTGCCCTTCCCTTTCCCATCGTCTTCTGTTGCTGTTAGTTTTATTTACTTGTTTTTGGCTGCACTGGGTCTGTGTTGCGGCCCGAGAGCTTCCTCTAGTGGCAGCGAGTAGGGGCTACTCCCTGGTTGCAGCGCACAGGCTTTGCGTGGCAGTGGCTTCCCTAGTCGCGGAGCGCAGGCTCAAGGCCTTCACTCGTCGCAGTGCGAGGGCCTCAGTGCCCTGCAGCGTGTGGCGTCTTCCCAGATCAGGGATTGAACCTGGGTCCCCTGCATCGGCAGGCGGATCCTTAACCACCGGACCACCAGGGAAGTCCCCTGTTTCACTCTATAAAGCGCTAGTCACCAGCCTTCTAAATTCATGTCCCAAACAGGCCAGCAGCCACTGTTTGAAAGGCACCATTCTAGACCCTCATCTCCCTCCTGCCTTATTTTCTAGAAATAAAAAGGAATGTGTCTGTAGTTTAAGAATCTTAGGACACAACCAGTCTCCACCACGAAGCAGGATAGACAGTCATCAGGAGTGCAGGCATGAGGCCTGTGCAACCACCAGAGGGGCCTGCGGGTCCAAGCCAGGAGCCCCGGGAGACCAGGCAGAAAAGCAGGAGCTTGAGAGACCTGTCGGGGAACGGCCGAGGCTGCACTGGGTGACATGGCAGGGGGAGGGCTGAGCGTGGTCCCCGCCTCTGTCCCCAGATGAGTGTGGCATCGTGGCCCAGATCTCCGAGCCCTTGGCCGCCGCAGACATCCCCGCCTACTACATCAGCACCTTCAAGTTCGACCACGCGCTGGTGAGTGTCGGGCACCCACCCCAGGGCAGGGGAGGCCCGGTCCGGCAGCTCCCAGATGTTTACTTCCCGCCCCTCTCAGGTACCGGAAGAAAACATCAGCGGCGTCATCAGTGCCCTGAAAGTCAGCCAAGCAGAGAAGCGCTAGAAGGGCCTCCTCCGCTCCTCCATCCACCCTCCCAGGCCTGGGCCCAGCCCCACCCTGAAGACTCTTGCAGTATTTCTCAACAGACTGGAAAACCGGCCCCGGGGCCCCCGGAGGCGGGGTCTCTAGGAGACGCCCCCGCTGGCTGACCCCACCAGGCCTGGGACCCAAGCCAAGGCCTCCCCGTGCCCTCCTCCTGCCTTCCTGGAGCTCCCAGACCCTCCAGAGAGCAACCCCCCTCCTGCTCCCCCACCCTCACCCCAGAAAATGATGTCCAGGGCTGAGGGAACTTGTCCACTGACCCACCTTCTCGTCCAGCCTCACCCACGGCCGAGGGCAAATGCTGAAGGAAGCTGGTGCCTCCTATGGGACACTGGGGTACCGATTGTCACGTCATCTTCCGGGGGCTGGCTGAGCAGGGCCGAGTTCATGGAGCCGGGGAAGGCCCTCGTGAGGGTGGGGGCTCTGGACCCCGTGGTCGCTGGTCTCTGGTCCCATCGGCTCTGGGCTGGTCCCTGCAGAGTGGAGGCCAGTGGGCGGCCCTCTAGTCCTGTGCTGGTGAGGCTCTGAGGGATCACAGGTGGGGCCCTGAGCTGGGCGGGGGACTCTGGCCACCTAGAACCTTCCTGGCTGCCAACCACAGGGCCTGTACCCCGACTCCCAGCAAGACTGCCAAGGGGCCCCTGTCCAGACCCTCCCCACCACTAGCGCTTACCCTGGGGGGCGGGGGGGTGGTTCCCTGGAGACCCACCAGCCTGGGGCAACAGCTCCTGTCCCTGTCCCCTCTGCTTTCCCTGGACCCTCCTGGGGCCGGCAGAGCCTCGGTTTTCCCCAAGTAGGGGCGTCCCCAGCATTCTGAGCTGGGGTTTTCTTAGGTCACCCCCACCCCCCCAGCAATCAACGAGACCAGCAGAGGGCTCCCCCATCGTCCTGCCCTCCTCTCCCTGCCCTGCTTGTGGGGGAATGTGGAAGGCCCCTGCCCCCAACTCGCCCGCCCACCCGCCCGGCCCTCTGTNAGCTGGGGTTTTCTTAGGTCACCCCCACCCCCCCAGCAATCAACGAGACCAGCAGAGGGCTCCCCCATCGTCCTGCCCTCCTCTCCCTGCCCTGCTTGTGGGGGAATGTGGAAGGCCCCTGCCCCCAACTCGCCCGCCCCCCCGCCCGGCCCTCTGTCGAGGGACCGTGGCGATCATGAGTACTTGACCTGGGAGGCAGCTTATCTGAGCCTTAATAGAGAAAACCGTTCCTTGTTGTAGTCTCCTATTTAATGTATTTGTTACCCAGGCTGCGGTTGGCAATAGTTTCAGGGGACAGGGCCTGCTGACGCTGTCGGGACCCAAAGTGTGACATCACTTGGTATGACATCCTGTGGCTCCAGGGTCAAGCCTGAGAACCGGAGCTGCCGCCAGGGGCCTTGGCTTTCCCTTCAGAGCAGGAAGCTGGGAGCAGAGGTCAGTTACGATCCAGGGGTCCCCAGGGGCACCCCACACACAGCTGCCAAGGCAGAGTGGTTCTAAGCCTCAGAGGAAGGTTTCAGCGGGCTGCGGGGAGACGGACAGCCGGGTGGCAGACCAGCCCCCGCCCCAGAGAGCAGGGCGACCCCCTGCCGCCCCAGCTGGCGGAGTTGTCCGAGAAGCTGGCAGGAGAAGGGCCATTCTCTTGACCGGGTGAAGCCCCACTCTGCCCCTTCTCCAGGCCACGTGGGACCCTCTGAGCCCTGGAAATCCACCGTGTTGGAGGTATGTCTGAATCCTTACGATGTTCAGAGCCCAAGCACTGATTCGGAACCTTTTTTTTTTTGGAAGTCATTTTGCACAAAACTCCAACCGAAACGTGTCAGTTGTTTGCTGGTTCCAAACCAGGGTGACCGCGTGGGCAGGGCAGCCCCTCACGTCCAGAGCACCCTCTCTGCGCCTGGAAGGCCTTGACTTTTCTGTGGCGTACCCTCCAGACCTCTTCCTGTCGACCCCTCCCCGTGTTGCTCCCCCGCCTCTCCTCCCCGCCGAGCAAGTGTGTCGGCCCCGTAACCCCAAGAAACGTGTGATTCCCCCCAGACTCCCTAGGACGTATATTGTACACACATATAAATACCTGTGTTTTATGTTGATATAGATATATACTGTAAATAGCATATATACTTGAGCAATATATATGTTAATATATACCGTGTGAGCGTGCACACACGTGTGTGCTGTATGTGTGGGCCTGAGGGCCTCCGCCCCGCCGTGTCTGCCGTGCACACAGGCACGTTTTCAGCCACCGTGTATTTTTAATTCAAGTATATAGGCAATACGATGATCAGAGGAGCCGGCTGGCTGCCTCGGCCCTGACTTGAGAGAAGAATTAGACCAGCAACCGAGAGCAGAGCCCCAGGGTGGGGGTCCCTACCCCCTCCTCCCCGAGTCTCCTTCAAAAGCTGGGGTTCAGCCCCTCCCTTTAGTTCTGTTTCCCAGGCCTCTGGACACCCTTGTTTTATTTTGGGGACAGGGCCATAAGGGGGAAGAGCGCTTGGAAAGGAGCAGCCCCTCGCCACTGCCCGGCCCAGGTCTGCTTCCCCCCAGCACCTCCATCACCTGATCTCCTTCACCTGCAAGGTTAGAAGCCACAGGTTCTTTCCTCGGACCTCCCCCTAGGGACTAGCCCTGGGTAACTGAGAAAGAGATGGAAGCCCGGGACGTTGTTTCCTTGAGGGGTTGGTGCAAGGACTGGGCTCTCTGGGTTACACTGGTGTGTGTCCAACCCACTGGCCGGGAGCCGACACCCCGGGAGCCCCACCCTGTTCCCCACCCCTCCCCCTCCTCTTGCCACGTGGGGAGGCTGGAGCATCCTTGGTGTCCATGTGCCCGTGAGCCAGCGGCTTGATGTGCAGCATCCTGGGGGGAGAGAAAGTGATGGCCCACTGGCTGGCTGCCCCCAGGGGTCTCCAGACCCACAGGGAGGCGGCCCAAAGGGGCCCTGTTGAGCTGAGACGCTCTTGACTCTGGCTCACTGAGTGTGGAGCCCTGAAGCTGCCCCCAGGGTCCCAGGTGTGTCTCAAGTGTGCGCTGTTCCCTGGTAAGAAAAGCTCAAACCGTCGCACCACCCCCCTCCTCGCCTGCATCATCCATGAACACAGGGTGAGAGGTTAAGGCAGAGTGAGGACGATGGAGTCGAGACCCCCGCTTTGCCCCCACCCCCATTGTGAAAATCTGCCTCTTTGGTTCAGTACGCAACTTGGGCTCCCCTGGCTGCTGAGAAATCCCTTTCTGCCTCAGCCCCAGTCCTGGCCCAGCAGAGACTCAGCAGTGCCCACTTGACACCCCCTGTCTCGAGGGTCTCCAAAGCCCCCTAGGAAGTGGTGCCCTCCCCACTGCCCTCCGCCCAGAGCACCCATCCAAGCAGGAGAGGCTCACAACCCTCGCTTCCCCAGGATTCAGGGGTCCCAGAGCCCCCCAGGCACCAGCATTCTCCTCCTCCCGTCAGCTCCAGGCCCCAGGCCCCCGGTGGGGAGGGAGGGACCGGCTGGCCTGGAGCTGGCCACTGTGACCTCCCCAGTCGGGCAGTGCAGCCTCGGTGACGAGTGGTGTGTCCGGAAGATGCATGGTCGGCTGGGGCGTGTCCCCTCGGAGGTGACAGAGGAGGAGGCCTCAGAGCTCAGGACAGGAGGCTCCGGGGAGACGGGAAGGGCCAGCCCCTGACCCCCAGCCAAGGGCACGTTTGCCTGATGATCAAAGGTGAACCTGCCACCAGCGCCTTCCGGCCACAGTCCCGGCCACCTGGGCCACCTGTCTGAGTCCCTGGATCTGGATGTGGGCACAACTAGGGCCCATCCCAGCCCCAGCTGAGTGGGGACCCCCCGGGGGGTGGCGGACAAAGGTGTGTTGCCACTTTGCTGAGTGAAAGTGGTGGGGGCGGAGAAAGCAAGCGCCCCCAGGGTGTCTGCCCAGCCAGAGCTGGGGAGCAGTCCGCCTCCCACTGTCAGGGCTGCCATGAAGCAGAGTCGGCTGTTGGCTTGGCAAACAGAGCTTGGGGAAGGACGATGGGGTTGCCCAGCAGTGGAAAGACAGGGGCTTTGGCTTTTCAGGTTTCCTGGATACTGTGCTGAGGCAAGGGCGAGGCCTGGCGTGGGCAGTAGCCCTCTATTCAGAGAGGCTGCCTAGGAGGGGAGCGGCCAAGGTGGCGGATGGCGGTCAGCCCAGCAGAGGGCAGGCTTGGGAAGAGTGGCTGGGACTTGTGAGGGGAGTTGAGCCCTGGTGTAGCTAGATACCTTTTCTTACACTCCGGCTTCTTTTCATTTTTCAAATTAGAGGCAGTAAAAGCACTCTCTTCCATAGACCAAGGGAGATAGCTGTGGGGTGGGCTATGGCCTTCAGCTTTGAAACCCAAACCCTCCAAGAAAGCTTGTTTTCTTGGGAGGGGAGGATGGGAGCTGTGGGCTGAGGCAGTCTCTATCCTTGGAGCTGAAGGCCCCAGAGTGGCCTGGAATGGAGGTAGAAGCCTGTGGCCGGGCCTGTGGCTTCCATGGGCAGCCTGGTTGGTGAGGGGGCTTGTGGCTCTTGCTCTTGGTCAGGCAGGCTGTGAGAGTGGGAAGTGTTGGGAATCAGAGCAGAGTTCTGGGCACGTGTGTGTAAAAGTGCATGTGAGTGTGAACGTGTGCTGTGTCAACACTGGTGCATATGGGGGCACACACCTGCAGAGCCCACATTCGAGCAAAAGGACTGACTCGTTCAGTATTTCAAGGCCTCGGTATATTCTTACCGTGGGCCACATGCAGAATTGAAGGGGTGGAGATGGCAGGCCTCGAACTCCCCTTAACTTTGTTAAAACCGCTCTGGGGAGGGGACAGGCTTCCCCGGTGGCCCAGACGGCAGTGTGCCTGCAGCACGGGAGACCCAGGTTCGATCCCTGGCTCAGGAAATTTCCCTGGAGGAGGAAATGGTAACGCACTCCAGTGTTCTTGCCTGGAGAACTCCATGGACAGAGAAGCCCGGCGGGCTACAGTCCCTGGGGTGGCAGTCGGAGAGGTGACACTGGGGAGAGGTCAGAGGTGTCCCCGTGGGGCTCTGCTCCGCCCTGCAGAGGCCCGGTGGCCCATGCAGCCAGCCCCAAGGGCTAGACCTGCCCAGCAGACTCCTCAGAAGCAGCCAGCCCTGAAGACAGTATTTACAAGGAGAGGTTCTGGGGGCCAGTGCCCCCTTGCCTACTGGGACTCATCCACAGAGAGCGTCCCAACAAGTTGAAGGCCAGAGTGGGGGGTGAGGAGCTCGTGGAAAACAGGCCAAATTCAGGTCCCAGGGCAGAGGCCAAGCCTAGTGCATCTTCCTGTCCACTGCTTCAGCTTATCTGTTCAGAAAATGGTCCAGGGAGAGTTGGGCAGCATTGGCTCCAAAACGGGACGGAGTGGAGGGGCTAACGGCAAACAAAACCCCAAGCCCTCCTCTTGCTCTTTGCCAAAATCATTTCCGTTATCCCAAGCTGGGGGTGAGTGGATGTTGGCTGCACAGCGGAGTTCAGAGAGGCCGCTGCCCTGCCCAGGGCCTTGCCTTGGGGTCTGGCACGCCCCGGGTCACCAGCAGTACCAGTGGCACTTACATCTATCTGTCCCATGTTCTGGGCGCAAGGAGGATGGAGCAGCCCTGCCCAGGGCCCTCACGCTTTCTTTCTTTCTTGAAACACAAAACCCTCGAGATTCATGTACTGTATGACGGAGAGAAAAAAAGTACCTAATGTTCCCCCAAAAAAGACAGTATATTTTGTACTTTGTAAAGTGTTCATTAAAATGGGAAGAAAAATGATGTTGGCTGACGGCTGTCTGATTTCATGCTGATCCAGGACCAAGTCTCCTCCCTCTCTTCTCTGTACCGTGGTTGGGGGAACACCGGGCTGGAGCTGCAAGGAGGCAGAACAAGAATAGGAGAGGAAGTCGCCCTGAGAGCAAGAAGGGTGGTCTTAATGCTGTGTAACAAGTTGCCCCCAAAGTGTAAGGCTTGAAAACCGTCCATCTGTGTGTCTTGGTTTCTGTGGTTTGGAAGTGGGCAGCAGTTTGGGCTCAGAGTCTCAGGAGGCTGCAGGCATCTGAGAGCCTCTACTGGGACCAGAGGGTCCGTTTCTAAGGTGCTCCCCTCCACACGGCTGGCAAGATGGGCCTGGCTGCCGGCCTGTCCCCACATGAGTCTCCGCTGCTTGAAAGTCCTGACATTAAGTGCTTGGTTTTCCCCAGAGTAAGGGATTCAAGGACCAAGGCAGAACCTAAAAAAAAAATTGTTTTTCTTCTAGCCTCAGGATTCATGTACTATCCTCTCCACCATGTTCTGTCAGCATTGCAGCTCAGCTCTGACTGAACCCTGGAGGAGAACACACAGGGGTGTGAAAATCAAGAGGTCCAGGTAACCTTGGGGCCACCTTGGGAACTGACTGCTACATTCACCATTCCCTCCCCGCACCCCAAATCTCTGGCAGAGGCGGGTCTGGGGGCGAGGGTCCTGGGGAAGGATCAGGGGCGGGGGCCCTGCTGTGGACGCCACACCCCCAGGAAAGGTCTCTTGGTGCTGGAACCCCAGGAGCTGATGCCTCCAGACAAGAACCCCTGAGGTCAAGAGGCTCAGCATCCCTCCCACAAGCACCTTGGAGTTGGGTGCTCCCTCAGCAGGTGGACACAGGCTGCCCCGGCAGGAAAGGCTTGAGGGACTTCCCTGGGGGTCCAGTGGTTAAGACTGCACTTTTAATGCAGCAGGCACAGGTTCAATCCCTGGTCAGGGAGCTAAGATCCCACGTGTTGTGCGACGTGGCCGAAAAGGAAGCGGCCCAAAACCAGCAGGTCTGGACCTCGCACACCCTCACTCTGCTCCTCGCTGGTGTTCTCCACGGAGGGCAGGTGTGAGCAGGGCAGGGCTCTGCCTGCATTAGACCCCACCCTCCCCTCACCCCTGCCCTGCAGGAAAAGCAGCCCTAACAATGGAAGGGGGTGAAGATGGGAGCCGAAGCGCTCGTTCACCCGCCTCAGTTCAAGGAGCTGCTTGTACCCCCTCAGCCCTTGTGGCTGCTGCGAAGGCTCTTCCTCCTGGGGTTTGCAAGGACGAAGCGCCCTCCTCAACCCTTCACGCTTCCAACAGGGACCACAGCATCGGTGGGAACTCCGTTGTCGCCAGCAGTGGCAAACGCCTCCTTTTCCCACTGCTCATCCAGGCTGAGTGTCTGTAGGGCAGTGCCAAACCTAGGGTTGGGGGCTGGAGACCCAGATGACTCTGCCACGGCCCCTTGCACCTGAGTTGCTCCAGGTTTAAAGACGTGGAAATGGGCTATTTCGGGGAAGTGCAGTGCCAGGCTCGACCACAAGGGGATGCTGCCATGCTCTGGGGCCGCGACCACGGTCAGGCAGGAGGAACAAGAACCCAGGACATTAGGCTGAGCTTAGTTAAGCTGGGGGACCCAAACAAGGGACAGCAAAGGCGCAGAGAGCCTAGCGGAGAAGCAGGGTGGAGGAGGGCGGAAGTGGACGGGGCTGCAAGGAAATGCGGCTGAAATACAAGGTGGGTTGTCAGGCCAGCTGGAGGCTTCACACTCCACTACAGACCCTAGGGAGCCAGGGAGCCACGCAGGACATCGTGCAGGAGGCCAAACTTTGCATCTGAATGGTGAGTCTGGGTTACTGAATATGGCTGATAGGAAGAGCAAAGGGGGCAGCCAGGGTCCCGGGCTCGTATCTCAGGAGAGACGACCCTGGCCGACTCGGGAGCCTTCCCAGTGCAGTCAGGAACGGCGGGCACCGCGGATGTGGAGGGGCTGGCTGGTGCCCCTCCCCCCAGCTGGGCACAGAATTCCACGTGGGAACAGCTTCGGCTGCTTCTTGGCGGGATCTCACCGCAGCCTATCAGACTCTCCTGGAGGGTGGGAGGCGTTCCCTGTACCAGGACTCCCTCCCTGCACCCCACCCCACCGCCCAGAGTCTGATTCAACTCTTCTTGGCTTCAGTATAATTTTCAAAGTCCCCCAGCTCACTCTTGGGGCTTCCTTGATGGCTCAGTGGGTAAAGAATCCACCTGCAGTGCAGGAGACGCGGGTTCGATCCCTGGGTCAGGAAGCTCCTCTGGAGGAGGAAATGGCAATCCATTCAGTATTCTTGCCTAGAAATTCCCATGGACAGAGGAGGCTGGGGTTGCAAAGAGTTGGACGTGACTGAGCCCCAGAAAAGGACCCGCTCTTAAAAATACAGGGCCACAGGGGGAAAGAGCGCCCTCTGTGGTCACTCCGCCGCCCTTTGGTTTTTGATTAAATACAGGGCCACAGGCGGGGAAGGCAACGGCACCCCACCCCAGTACTCTTGCCTGGAAAATCCAATGGACAGAGTAGCCTGGTGGGCTGCAGTCCATGGGGTCGCTAACAGTCGGACAGACTGAGCGACTTCACTTTCACTTTTCTCTTTCATGCATTGAAGAAGGAAATGGCAACCCACTCCAGTATTCTTGCCTGGAGAATCCCAGGGATGGGGGAGCCTGGTGGGCTGCCGTCTATGGGGTCACACAGAGTCGGACACGACTGAAGTGACTTAGCAGCACAGGGCCACAGGGGGAAAGAGCGCCCTCTGTGGTCACTCAGCCACCCTTTGGTTTTTTGGGTTTTGATTAAATTTTTTTTGACTGCTCCAGGTCTTGGTTGTGGCGTATGGGATCTAGTTCCCTGACCAGGGATCAAACCCGGGTCCCTGCGTTGCTAGTGCAGGGTCTTAGCCACTGGACCGCCAGGTAAGTCCCCACCTCCCCTTGGTTTAATCATGTGTAACCCTGCTGGTGGGGAATCAAGGGGCTCATGATGGTGAA
Source organism: Oreotragus oreotragus (assembly GCA_006410675.1). Taxonomy (NCBI): domain Eukaryota; kingdom Metazoa; phylum Chordata; class Mammalia; order Artiodactyla; family Bovidae; genus Oreotragus; species Oreotragus oreotragus. Next base: position 478,682 of record SJYX01013596.1, read on the forward strand.
AAGCTCTCCAGAAGGAACAAGTGGAATGAGATCGTGGTGATGGTCGCACAAAAGACTAATAGACTAAAACCACTGAATTATACACTTGAAAAGGGTTTTAAGAGTGTACGACTCACATTTCAATTAAAAAAAAAAAAATGTCCTAAAGAAGCCAGATGTGGATGCACAGCAGGAAGGATGGCCAAGAAAATGGGAATTATTCCGAAGGCCCCTTGATAGCTGTCAAAACTTAACAGAAGGACCCAGACATCTTAGAAGGGACCGTCCACTGCGAGAGCCGGTGGTGGAGTCCCTATGCCTTCTCAGGGGTCTGTACTGGCCCCAGCTACTGACCCCAACATCCGTGAATGGACGCAATCCGAGTGTAAGAAGAGAGGTCACATCAGGGGCAGCCCGGGGTCGCCTCACTCAGGGTGTCAGCCACGCATTTGATCATGGGAGAGGTGTCCAGAGCCTGACCCTTCGCAGGAACAAAATGAGAAACCACAGCAACCAAGCCAGTGGCAGAGAAGGCCTCTCTGTGTTAAATGCTGCAGGGCTGGGGAGTGGGGTTGGGCATGAGAGGACAAAACTGAAAAGAGGTAGGAACACAGAGGACAGTCGTGGGCAGGGCCTGGCATGTGCACTCCGGCCAGGACCCCGTCACCCACAAACACGACAGCTGTGCTACCTGGCTGGGGACAGACCCAGCCAGCACTGCCTTGAGTTTTAAGACAAAGCTAAGGACGTCCCTTAATACACACTGGGTACCGTGTCCCACGGCTCCCCCGGTGGCTCCGATGGTAAAGATTCTGCCCACGATGTAAGAGACCCAGGTTCCATCCCTGGGTCAGGAAGATCCCCTGAAGGAAACAGTAACCCACTCTGGTATCCTTGCCTGGAAAACCCCACAGACAGAGCCTGGCCAGCTACAGTCCACGGGGTCACAAGGCATCAGACACAACTGAGCAACTAACACACACGTGTCCAAGGAGGAGGCAGTGGCCAGATCTGATCGTGGCTGCCACTTGTGGGGAGGCTAAAAACCACCCCCACCTTCAATGGAGACCCCCTCCATCACCACCATCCCCTACGGTCCCTGAGCATCACTGGAGGGTCCCCTGCCTGCCCTTTCGGGGGTATCAAGCTCTGCAAATCAGCACGAACTTCAAGGGGTGTATCCCCGGAGGAAGGGTTACTGTTCACCACCGGGTGACGTGGTCCCTGGCCCAAGAGGAGCTCTGGGAAGGAAACTGACAGAAGGTTTTCAATTTCTGTTTCAAGTTTATGGAAGAGCTTTGCTCTAAGAAACACAAGAACCGGTCGGCCCACAGAGAGTGGAGATGGCCCGTGCCTAGGTGAGGAGGGCTCCCGGGACCACACCCGACCTGACACCATCTGGCTGGTTCCCACTGCCTCGGGCCGCAGCGAGGACATGACAGTAACCATTCCACTTTCCGTGTCGCCCTCCCAGCACCGCCCGCCCCGCCTGCTTTTCCTTCACAGCCCACGCAACCATCTAACACACTTTGCACTTGGCTTGTTGCTTGTTTTGCCTCTTCGAAATGTAGGCATCATGAGACCCACTGCGGGGGCTTTCTGTCCCCGTGTGACTCTTATGTGATCAACAATACTTGGCACGTACGGGACACAACAGTTAACATTTGCTGAGTGAACGGATGAAAGGAGGGGGATGTATGTACACCTCGAGTGAGACCCCAGGTTGTGATGCGATAACTGGTTATTTTTATACTGCATCGCTCTCTCCCAGTTGCAATGTGGGGGCAGGCTCTGGTCAGAAAACAGTTTCCAAGCGAGACTGTCTTCCAGAGTACTTTTCACTGGCTTCTAGTAGCCTCTTTACCAAATGCCATGTTTTGGAAAGCTAATCCCTAAATGATTAGGTTAAAATAAAAAGGCCTCTCAAGTTCTTAAAAATGAAAAGGCAGAAAATAGACTTTATTCCAAAAAGACTTTGAAAAGATGTTAAAGAAAAGGACATGTTATGTTACTAATGCAAATGTTTTTCACCGTCTGAGTTTTCCTTCTTCAAGGCAAGCACTCCAGCCAAGCTTTTGCGGATTGTGTTCAAAGCCCTTGGCCCGCAGAAATCTGGCCTTGCTCATCTTCCCAAGGGGCCTCTCAAGTCTTCTGAGCCAGGCAGGAAGAAGTGTTACAAAGCAGGTGACTGCTGTTCCCACAGGATTCCAGGCTGGCGCCCACTGGCATATCCAGGGAAGACCCCCGCACAGGGCTGTCAGCTGGCGTCCCAGCACCACGCAGAGATGGCTGAGCGGAAAAGCTCTCTGAAGACCAGACATGACAGCAGATGCCACCGAGTGTCCCTGGGAAGGAGCTGAGATGAAGCCGATCGTCCTTGCTCTGCCAGGGCCACTCAGCCCAGGGGCAGTCTGTGCCAAGCGCCTCACCCTGGGCTGGAGGGGGGACTGCCTCCGGCACTTTCGGTCACCCCGCTCCAGGCTGCAGGGAGTGCGGCCCAGCACACGGAGGGCCCTGACCCTCTCGGGCCCCATCTAGACTCCCGCGCTGCCCTGGCTGAGCAGGCCAGGCAGCCCTGAGGCCAGGGTCGGGCTCCAGCAGATCGAGGAGGTTCAGATGAAGGACCTGGCCAGAGTCACCATATGATCCACACCGCATGCCACGTCCACGGGCTCCCCAGGCATAGTCACCTGAAAAGGCAAGACCCGGCACACCGTGAGGGGAGGTGGCCTGGCGGGGGCCCGAGGGCCTGACCCTGGCTCCGCCTCTGGGTCAGCGATGGAACCGGTCTGAGCCTCAGCCACCTACACGCACCTGGCAGGTCAGCTGGGAAGGGCCATCCCAACTCCCCACTCAGTCAAGGGCAACACCCCCCACCCCCGAGAGGCCACTCTGGGCCCCTGCGTGTGCCGTCCCAGGACGTGGACACCCCACAGAGGCTGCTCCCCTATGAGGGTGACTCCCCAGAGGTGGCCACCTGCCCCAGGAGTCACCACACAGCTGCCTGAGTGGCTCCAGAAACCGTCCCGCCCCGTCCGGCCTGCGGGGCCACTGTGGGTAGGAGTCCTGCCAGCCCAGCGTCCTCACCCTCCTCACCCATCAGCCCCAGGCCCGGGCAGGCTGCAGAAGGGGTGCTGACTGCGTCTCAGAAGGGGCCAGAGGCCTGGCTGGCGGCCCTGCCAACACGTTATCACCAGCAGGGTCGACCCTCCTGGTGAGGTGCAGACAACCCCGCGCGGGGGTGGAGGCCACGGCCTGGCCTTTACACGGACGCTCGTAGTGCCGCAGCTCCACAGCTGGGCCCTGGAGAAGGGCACACACGCACTCCATGGTGCCCACCACACAAGCGGGATCTCCAGGCCCACACAGCCCCCCAGCTCTCCAGGAGAAGGGCGCCTGGCTTTCCCCTACTGTAGTATCATTACTGTTGTTATTGTTATTACTATTGATCTGAACAGGGGACAGTCACATGGCTACCCTATAAAATGACGTTCAACAGAAGAGAAAGGTATGTCGCCTCTGGATACCACCGCGGCGCCCGCCCTGCTCCCCACCTTCCCTAGGAACTGGAAACGACCTCTCACTGGTTTCTGCCCTCCCAGAGATGGTGCGTGCAGAGCGCCGCTGGGGTGTCTCCTTGGAGCTCCCGCCGTGGCTCCTCCCCGGCCTCTGCCGGGCGCGGTGCTGCCCTCCTGACTGCACCCGAGTCCTGCCCGCCCTCCCCTGGGCGGCAAAGTGACAGCTGGAGACGGCTCCGCAACAGCGCGGAGTTTACTGAGCTTCCAAGGGGACGACCCCGGCCAGATGGCCTGGCCTTTTAAAAGCCCCAAGGCAGCAGCGCCCACGGTTCAGAGACAAGTCCATTAAGGGCTCCAGGCCGCAAGGCAAACGGATGCTAGCACCCAGTCGTGCGGCCCGCCCTGCGCTAAACAAACACCCTCAGCAAAGCCTGTGACCGCAGTCGCTGAGCGAGCACGCCACGTGCCCCCAGCCCAAGCAAGGGCCCAGAGCCGCACGAAGTGCTCCGGGCGGCCACGGAAGCAGAAAACACGCTGCCCGGGGTGCCCGGCCAGGTGAGCTCCCAGCAACCTTCCCGGCCGCAGGGTGCCTTTACTGACCTTCCCCGGGGGAGGCCACTCTCCGCACTGACTGGCCGCCGAGCGGCCGCACTTAAGCGCCTCTGTCCTCGTTCCCCAAAGGCTGTGGCCCACGAGCCCAAGGCAGAGGGGGCCCCGGGAGCCTCTCTGGGGCGAAGCAGGCGGCCCCTCGGCCTCTGAACTGAGTCCAGGAGACGGCTGCCCTCAGCCACGTTCTATGTGTGTCCTCCTCAAGGTTAAAAGGACTTTCTATTTTAAACCAATTTACACTCCCATTATTGCAAAGGCAAACAGTTCCAGAAGCTGAACCGTATCTGACCTGAGTAACTCTGAAAAGTGTGAGCAGAATTAGTGTAGGAGCAACTCTGCACAAGGACAAGTTCCCAAGATACACGCCCACCAGGTCAGGGACGGAGGAAGGCCGAGAGGAGCACCTGACCAGCTGTGCCCAGGCCGCCAGACTCGCCACGCCCCCACTCAGCTGAACCCAAAGACGCCCTGCCCGGCACCCAGAGGTGGGGCTACACCCCAGAGGGGAGCCCGCCCAGCCTGCGAGGAGGCCTGGTCCCGCAGCACTCCCTCCCCCGGGGCGTCAGAACTGCCAGGGCCTGCGGCTCCCGAAGAGGCCAAGTAAGAAAGGGGCCCTGAAGGCAGAGGGTCCCCAGGCCGGGCTCCAACCAACCAGCGGGGCCAAGTTCACATCGCAGCCCAGCCGGCAGACAGCTGGGTGACTGGGAAATCAGTGTTTACGGGTGCAAGCTTGGGGGACAGCCCCACCTTCACTGGCAGAGCGCCTCGCCCCCAGGATGGCGGTCACCCTTCCCTGGGCAGGGGTGCAGCCTGAGCCCAGGCCAGCGGGGCCGCTGTCACACAGAGGGTCTCCCTCTGCACATGCCCTCTCCTCCACAGCGGAGGACCCAGCTCAGGCCCTTAGAGAGGAGGGGGACCTCGGTGACATCTCAAAGTCAGACACTGAGTCTGAATCTGGGCTCCGCTTCTCACTAGGTGTGTGACCTTAAAGAGATCACTGAACTTCTCTGAGCACCAACGTGGAGCAGGAAGACATCTTGGATGCTCCTGGAAGGAGAGGCTTGGATCAGGTGACTCAGATGTCACCCCCTGGGCCTGTGAACCACGAGAAAAGCCCCGGTTCTGTGGGTCTAAGAATAACCAGTTAGTAACTATAGGAGTTCGGGGAAGGCAATGGCACCCCACCCCAGTACTCTTGCCTGGAAAATCCAACGGAAGGAGTAGCCTGGTGGGCTGCAGTCCATGGGGTCGCTAACAGTCGGACAGACTGAGCGACTTCACTTTCACTTTTCTCTTTCATGCATTGGAGAAGGAAATGGCAACCCACTCCAGTATTCTTGCCTGGAGAATCCCAGGGATGGGGGAGCCTGGTGGGCTGCCGTCTATGGGGTCACACAGAGTCGGACACGACTGAAGTGACTTAGCAGCAACAGCAGCAACTATAGGAGCTACAAACACAGTTCTACTTTTTTCCCCCCTTTTGTAGAATATTTTTTAAATGATGTAACATATCCCCTGCTGAAGATAAGTAAGAAAATATAATTTTTAAGAAATAAAAATCACTTGCAATTGTTCTTTTAAGTGAGACAACAGAACAGACTGGAGAAAGGTCCAACTACTCAACATCAGACTAAGCTTTAAGGATTCCAACTTAGCTGATCGAAAAACTGGCTCCTGTCTCCATCGCTCTCCCAGAGCCCCAGCCCCACATCCTGGAACCGGCACGGACCTCAGCACCATCCTCCCACCCCAACCAAAAGGAGACAAGGGGGCGAAGGAGCTCTGCAGATGCCCAAGAGGAGACAGCATGTGGCCTGAGGGTGGCCGTCACAGGAACAGACCGAAGCGTCCTTGCCCTGATGGCGTGGGGGCCGGGAGCACGTCAGAGGGATGCTCGGGGTCCAGCCTGAACAGCAACAGGTCCGCCCGCAGGCCTGGCGCCCTCTGCTCCACCCCAGAGGCCAAGCCTGGCCTGGCCACTTCAGCAGTGAAGGCACCCTCTGATGTCAAACCCGACTTCACGGCTGATCTTTGCTCTAATTTGAGGAAATGAAGGCAAGGGGGGGCCTCGAGTCACAGCGGTCATTCAAAGCCCGGTTGCTCGGCCATTTCCCAAGCTGCTCCCGCAGAAGGGAGCCCTTGGGATGGGGTCGGGGCTCCCAAAGGAAAGGCAGGATCCTGACTGCCCCACGCTCCTGGTCCTGGAGCAGCCGACCACTGCCCACCGCCGCCGCGCCTCTCCTGTCCCGGGCTGGGGTCCAGGGGACAGCAGGGCCGCCCCATCAGACTGGAAACAACTCAGGGGTGCACTCATCTCTCCCCAGCAAGTTCAAAGCCTCCCTCTGACCAGTGTCTCTTGGAGACTGCACCGGAGGGAGGGCCAGCAAAGTTCATGGGAGCCAGGAGAGCCAAGAGCTAAGGGAAGCGCTGGGAGAAACAGACAGTGAAATACCAAAGTGCCTCCAGACACTTTCCGTGGGATTTTGACAGATAAATCATCTTTTTAAAAATTAAAACATTTCTTTTGCATTTTTTGTGTTTTTTTAAAAGATGCTTTTACACAACCTCAAAACACATTATTAAAAACGATCCTTCAAAACAAAACATTTAGGCACACACACATACACACACCCAAGCATGCATGCACACGAGCGCCTGATTCTCCACAGAGACCACCTCCGGAAGGGAAGGATGAAACCAGAAGTCACCTCTGGGACAGGAGATGGGAGGCTTATTTTTCATAATACATTTTCATATGTTCTGTACTCAAAAAAATAAATAGCCTTGTTTAGAAGAACTTAAAGAACTGGCTTAGTAAACAACATGAAGATAAACTACAACTTAGGAAGGAATCTCCTTTCCCTTTAATTGTGAAATGAGCCTTTTTGTATAATTGCACCCTCCTCCTGAGAAGAGCCTTGATGTTTCAGTCTGGTGGCTGTGGTAAGGCACTCTAAATATTAAACATCCTGCTTTCTTTTAAATTCGCTGTAAACCATTCCTCTCCACGGGCCTCGGTGAACAGCTCCCGGCACATCAGCTCCTTCAGCTCGCCCCCTCCCTTGTGGAGAGCAGGGACACCCGGCCTGCAGCCCACTCCTCCCTGAAGCACCCTGAGGACCCGGCGCCGGCCGGCTGCTGCGTGCGCTGCTGGCTCCGCAGGCACACCCTCAGGCCGCCAGGCCCAGCCTTACCCTCCACGGGAAGTACTGGTCTTCCAGGCGACCGATTCCCAGGCACCCTCGGATGTTCTTGCCCCACACAAACAGCTCCCCTCGGTCTGCAAAGAAAAAACAACGGTGGCTTGGTTGGGGCTTAGGCCAAGGGCAAGTGGCCAAGGGCAAGTCTCCAAGAGGAGGAAGGGTCATGAGAATAGGCTTTCTAGAACCCAGTACAAAAAGATCAATGTTAACCTTCAATTTCTCCCTGGCTTTATTAATGCTTGCTTTTGAAGGGACAAGAAAACAGTACCATCCCCAAACCAAACAAATGTCCCAGCCCAGATTCATGCAGCGTCTTTCTCAGGGGAGATGAGCACGTGCCTGGAGGTGGGCCCGGGGGCTCCTGCACACATAGCCCCCTCTGCTCAGCCCTTGCGGACAACCCCCATTGCCCAGCTGTGTGACCCTGCGCTCCACAATCCTGAGATCTCAGCATCCTCAAATCCCGGTCACACCCAGACAGAGTGACAACGAGGATAATCTGTCATTCCTTGTCTGGTCTCAGGAGCATTTGGTCAAGCGACACACGGGGACAGGGCACCTCTCTGGGCTGGGTCTACGTCTGTGTGCTAGGAGCTGGGACGGCATGGGGACCAACAGGCATGTTCCTGTCCCCGTTCAGGTGGAGCCAGTCCAACAGCGAAAAATAAATAACCCGACAAATGCATGATTTCCAACTGTAACAAGTGCCATGAAGGAAGAGGACAGGCAGAGTGCTTAGGAAGAGGCCAGGACACTGACTGGGGCTCTGGGAACCCCAGCCTCCAGGACGAACCCCCAGACTGGGATGGGCCCTCGGCCCAGACTTCCTCCCGCACCGGCCTGGGGCATCCTCAGCACAGAGGCCCCATTCGCAGCCCCAGCAGGCAGACGGCTCTGGTGGTGGGAAGGACGGACACGCAGGAGCTGGGACTGAAGCAACCCGGCTGGCTCAGTAAAGGGCCCTTCGGTGACGCACGTCAGAGCCTCTGCTCTGCCTGCCCTCCTTGGTCTTCTACCCAAGAGGGTACCTCAGGGGAAGCCAATGGCCACAGGCCAATGCCAGGCCCGGGGACAGGGGAGACATCCGGGCCCGGGGCTCGCTCTCCTGAGGAACAGTCACTGGCACTGGGAGGGTGGCTGCTGGGTTCTGGGGGAGATCTGAGCAGGACTTCATTTCAGTGTGACCCACACGGCTACACGGCAGAACAGCAGACAAGGGGACTGTCTTAGTCGCAGGTGAAGGCTGTGTGTGGATTCTGAAGTCCGTGACTCTGCACACAATTTAAGCCTTAAGTATTTGGGAAATTACAGATAATTGTTACCTTTAGATTTCACCCCTACCAACTCTTCTTTGCCACATCAGAACAGCTTTAAAACACTCATGTGACACATATATTTGCAGATGGAGGGGGCTGACCCTGCGTGGGGGGTGGGGAGGGTTCACCCCAGTTCCCCCTGCTATCACTGGGGTGCCTCGGGGCACAATCAGACAGCACTGCGCCCCCAGCACAGCAGCTTCCGCTGCTTCAGACCCCCAGACCGAAACGCAGAGCGTGACTGAGAGGCCGTGAGGAATGGAGCCTCCAGAGGGCGCTCATCTGGAGCGGGCCTCATGCTAGCAGGAGGCCAGAGAACAGACGGCGGGGGCCCCAAACTGACTGTCCCAGCTCACATGTTTTAAGAAGAAAATAGTCGCCAGGAGACGAAAAGGTCTTTAAAATTGCAAGGAAAAGGCGACCGTATAATACTTAAAAGTCATAAAATGAAACGTTTAGTTCAGTCTTACTTTTCAAGTCAACTAAAGAGGAGCAAATTGACCCGACAGCCGCGGTGGTAGGATGAGCGCTGTAATCGAGAAGCGCAGACACGCTGGAGGTCTGCAGGGTAACTGGATAGCTCATGGCTTTGTAATTGGGCAGAGCTCTGAGAAAGCCTCCATTTCCGCCTCCCCTTTGATCACTCTCCCCCCAGCACTTTGGAGAAACAGGGCATGTCCACCTCCCCGAAACCACAGGACGGCCTGACACATGCGCCTCCTGCGCTCCAGGCTGGACGAGGGGTGGGCGAGGCCAGGAGGAAGCCCCGCACGGTCACTCCCTGCTCGCCCACTGCGGATGCCTTCAAACCCCCACTGGTTTCCCCGGGCCCACTCCAGGGTCCCCCTCCCAACCACCGACTGTGTCCTCTTGAGAAACTCACTGTAACATAAGCCTAACCACAGACCAGATGAACCGAAAACAAACCTCCGGGATGAAAAGGAGACACATTACACAACCTCAAGCCGAACAACTTCTGGATCAGCCGCTCTCTCTAATTATCCACACAAGGGCGCCACTCCGCTGGACGGATGGAAACAGGGTGGCCCACGGCCGGGGGCTGAACCCGAGAGGCCCGGCCAGGCCTCGCGGCCGCACGGGCCTGATCACTTACTGGTCAGGGCAGCGAAGTGGCTCAGCCCGCAGCGAATGCGGGAGACCTGGACTCCTGGGTTGAACTCCGCCAGGCCAAAGAGAGTGGGTGGAATCATTTCTGGAAGAGCGGTTTCCAAGAGGTTTGGTCCCTTCCCAAGAATTCCGTAGCCCCAGACGAAAACATGTCCTTCTCCTGGATTACAGTAAAAACAACGGTCAGGAAGTCAAACCAAGCACAGCCTTCCCTCTCAAGAAATTCAAACCACACCACCAAGATGTGTTACGTCCACATGCATTTTTTTCCTTTTTTCTTTTCCCTCTTCTTGCTTGGCAAGTACATGTTGAGATAGATACTTAAATTAATGTTTCTCTTCTCCTCTTTTAAATTTGTGCTTGTGGAGGATGTCTAGCCAGCTAATCAATCTCAGAACACAAACATCCCACATCTTGAGGGTGCTGGACAGGGCTGCTCCATAAATCACCCACAGACCCCACGTGAACAAAGGGGAGCCTTACAAGGACAGCTTTTCCCGACACGGAGCAGGAGATGGAGCCAAGTACCCACACGACTCCTGGCCAGATTCTAAAACTCGCAATGACTTTCAGGTTATAAAAAGTTTAACAGTCATCAGTGGTGCCAGATGCATAATCCCAGGGGGCGTGGCTCTCAGGATCCCGACGCTAGGCCTCTTCTCCTGTGTGCCCGTGGGCTCTCGGCACAGTCTCTCTGGAGAAGGCAGGGCTGGAGTCTTTGGCCCAGGCTCGGGGAGAGGGAGCAAGCAAGCCAGAGGTCTGCGATCCTCAGTTCTACGCTGGCTCTTTGTCGACATATAAATCACAGCTGTTAGCCTTCTGTCCGGAGAAGGCAATGGCAACCCACTCCAGTATTCTTGCCTGGAAAATCCTACGGGTGAAGGAGCCTCATAGGCTGCAGTCCGTGGGGTCGCTAAGAGTCGGACATGACTGAGCGATTTCACTTTCACGCATTGGAGAAGGACATGGCAACCCACTCCAGTGTTCTTGCCTGGAGAATCCCAGGGACGGAGGAGCCTGGTGGGCTACCGTCTCTGGGGTCGCAGAGTCGGACACGACTGAAGCGACTTAGCAGCAGCAGCAGCAGCAGCAGCCTTCTGTCAAGAACATCAGTCACCCTNATGGCAACCCACTCCAGTGTTCTTGCCTGGAGAATCCCAGGGACGGAGGAGCCTGGTGGGCTACCGTCTCTGGGGTCGCAGAGTCGGACACGACTGAAGCGACTTAGCAGCAGCAGCAGCAGCAGCAGCCTTCTGTCAAGAACATCAGTCACCCTCCCCCTCTGTGGACTGAACTCTGATCTTCCCACAGGCCCCCTCCCCACACTGAGAGCCAGACCCAGTGGACACCAGCCCTTCCGCACCCATCCCACCCGCAGCTTCCCAGCGAACAGCCCACAAGAGGGGCTCACCGTTTAACACCGCACAGCCTGTGCCCCCACACGCAGCCTGCTTCACCCGCCCCACTCCTGAGAAGGGCAAGCACCGGGGGACGTTCACCTGCATCAGAGGAAGGGGCCACACCGTTAGGAAGAAAAACCAGCGAGAACGTGGAAACACTGTTTCCTGTACAGGGTAGGTCTAAGTCCCAGTTGATTCATGCCCTCCCCTAGATAATCCCGAATACAGTACAGGTGCTGAGGGTCTAACAGGGCACGGGGGAGATGAGGGAGCAGGACCCCCGTCCTGCTCTGGGAGTGCAGTCCAGTGGAGGAGGTGGACGTCAGCCAAGATGAACACAGGATGAACCTGCGCTGAGTGCAGTGAAGGGAGGGCGAGTGTCGGGAGTGCAGTCAGGAGGAAGCAGCCAGGGGAGGAGAAGGAAACCCCAGGTCGGGCAGGTGAAGTGCAGCGGGGGCGAGGCCTGCGTGGCATGCTCAGGAGTTTCAGCAGGTCAGGGCGGCCGCAGCCGGGAACGAGGGGGAGTATTTGCAAGATGCCGGTGGAGAGAAGGGATACCAGACCATGTGGGACGGCGGCTGACCGCGGGAAGGATCTGGTCTCTACCCTGAGCATAACGGGGAGGCAGTACAGGTTCCAAGTGAGAGAGGGATGTGACTTCAAGAGGGGAAGGTGAGTGGACGTGGGAAACGATGGAGAAGGGCCAGGGTTGGGGGATGAGCACGGATTCACTCCAGGATGTTCTGAACCTGCAGTGCCTAGAGACGGCCAAATGGCCTACTTAGCCTTCCAGCAAGCTTTGGCCTTGGCGCTTCTACTGAGGAGTGTCTCTGGAAAGATGGATTTTAAGTGCTTCAGTGACAGGCATGGGTCTTTTCAGAGTCACGGGCAGATGGAGACAGCTGGAGGATAATGACCCCTAAGCTGACTGAAGGGGCTTACTGATCTTAGATGGTGCAAGGCTGCTGGCTGGGCCTGGCATCCGCTACCTGGCTCACACGGCTACTCTGCCCAACTGGGCTCCTGCACACGGCCCTCAGCAAAGGCTCCAGCAAAGAGCCATGGAAATGCAGCACTGCTGTCCCTGATAAGAGTGAGGCTCAGGCCACATAAAGGATCAGGGCTGTGGTGGGCTGCTTCCAAACAAGGGACCTGTCTCCTGCAGGTCACACCTTGTACCGTCTGCACCCTGCCGTGTGGGGGGCTGGGCTGGTGACTTGCTTCTACAGAACAGAACGCCAGCATATGTGAGGGGAAGCCACTACCAGGATGAACCTGTAGAGCACTGGCTTCTGTCTCACTGACATGCTCGCTCACCCTCTCGTCTGCCTGCTCGGCTGAAGCCAGCTGCCGTGCTGGGAGCCGCCACGCGGAGAAGCCTGCATGGCAAGGAGCTGAGGAACGCTCGGCCAACCGCTGTGAGCTGGCCAAGCGCCAGTGAGGCCTGGGGGCCCCGGGGCCAGCAGTCCATGAGGACCTGCACCCTGAGGCGAACCACCAGTGTGGGCCCAGAGGCAGAGCCCTCCCAAGGTGAACCCCAAGAAAGAGACTCAGAGCCAAAGACCCAGGCAAGCCAGCCCTAGATCTCTGACTCACAAAAACTGAAAGAGAATAAATATGGGTTGTTTTAAGCCATCACATGGTAGGGTCTTTTGTTACGCAGCACAGGTAACAACGACATGATCCTAGACCTGTCCCCACGGGAAGGCTGTGCAGACACTGATCTCAGGCCTTGGTATCAGGAAGCCCAGTCCTTCTCCTAAACACTTTATTTGCAGTTTATCTTACGAAAACAATGAATCATTAAATGACCACGTTTTCTGGGACTTCCCTGGTGATACAGTGGCTAAGACTCTGAGCTTCCAACTCCAGGAGGCCCGGGTTGAATCCCTGGTCAGGGACCTAGGTCCCACATGCCACAACTAAGATCTGACAAAACCAAATGAATAAATAAAAATAAACACATTAAAATAATAACTGATCACCTTTTCTTCTGTTTTGGCTACTAGAAAGTTCAGCACCAAATCTGCAGCCACTTCCAGCCAGTGTGTCAGACCACAGAGAACCAATTATTTGCATCTGATTAGCTGGTCTTTATCCCTTTGTGCATATTTCTTTACCTATTTACATATATTTAAAACTCTTCTCTGTGTTGTCAGAAGCTTGATGATATTAATTTAAGTCCTTATCACTTAGAGACACATACTGATTTATAAAGTGTAGAATTTGCTTCAAAGTAACGCAGGACAGAGAAGCAGATGGAATCACATATGCAACAGAACTGGCCATTGGTGTGTGGGGCTTTTTGGAGAGGAGGGTGGGGGAGGGTTGACGAAAATGCTCTGGAATTAGGTGCTGGTGACAGTTACACAGTCTTGTGAATATACTAAAAACCACTAAGTCATATAATTTAAAACAGTAAATTATCTATTTTTTTAAACGCACCATTAGTTGGCAATTATTGAATATGGGTAATGGCTACATAGAAATTAATTATGCAGTAAGGCCTACTTTTTGCTTATATTTGGAACTTTCCTTAATAGACGTTTAAAACCCTACTGCACTATATGGATGGTGGCCCCCTGTGGTGACGGCGGGGTCTCGATGGGGAGACACCACAGGCTGGGCGCCGGGGCTCTCTGCGTGACCTGGGGGCCACACGGTGTCTTCATCAAGGGGCACACAAGCTGGACGGCAGCAAAAGGCCCACTGGGATGTCACAGGAACGTGTGTAAACAGCCTCACTTCCCCTTTCGGAAGAGAACATACCCTACCTACTGCTCTAAGCCAGGACTAGCTTACAGAGGTATTGATAATGAAGGCTTTTGAACCTAAGCTTTCTTTCTAGGCCCCAAAGAGATCGTCAAGCACTCAGCCCCTTGAAGAGGCAGCCTCCGCTCAGGCGAGGCCTACACAGCAGTCTGTACATCTCCCCTTGGTGACGGACCTCTTCTGCATGTGCTTAACACTACTTCCAAGCCCCCAGCCCAGGCTGCCGGTGACCGCGTACCTGTGTGGAGTCCGTGACAGAGGCCAGCTGCAGGTACTCAGAGTTGCCCCAGCCGAAGAGGCCGCCATCAGCTGACACGGCCAGGCAGCAGTCCCCGTAGGTGGCCACCTGGACGACGTTCACTCCGGCCAGGTCTCCGCCCAGCTTGGTGGGCGTGCTGGTGATATTGTAGTGACCCAGGCCTGACACGACGGAAAACTGCGTTACTCAAACACTTGCCTTGACTTACTATGTGCCAAACACCGTTTTAAGCACTTTGCAAAGATCAACTCAGAATCCTAATCCGTTCTCTCTGCACACTGTACAACTTCCTGTTCCATGTTCTCTAAAAACATCATAGTGATCATTTACATGTAAAACCCTTGATATTTCCTAAGTCTGGTTCGAGTTAGAAACCTTTTCAAGATGAAACGCCACCACACAATGAGCCTGTCAGACCTTGTATACAATATACAGGCACAAGTCGTTCCACTGCACTTTGCAGATACTGCACTGTTAACAAATTGAAGGTCCGTGGCAACCCGGTATTGTCAGGTGATGGTTAATACTTTGGAGGCAGTATTATTTTAATTAAGGTATGTACATTGTTTTTTTGAGACATAATGCTATTGCACACTTAACAGACTACAGTATAAACATAACTTCTATATGCACTGGGAAACCAGTTACAAGCAATTCCTGAGGCGCTGCTGGGCTTGGGAGAAAATAAAGGAAGTCTCTAAGAGCCCATGCAATGCCAACTCCCCGTGCCATCCCCCCGAAAACAACAACTAGAAACTGGCAAACCGGCGTGGTGAACAGTGAGCCGAGGAGAAGACAGGGCTGGCCAGGAGGGCAAATGTCGCTATCAGTTCGGCGATGGAGAGTAGCCCCTTGGGCAGCAGATGAGGGAGACCCCCAAACCACAGAGCCCTGCTTACACTAGGTTTCCTCCAAGGAGCCCAAAGCAGTGTCAGACTGGCAACACCCGCCGGCAACAGGCAACGCGAAACCTGTGTATCATCTTTTGTATAAACCAAATATGGAGAAGGAAATGGCAACCCACTCCAGTGTTCTTGCCTGGAGAATCCCAGGGACGGGGGAGCCTGGTGGGCTGCTGTCTATGGGGTCACACAGAGTCGGACACGACTGAAGCGACTCAGCAGCAGCATACACCAAATATAATCTATATACTAAAAAAGATTTTTAAAAATTAACTCGAATGTTGAAGGGTTATGAAAGAACCTGGATACTGAGATAGAAACTGCTTTAGACCCGATGGTCAGGGGGCCCTTCACTGAAGAGAACCTCAAGCCAAGGTCTGCCGGATGAAAGGGAGAGTGAAGAAGAGATGCCAGGCTGAGGGAACAGCATGTGCAAAGGCCCTGTGGCGGCAGAAGAGGGGGCCCCCGAGGCTGGACCCAGAGCCTGGCGAGCAAGGGCAGTGAGGCCCCGTGACAGCAGACTTCCAGGGTGGCGCCAGGAAACTAAACCCGGGTTCTCTCCAGCACCGGGACTTTCACCTCATTCCTTAGTCTATGCCGTCAAAAATGCACCAATTTCATTCTTTTTATAAAAAGCTGATTTTTTAAAGTGACTCACACCAAGATTTGAAAAAATAAAAAGGAAGCTTCAACTTTACAGATACTAAAGAAATGCACACTTTATAAACTGGCACTGGGATTAAACCAGGACACTTAAACTGACGATCCCTGCTAGAGGGCTGATGATTAAATCAGTACTTCTGTACACTGCTGACGTCAGCATAAGTCATTTCCAATAGTGAAACTTTTGGAAAGCAATGTCACAGTATATCCTGAAAACAGCAGAAATATTCTAATCCTCTGACCCACGCCTGGGACATTTATCCCAGGGCAACAATCAAAATAACAGGAAAAGCTAGACACGTATATGTGACAAATGTCATATCTGTAATGGCTACTGCACCAGTATGTCCTGAAAACAATAAAAATATTCTAATCCTCTGACCCATGCCTGGGAAATTTACCCCAGAGCAATAATCCAAATGAAGGGAAAAGCTAGACATGTATACC
>SJYX01013596.1:495124-594653 GCA_006410675.1 Oreotragus oreotragus
CCCAAAGTAGGCCTCCTGACTACAGGGTAAGGAGTAGCTACCTGATAAGATAACTAAATTCTTAATTTACCTTATAGTACATGAACTGGATGCTCTATCATACAAATATTAAAAACTGTGCAAATTATACCAACGTGGGAAAATGTTTCATGTCAATTTAACAATAAAACAGGCATATAAAAATCACACCTCTGAGTACCATAAACAGTGTTCACATACGAATAAGGACAGGGAAAAAGCACGAGTCAAGGGACAAAGACGATGTGTTAAGGAGGCGGGATGACAGAGGATTTACGTGAGGTTCAAGTCTTAGATTTAAGGTCCTCCCTTCGGACAAACACGGAACACAGAGAGGTAAGCTGCGCGAGGACGGTAAGGCTCCTCTCTCACTCCTCTCCCTTAATCACACTCTTCTCAAACCAGTTGAAGCTGAGCTCCCGTTAGGGGGCATTTGTCTCTGAAAAGATTCAAACTTGTATGGTGGGGCAGCCCCAGTCCTCTGTCCAATCCAGGAGCTGGGGGTGAGGGACAGGGAAGGGGACACACGGGAAGGGACAGGAGAGGGGAGGGCCGGATGAAGGCAGCTGCGCCATCCCCCGGGGAGGAGGCGGGGGAGGAAGGGACACTACCTGTCTGCCCGTCCGCACCCCATCCACAAGAATACACTTCTCCTTGATCCGTCAGGAACAGACTGTGGTCCTGACCGCAGGCGACCTACCACACAAACGGAGGCGAGATGACTGGTGAGAAGGAATCCTTAGCGCCCCGCTGTCCTGGCCCCAGTGCCCAAAGCCAGGCATCACTGCCCACCACTCCGGAGTGCCGCAGGGGCCGGGCGGCAGGCTGCCCCGCCCTGCTCCACGGCCAACTCTTTCTCCATCCAGCACAGTCCAGCCTGTGTCTCCCGCTCCCCCGAAACTGCTCTGGCTAAAAGCGAAACGGTGCCTGGTGTCCTAAGGAGCGAACCCGAGCGCCCCTCCACCCCACTCCACCCCAGGATCCACGCCCTCCTCCAGAAGCCCTCCTCTCCTTCCAGTCCACCCCAGGTAGGAGTAATAGCTCTCCTTCTGGTGCCCTCATAAGTGCTTTCTGTGTACATTCATTTACACAGTTAAGTATCTACCATGCGCCAGACACTGTACCATGGATGAGAATAAAATGGTCAGTAGGATAAAGCAGCCTGGAACGCAGAGCTCGAATTACACTCTGATAGTGCTGGTATATAACCTGCCTCTCCCTAGAGTGTTACTCACCCTCCCCAATTTTTATTAAATTTTGTATCCCCACAATGGCGTAAGCCCTGACCTAGAACAGGCTGGCAACAATACTTACTAAAATCATTACTCGCCATAACAGTTTGTCATCAGCTCACCCAAATTTCACCCTTTCAAAATCACCCCCGGGGTGGGGAATGGGAGGGGCAAGACCAGTGGTCCTCAGCCCCCATCTCTTACCTGGACCACCTGTCCATCGAAGTCCTGCATCCTATGAACTCTGTGACTTTCACTACAGCCAGGAGAAATTTGGGGAGAAGTATGGTAAGCACTGGGTGATTCCAGCCCCTCTCGTCACCCCAACCAGTGGCCCCCACATGCACACAGTAACAGTAACGTCAGGGAAACTCTCAGGGTCGAATACAAGGAAGAGGGAAGTCTGGGCATGAAAGTAAAACAAAACAAAATCCTTTGGTGACTTTAATATGCTGCAGACTTCTGAATGTTATTTAGATCTACCAGCATAATATGAACAGCTAGAGGGAAATTTTTTTTAAAGATTAGCGGAATTTTTAAGTTAATCAGTCTGGTGAAAGCAACAAATGAAATCAAAGACATTCCAGCATCAGACAGGGCTCAGGCGGCCTCCCTCCCACTCGCACCAGAATGATGCTCTCCACGCCTTCTGGGAACCTCCCACTGCGTCTTACGACTCTGGTGGTCTCTCACACCTCACAAGGGGTTTAACACTCGACACAACCTGGAGGAGGGGGAGCAGTTTCAGGAACTCACCTGTAAACTTCATCCTCGACCACCTTTCTTCCACACTGTCCGTAAGAATTATTCCCCATGCTGAAGACTAAAGGATAAAGCGCTGATCAGACCAGCTCTGCAGGGCCCTGGAATCCTCAGGACGGGGAGGGGAGTCTCACATGTGGTTCTAGTCCAGCCACTTGCCCCAGCGGCCACTCAGCTTCCTTCTCCAACATTCCCAGCCTCTGCAGGCGCCCCTACGGGAGTGCTGGGGTCCAGGCCGGCCGAGACAGCTCAGACCGCTGTTGCCATGTCTTCTGCCTCCCCGTCTGGGTCCTGGGGGTGCTTCTCAGAATGCCACATGATGAGGTGAGCACATCTCGTGAAAGGAAGGCCTCAGCAACCCCGTTCCCTGGACCTGTCACGAGGCTGCCCTCATTGCCAAGCCTTCCCCTTAAAGAGCTCCTAACACCACCTTCACCATTTCCTACAAAGCACGCTGAGCCAAAAAAGTGAAATTTGAAAACTTTAGTCAAGTTGACCGTCCCCTGGAAACAACCGCTTTTCTGAAGAGGGCCGGGGGTGAGCCAGGAGCTTGAACTGGGGAAACTCTCCACCCCCACCCCACGTGGAAGAAGTGTCAGCAAACAGGCTACTCTCACTACAAGAGAAAAAGCCATCTATGCACACACACACACACTACAACACACACAGACAGACAGACAGACAGACACACACACACACACACACGGTCTGGCGCAAACAGGCTACTCTCACTACAAGAGAAAAAGCCATCTATGCACACACACACACACTACAACACACACAGACACAGACACAGACACACAGACACACACACAGACACACACAGACACACACACACACACACACACACACACACACACACGGTCTGGCGTGTCAGTGAACAGGCTGCTTTCAGTACGTGGGAAAAAGCCATCTACACGCACACAGAGTCCGGCTTGGTGGCTCCGGGGCTAAGGAGAAGTAGGTCCTGACACGGTGCGTGCCGTCATGTTTATAAATACAGAGATTTTCCAAGAGCCACAGAGGGCAAAGAACATGGAAGAGTTGCCAAGGTCGGCCCCACACCGCTCTCTTGAGCCATCCCACTGAGTTGCTCAGGAAATGCCAACAGCTTCACTAACTAGATGGGGCCCAACCCCATGAACCCTTCAGGCCCAGCCGCGGGAAAGCGGCCCCACCCCCACACCGCGGAACAGAGCCATCACCTCCTTCGCCGTCCGTCAGGACGAGCGAGTGGGCTCTGCCACAGGAGACCTGCAGCACCCGCGTCTCCTGGGGCCTGTCCAGCGGCAGCGGCACGGGCGAGGGCTCCAGCACGTACTCGTATCCCCTCGCTGAAACGAGATCGAGCAGGTGCGCACACGTTACACGGCCCGGAGACACACGTTACTGGCAGAGCTGAGACAAGAACTCCAGCCCCGCTCCCCGCCCCCGGCATCCATCACACGATGAATTACTGTAAAGCATACTTAGTCCTATTAAAGAAATCTCTTCCCATGTCACTTAAAACCTGCTGGATTTTTTTCTTTTCTTTTTTTTGGCCACAACACACAGCCTGCAGAATATCAGCTCCCAGACCAGGGATCGACCCACACCCACAGTGGGTCTTAAGACCCACAGTGGGTCTTAACTGCTAGACCACCATGGAAGTCCCACCTTCTGGATCTTTAAGGGAAGGAAAAGCACTTTCTTCCTGCAACCTCCATTAGAATGCATCAGCAGAGTGAAGAATAGCATATATAGTATGATACCACTTAGAGTAAAAGTAAAAAGAATACACAGGTGCATGTGCTTCCTTCCATATGCACGAAATCTCTCTAGGAGGAAAAACCGGAAACTGCTGACATATGCTGTCTTCAGGGAGAAAGGCTGTGTCGCCTGGAGGACGGAGGTGGAAAGCACATTTGTCACTATATAGTCAACCGCACCTTTAGGATTCTGAAGCATGTATGTCATCTATTCAAAAAAGAAAATTTTAATATTTAAATAAGCAAGAAAGGGAGGAAAGTGTTTTAGAAGGCACCCCAAAGAAGAATCTTATTGTTCTTTACAATCCTACTGGAGAAGCCAGATTGGCCTATATAGAGAATTCCTACAGTAAGTTTTGGGATTCCCTGGTGGCTTAGACAGTAAAGAATCTGCCTGGAATGCAGGCGATTCCTAGGTCGGGAAGATCCCCTGGAGGAGGAAATGGCACTCTACTCCAGTATTCTTGCCTGGAGAATTCCATGGATAGAAGAGCCTGAGGCTACAGTCCATGGGGTCACAAAGAGAGGGACATAACTGAGGTATAACACTTTCACTACAGTAGGTTTTAAACGATGAACTTCTGAATATTTGTAACAGAGGCTGGAGTTAAGATCTGCCAGTGTCCTGGTTCTCAACCACTCATGACCCCACTCTTTTCTCCCATGAACCCCACGTTTAAAAACATTTCATTTACCAAATATATGGCATTACTATCATACATGCCTGTTGGTATTCACTTGTGACTGATATAATTTTCAAACAGAGCTTTTGTTCCGCATGGAATAACTGTAATTTATCACAAGATGATAATGTAACTCTAAGCTAAACCAAAGGCACTGGATAATGCTGTTAGTGTATCAGCCTTATTAACTGCGAAAATTCTGTATTTTAAAATACTAAAAAGTTCACATCTCCTATTACTATAGTCACTGACCCCTAAGGGCCTGGGAAGCAGCAAAGACATAACATTTGAAGGGAATCTGAAGTGTTACAGCTCTCGGGGAATCTGGCTCCACTTCCAGCTGCCAACTGACAGGAAAGAAGAGGACAGGAGACCACACCACACAGCGCCACGGGGGTGTGATCAGCAAACCCCAGCCTGGACACCCCTGCAGGACAATCGCCATGATGCCTTCAGTAAGTGAATGCCAAGGAGAAAAAGACGGACGCAGACTCAAAAGACTTGCAAAAGTCTCATCAACCAATCAATGTCTGGCCTTTATCTGGACCTTGATTCAAATAAATTTTTAAAAATATAAACCTAATATTTATGAGATAATAGGCGATTTAAACACTGCAGGGGGAGTTCCCTGGTGGTCAGGGTTTGGCACTTTCACTACTGTGAAAGTTTAATTACCCGGGGTTTAATCTCTGGTCAAGTAACTGAGATCCTGAAAGCCAAGCAGCACAGCCATAAAGAAAAAGAAAATAAACACTGGATATCTGATGATATCAAATGACTATACGGCTAATTATTTTTAGGTGTGATAATGGTATCTTTTTTTTTTTTAAAGAATTCTTAATTTTTTTAGATATGTACTGAAATAGTCATGAAAAAAATCAATAATGTTAGGATTTGCTTCAAATTAGTTGAGGGGGATGGTGGAGGCTGAATAGAACACGATGAGTGAGCTGATGACCACTGGAGCTGGTGGCAGTACATTGGGTGCACTAGACTCTTCTGTCCATTTCCATATGTAGTAAAGGGCATAAGAAATGTAACGTGACATCTTGCAGGTAATAAAGACTTCAGTACCAATTTATAAAAGACTCCCAATATAAAATCAAGTGAAGAAAGGCAGAAAACAAAACATATGCTGTAATCAAAATTATACTTTTAAATATATTTGCATATGAATAAAGGAATAGGAAAAAATCGGAGGGAAGGTTTATCCAGTATATTTCTGGGTAATTCTCCTTTATTTAAAAAAAAATGCTTCTTATTGTACTTATAATTGATTTACTACTGTCTACTTGTAAAGCTGTCATTATAAATAATTAATGTTTTAACAGTTCAAGTTTCGAATACCTGGAATCATACCTCAGTCAAGGATTTCATTGAATTTTTCCCCTTAGACCATATCGTAGGCACTGCAGAATATTTCAAGTGATCTCCAAGCTAGGGAAAAAAGGGTCATCTCTTTGGGGCCAAAAAAGAATACCTTTACTCATCAGCAAATGCTCCTTTGCCTAAAGGTTCAATGTTATTACCAAACAGGCTGAAAAATAATCTGGTCTTCATGGTTTCAAACAACACTTTAAAGACCCCATCTATTTTGTTGCTATGGTTTGGTTTATGAAATCATATTCTTAAAAATCAAAGTGCCTTTTCAGACCACTCACAGTAGGGAGAAACCAAGGTGAGAATACTTACTTTTATCTTTCCGGCTCCTGTGAAATCCAAGCTGGGAATCTTTGTTGAGCCCCATACCCCAAACTTTCGTAATATCCTTGGTTTTAGAAGAGAGCAACGTGAATCCATATCCACAGGCAGCAGATGAAATCTGAAAGGAAAAAAAAAAATTCCCATAAAGCACTGACTGATATGGAGCATAAGTTTTCCCAGCAATAAATCACAGGTTGTTTATCCATTTCAAGAACCAACACTATTACTATAGCAACTAACACTTACTGGAGCTTTACCCTGTGTTGAGGGCTTGACAGGCACAACCTCATTTAATCTTCAGTCACCCAATGGTCTAGGTATCAAATGACCCCCATCCACCAAGACAGAGTCTCGCATAGTAAACTTGAAGACTACCTTAGTTTTAGTTTGCATCTTGGCAAGATTAAAGGGTTGACCGCTGGGTAGACCTTTACCAGCTGTGAAACCTGAGACAGACTACTTAACTTCTTAACTTCTCTGTGTCCCTTTCCCTATATGCAAAATAGTTAACAACAGTGTCTCCCCTATAACAGTTAGGAGTAGTCGTGAAGACTAAAGGAGTTCATATAGTAAAGGTCTTAAGAGTGAACAGTACCTGGCTTCATGTAAGAGCTATATAATGTGCTTATTATTAAGGGTAGTAATAGCAGTATTCGGTATATAAGAAAATCAAACCTCCTAGAGATTAGGTAACTTGCCTAAGCTGACTGCGGAGTGTGTGCTATTAATTCTTATGCCACATTGTTATAGTCTCAAACCACTACTTCCATGAAGAAGATTTAGTTATCACAGCTACCATGAATGTGACACACTGACTGATCCCCACCTTCACAGATGGGATAAGGAAACTGAGTCTTCAGTGGGGCCACTAATAAATCAGAGGCAGCCTGGCTCTACGGTCAACTCCCTCTCCACAATACCCAGAGTGGCCTAAGACAATCCTGGTTTACACTTGATGCCCTAAAGTTCACTCTCAAGCAAATGAGAACACGTTACATGCTCACCCTAATGTTCCTCCATTATCTCTTGGCTGTTTATAGTTTACCAAAGGCCTATATAGGTGATCTCAGAGACTACATGTAAATCTAACCTAATCCTGATGAAAACGCTAGCTTACCGTGATAATGAACAAACATGAGTTTTGTTTTGTTTTTATATTTTTTAACTCCAGCCTATCTTGAAGAGAGCAAGCTAAATATTTCTTTTTAAATTTGATGACCTGTTTAATCGAGTCATCCAAAAGTTATAGATCCTTCCTTCTGCCCTATGACATTTTCTCTCGTAACATTCACATGGAACATACACAGATACACCAGTACATCAGTAAAAACAAAAAAAAACACCTCAGCCCTCTGGTCTCTTGGACTGGCTCCACCTCCAAGGAAATGACCCACCGGGGAGGCAGGAGACAACCCCTGACCACACAGCAGGAATCACAGAAATGAGTTCCGAAGCTGCTGCCCAGCACACTCTACGATTACTCTCATCTGTTTATTCAACAGCCAGCAAATATTTGGGTAGCACCTGCTGTATTATTAAATCTGCCAGTATGTGAAAAGGCTTTGAACAGTACCTGACACAGTCAGCATTAAGCAATGTTTGTTATAATAAAGCGCCAGAAGGGGACTTTCCAACTCTGGTGGTGTAAAGAGGTTAGCTAATCTTTCCCCCAAAAAGCAAGCATAAAACTGGAGAAAACTGCAAAAAAAAAAAAAAACACAACCATTTCAAGGCTCCAGAAGTCAATCAAAGGCAAACAAATCAAGAAATTACTCACAAAGGGCTACTAGACCTACAGGCAAGAAATACCAGGGTTTGTCGCGAGTTGCTTGTCCCGAGTTGCTCCAGCTAACCCAGCTCAGTCGGCACAGGAGTTAGAAAAGGGCAGCGTTGACGGTGAAAACCATCAGCTTTGTTGCTTAGACAGCCTTAATTTGGGGTAAAGTTTTTCACTTTACTCATGCCCCACAGCGAATTCAGCAGGAAACAAACAAGGAAGATTCACAATTCAGTGAGTCTGAGGTTGCAATCCTGACCGGGGAGGAGAAATGAGTCACAGAAAGCTCTTCACACCTGCATGGCTGACAGGGAAACTGCACAAGGAGCTCCCAGTGGGAAGAAAAGCTGAGGCCGACTTGGGATCAGGCTGAACTTTGAATGTGATCCCCAACTCACACACAGAATCAAAGTGAAGAGCAGAAAACTTACTAGCTCAAGGTGTCTGAGCACAGCCTCTGCCCAAATCACTGGCAAACACCAAGAAGTCTGACTTTATTTTATTTATTTTTTTTGAAGTCTGACTTAAAAAAAAAAAAAAAAGGACAGTTGGGGGAAGAGGGTGGAACAAAACAAAAACAGAAGCAATGTGAGCAGCCACACACAGCGGGGGAGACTGACTCCCTAGGTTACAGAAAAGTTAGTTGCTAAGTCTGTCTGACTCTGTGGCGACCCCACAAACCTGCCAGGCTCCTCTGTCCTTGGGATTTCCCAAGCAAGAATCTGGAGTGGCTAGCCGCCATTTCCTCCTCCAGGGGATCGTCCTGACCTCATCTCCTGAACTGGCAGGCATTCTTTACCAGTGAGCCACCAGTAAAGCCCACGTACCATACACAAAAATTAACTCAAATGACTGGCTCACAGACCAAAATATAAGAACTCAAACTATGAAGATCCTAGGCAAAAACAGAGGAAAATTATCTTTGCAATCTTGGGATGGGCAAAGACTTCTTAAGATATACCAAATGCCTGATCCACACCAGAAAATCTCATCAACTGAACTTCATTCAAGTTAAAAACGTTTGCTTCTTGAAGGACACTATTAAAATAAAAAGAAAATCAAGAACTGGCAGAAAATATATGCACATATCAGGTATGTGATAAAGCACCTACATCCAGAACACATAAATAACTCTCACAACTCAACATTAAGAAGTTAAACAACCTTTCACTGAAGCTTAATCCCTGTTTCTCTGGTGCTCCCTATTTAGGGCAAAAGTCAGAAGCCAAAGTGGTCCAATCTGCTTCTGTTCCACCACCTCCAAGATGTCCACAACCACGCCAAGCAAGAACCTATCCTAAACATCCGTTTCTGCTTTTCTAGATACTGGCTGCCACAATAAGGCGCCCTCCGGGAGCTGTTCTTTACTGCATCTTTTCAAGCCTGTGTCAACTCAGGGGGCTCCTGTGCAACCATTCCAGTGTGTTCAGACCTTTCATCCTCGCTCTCATTCCTGTTACTACTCC
Organism: Oreotragus oreotragus; assembly: GCA_006410675.1. Taxonomy (NCBI): domain Eukaryota; kingdom Metazoa; phylum Chordata; class Mammalia; order Artiodactyla; family Bovidae; genus Oreotragus; species Oreotragus oreotragus. The sequence continues at coordinate 504,515 of SJYX01013596.1, forward strand.
AGTAACATTTCCTCTCCGAGCTATTCACCGACTCCAGCCGGCCCACATTTTCTAGGACCTTTTGAAGTCCGCTTTCCTAGGAGCAGAATTTCTGGGGGTCTGGCCCGAAGGTGAATCCCTAAGTACCGAACACCTACCAACTGTGGGGCAATAGGCCGATCCCTTAACCTCTCTGAGCCTCCCTTTCCTCTTCCCTAACTATGGCAACGACCCCGGCTCACGGGGTGTCGCGCGAATGACGCGAGCCGGACACAACACCCTCCCCGAAGGCGAGGGTCGTTCTCCCCGAAGTTGTCCACCCAGCGTCGCCAACCCTCCAAGAGGGTCTCAGGAGGAACGGCGAAGGCTAGAGAGCGGCACCGAGGGAGAGAGGGAAGAAGCCTCAGTCCTCACCTTTTGGTCCAGCTCCAGACGGTAGGGCACGGCCTGGATCCTGCGGCGCGGCCGCGAGCCGGCGCGGGGCTGGGGTCCGGAGGCGGGCAGCACGAAGGTGGGCACGCCCAGCGCCCCGGAGAAGCTGAAGCCCCACACGAAGATTCGGTCGGCGCGAGTCGCACGCTCGCCCACGTACTGGAACACTGGCGCATCCGCCTCAGCTTCCGCTGCCTCGCGCCGGCTCCGCGAGCGTCCGGCCGCTGTCCAGTGTCCGCGGCCCGGGCCCAGTCCAATCAGCCGGCGCCCCAGCCGAGCCACCGCCGCCAGCGTCGCCACCGCCATCCTCCGTCTCACGCCTTAACAGCTCCTGGGCGCCGCCATATTGGTGACCCTTGACCTTACGCCCCGGCGGAAGAGCCTGCGGCCTCACTTACTATTGGCTGAAAGCAAAGGCCTTGAGGGCAGCCAATGGCTGAGGGCGGCGGGAGGGCTGGGCTGGGCTAGGCAGAAGCCGGTATCCACCGATCCTGAGAGATCCTGGGGGATCCGTCGAGGCCCGACTTAACGCGCTTTCTCCGGTCTCCCGAAACCACCCTGAACTCAATCACCTTCCCCCACAGCGCACGTTTGCTGAGCACCTTCCTGCCCCTGGCGAGCCTTTTCATCTTACAAAGGCCCTTTGCTTTTTTGGCAATCAGAAGTAAAATGTTAGCGGTTGCCCGCTCCCCTCCATCCACTGTCCCTGTCGCTTCTTACCTGGCCTGTCGCCTCTGCTCCCCCTTGCACGCCGCTCAGTCCGTGCTCCAGCTACAGAGAGCTCCCTGCTGTCTAACAGTGCTGCGTCCTCCCAGCGTCTCCTCAACCCCTCAGCCCATCACCACTCCACTAAAGTCAAGTGGTCCCACTTGTAATTTCTGAATCCCAGGGACGTTTCAGGCCTTACTTTGCACACGGTGCCTTGAATGCTCATCCAAATACTCTGTTCTCCCTATTTGTGTCTAGCAAACTCCTGCTCATCTAAGATCCAGCGGGAGCACCTCCTTTGAAGTTCCATGAAGACAAGAACCAGTTCACTCGCATGGTCCTCACCAGTTTTGTCCTAGAGTTTAACGTGCAGCCAGGAACAAGGGAGGCCCTCGTGAACCATTTGGGAGTCTAGAGGCCTGGCTTCCTGTCCTGGCTCCACTACTGACTTGTCTGGTGACGTTGGGAAGTTGTGTCACCTCTAAAATGAGAAAGTTAAATCAATACATGAAACTAATCTTTTTTTAAAAATAAATGTGATGTTTGAACGTCATGGCCTGTGGGATCTCTTGCAGCCCTTTATGATCCGAAATTAGTCCCAAATACTGAGGGCAAATTATTTCTTTTTTTTCCCCTCCTCTTCCTCCCTTTTCTCAATTTTTTTTAATAAGCGTGAGACCTGTGTCAACTTTAATAATGTAAGAGCCAGTTATTTAACCAGCAAAAGAGGTTATTTAGGAATAGGAAGAGAAATTGCAAATCAGGGAGCACAAGCTATGGTAGACCACAGGCAAATTCAGAGAACAAGGAAGGGATTGCTTTTATAGGGAAAAGGGGATAGTTGGAAAGGGCTCTGATAACCAGAATCCTTTGGAAGAAGCCGAGACTCCAAAGTATGGTGACTTCCCATTGGTGGGGTAGAGGCATCTTCCTGTCCCAGATGTAGGGATTTGTCTATTCCTGTTTGGAGTAACTGAAGATACATGGTGAGGCACACGAGCCCTCCCCTACAGGCCTGTCCCAACGCCCAATTTTAGCTGTGTGTTAGTTGCTCAGTCGTGTCTGACTCTATGGGACCCCAAGGGCTGTAGCCCAACCAGGCTTCTCTGTCCATGAGATTCTCCAGGCAAGAATACTGGAGTGGATTGCCATGCCCTCCTCCAGGAGATCTTCCCAACCCAGGGATCGAACCCTGGTCTCCTGCATTGCAGGCAGATTCTTTACCAGCTAATCTAAGGAAAGTGAAAGTCACTCAGTCATGTCCGACTCTTTGGGACCCCAGGGACCATAGAGTCCATGGAATTCTCCAGACCAGAATATTGGAGTGGGTAGCCGTTCCCTTCTCCAGGGCATCTTCCCAACCCAGGAATCGAACCAGGGTCTCCTGCATTGCAGACAGATTCTTTACCAACTGATCTTGCTGCTGCTAAGTTGCTTCAGCCATGTCCGACTCTGTGCGACCCCAGAGACGGCAGCCCACCAGGCTCCCCCATCCCTGGGGTTCTACAGACAAGAACACTGGAGTGGGTTGCCATTTCCTTTTCCAGTACATGAAAGTGAAAGGTGAAGGTGAAGTCGCTCAGTCGTGTCTGACTCCCAGCAACCCCATGGACTGTAGCCTACCAGGCTCCTCCGTCCATGAGACTTTCCAGGCAAGAGTACTGGAGTGGGTTGCCATTGCCAACTAATGTGGGGAGTACTTTAAAACTGGATTCCTCCCAGGAGTGGAATTGATTCAAGAAACTCAGCTAAAACTGAACAGACCGGTAGGGGGAGCTCTCATACTCCGTCAAGCATCTTCAATTACTTCCAACACCCGCATCTGCAACCAGAGGGTGCCGCTGCTTTAGCAGCTCAACCAATGATGACCACAACCAGCACCCAGCTACTGCCCTCAGACGGTGGCCAGCAGCACAGAGCAGTCCCCTCAGGCAACGTCATAGCAAAATGCCGCCTATGAAGCACCTCCCCACGGAAGACTTGCATTGTCCCCCAACAAGAGAGAGGATTTCTGTAAAGTACCAGAGTACACATCTCCTGTGGCCTTTGCCAGCACAGTGCTGCAATGACCCCTACCATTCAGTGAGCCACGGTTCAGCCTTAACCAGCGAGGTCTGGGTCTCAGCTCTGCGGGGGGACCTCTCTCTTTTGTTGTGCAGTTGCTCAGTCGTATCAGACTCTTTGTGACCCCGTGGACTCAGTATGCCAGGTTTCCCTGTCCTTCACGATCTCTGGGGTACCCTCTCAGCCCTAGGGTTGGGGACTGCTCCCTGTGTCTACTATGCCTGTATTCTTTATAGAGTTATCTTTACGTCATGCTAGCCAAACCCTTGTTACCATGAATAATTCTTCATATTAAACCCCCTGTTCAAATCACAGGTGGTTTCTAGTCTCATTCAACTTTGATCCACCAACTAACAAGCTCCTAATTTCATTAAACCCATTTCTAACACTCATTAAACTAATTAGCAAACCCTCTAGTGTTGATGGAAAGAGATGCCTGGCAGCTCCTGCCTGGGAGCTGCCTCTGGTGTGTAACTACTTCGAAGAAATGCTACCTGACCACACACCAGGAGTGTGTTTGGGACCCCAACCCCCAACCCCAACACACCCAGGAGGGCAGGGTTGTCGGAGCTGAGTGAGGAGGTGACAGGTAAGAAACAAGGTTGAAAAGACGGAGGAAGAAAGATGGCAGATCTCTCTGGCTTCTCGGCCATGGCAAAGTCTGGGGCTTTTACCTGGGTTTGTGAGGCTATTGCTGTGTCCTGGAGCGGGTGCATCCCCCGTGTCCTCAGTCTGACATCTCTGACATGGTGGGGTGAGCAGTGCCATGCAAGGTTTGGCTCTCTCCAAGCTACGTGTGCCATGTGCATGCCGGGCATTTTAAAATCTCTACCAAACACTCCAGAGATGCCGCAGACAGAGAGAGGGGCTCACAGGGTCCCCCCACACACACACACACAGCCTGGAAGAGACGAGGAATCAACACCCTAAGGCAAGCTTCAGCCAATGGGCTAGGAGCCCACGGATAAATGCCACCACTGAGGCCAGTTCAGGGAGGCTGGCTGTGCACTTCTCAGGATCCTGGCAGATTCAGGAGCCCATGGACCACAGAGACAGGCTCAACAGTGCCCCTTACATCTGCCTTTCCTGCCTGACTCTCGCCACACCTCTCTGCTCTTCTCTGGGGAAAACAGTTGGAACACACATTTCTAGCAGCTCACACTGGTTTCCTCACTCTGTCTTGACCTCAGTTCAGTTCAGTCGCTCAGTTGTGTCCGACTCTTTGAAACCCCACGAATCGCAGCACGCCAGGCCTCCCTGTCCATCACCAACTCCTGGAGTTTACCCAAACTCATGTCCATTGAGTTGGTGATGCCATCCAGCCATCTCATCCTCTGTCGTCCCCTTTTCCTCCTGCCCCCAATCCCTCCCAGCATCAGGGTCTTTTCCAGTGAATCAACTCTTCGTATGAGGTGGCCACAGTACTGGAGATTCAGCTTCAACATCAGTCCTTCCAATGAACACCCAGGACTCATCTCCTTTAGGATGGACTGGTTAGATGTCTTAACCTGCTGCTGCTGCTAAGTCGCTTCAGTCGTGTCCAACTCTGTGCGACCCCATGGACGGCAGCCCACCAGGCTCCCCCGCTCCTGGGATTCTCCAGGCAAGAACACTGGAGTGGGTTGCCATTTCCTTCTACTAGGCAGTATTAACTGAGAAGCCACACTGCACCCCGGTTGGAACTGTACACCTGAGAGCATGTTTGGCTCCTGCAAACACCGAATGGATAACGGCAGACAGCTGTAAACTGCTATGAACTTAGCCAGTTGCTTAATCCAGTCACAGCTTTTGAGTACTTGCTAGAACAGATCAACATGGTTTCTGGAACGTCCAGATGATACTGATCTGGTGAATGGGTTCTTTTCAATCCCAGCGGTAAAGAGGACCAAAGGCAGCTTGCCTCTGTATGGAAAGGATACTACTACTTGTTACTTCTCCCTGCCCTCACTCCTGAAACCTCCAAGACTTTGTGTCCATCTCTGCTTTTATTGATAAGGCTGAGACATATATTGATAAAGGAGAACTATGTAAAGATTACTGTATGCGGGTTCTCCCGAGAACCAAGAGGAGGAACAGGATTCCCACTACGTGCCATCTGCAAGCTGGAGACCCAGGAGCCTGGGTGTGGCTGTAGACAACACTGCTGGTGTCGTTCCAGTGTGGTTCTTGTGTAGTTCCAGTCTGAGCCCAAAGGCCTGAGAACCAGAGTAGCAGTGGTGGAGTTTCCAGATGGAGGGCAGGGGAAGGTCAATGCCCCAGGTCAAACAGGCAGAGGGAGAACAAGAACATTCAACCTTCTTTGCCTTTTTGTTCAGCTGGGGCTGTCAGTGGGCTGGCTGAGGCCCAGGCATGTTGGGGAGGGCCAGCTTCGGTACTCATCCACCCATACAAATGCTCATCTCTTCCAGAAACACCATCACAGGCACACTCAGAAATGTTCAACCACCTCTAGGCATCCTGTGGCCCAGCTCAGTAGACATATTAAATCAATCATCACAATTAGTAATACAGTTATGATATACTTGTACATGTATAAAATGCATATATAATTGTCAACTGTTCTTTCATAAGCAGGGCTGTCTTTTATCTAGTGCATTTTTTGCTTTTAGATGTCTGTTATTTTGCAAAACTGACGATGCTGACAATACTTGCCAGAATTAAACAATCAATAGCCCTACATGGGTCTTCTGAATTTCCAGGACATTTTTCTTTTAAGGGATATCTGGAAGAACCATTGGTTTGAGATTTAGGAACAAAAGGGTGCCGTGTCATACTCTGCAAGGTGAACCAGAGCCACTGGGTGGCAATGTTTGCCCGCTGATTTTCTGGCTCCCACTAAGGAAGACAGATAAAACAGCCGAAAAGTTGAGTTTGGCCCAAGGAGACCTGAAGGTAGTCACACCTGGGCTTTTACATTTTGCTATCAAAGCCTGGTTGGTTTTCTATCCTGGCTTTATGCTGGCAAAGACTTATATTTTTGTACAAATTGTTATTCTGAATAGATGGTCCTACAGCAAAATATCAGTTACCCCCAAATGTTAAAATGTCTGTGAATTGTTAGCCAATCTAAATCTTCTCCCCACTCATAATGTCATCTTTCTGTAGACATCCTAATTTCTTTGTTACTTTGAGATAGCTGAAATTCTCCAGTTAGGGAAAGAGTGAACTTAATTAGTCCTATACATTTTTACTCCCTGGTGGCTCAGAGGTTAAAGCGTCTGCCTCCAATGTGGGAGACCCGGGTTCGATCCCTGGGTCGGGAAGATTCCCTGGAGAAGGAAATGGCAATCCACTCCAGTATTCTTGCCTGGAGAATCCCATGGACGGAGAAGCCTACTAAGTTACAGTCCACGGGGTTGCAAAGAGTCAGACACGACTGAGCGACTTCACCTTCACCTTTACCTTGAATTACACAATTAATCGATGACTTTTACCTTTGTAGAAGAATCAAACACTACACATGGCCAAGGCTAAAGACTCATTTAACCACAGCACCACATATATATGGTACTATGGAAAAATATTTTATTTTTGCTGTTTTTTAAAAAATTAGATATGCGTTTCATGCTGCAACTTCATCTTCTCACTCGAAACTATATTGGAACTGCTTTCACAACAATGTGTTTGGATTTACCCCTCTCTTTTCCACTCCTGGATGTCAGTGTAAGCGAACTACGCCTTATTTAACCGTTCTTCTGACGGACATTCGAGTTGTTTCCAGTTTTTTCTATTATAGTGAATATTCTTGTCTACATTCCTTTTGCATTTATTTGAGGGTATCTCTTGGGTAGATGGGAAGCCCCAGTGGCTCAAGAGGTACAGAATCCTGCAACGTAGGAGACGGGGGTTCCACCCATGGGTTGGGAAGATCCCCTAGAGGAGGAAATGGCCACCTACTCTAGTATTCTTGCCTGGAAAATTCCACGGACAGAGGAACCTGGTGGGCTACAGTCCATGGCGTGGCAAATACTCGGACATGACTGAGTACGTACACACGACAGCCCCAACCAGGGTAAATACTGAAAAACAAAACGGCTGGGTCACAGAAAATACTCATTTGGAAAATTTACTAAATGATTTCAATTTCCAAAAGTTGCGCTTCAATAGAATATGGGTAGATTCATTTTTCCATACACCCAACACCCAGATACAAACTTTTCAACACTTTGTCAATCTAATACCTAAAGCACATTTCATTACTGATTCACTTTTTATTTCTGTAATCTCTAGAAGGTTTAAACATGCTTACTAGCATTTCATGTTTTTCCTTTACTGAGAATTGTCTATTCATATTCTTGGCCACATTTCTATTAAGTTGTCTTACTAATTTATAGAAGTGACTGATATATTTTGCATAGAAATTGTTATGTGTTGAAACGTGTTGAAATTTTTTCTCATTTTTTAAGTTTATGGTGTCTTTTGTCCTATATAATTTCATTTTCTTGTAGTTAGTTTTACTAAATTTATCATTTAGAGCTTTTGCTTTCTATGTCTTGTTTAGGAAAAGTACTACCCAAGAAAATAAGGATATTCTATATTTGTAAAGCTCTTAATGTAACACTTGTATTTGGAATTGATTTTTATGAGTGGTGTGAGACCAGACTGTATAATTCTTCTTTCAAACAGGTATCTCACTGTCCCCAAATTATTGGCTATTAACAGACTTTATCTGAAGATCTGAAATGCCATTTATAACATATGATAAATTTCCTTATACACTGGTCAATTTCTGAACTCAATTTTTGTTTCTACTGATATTCTCAACTAACATGACAACGTTTCACCTGCTACAGCTTTACAATATGCTCTTTTATTCAATCAAATCCCTCTTCTTTGTTCTTTTACAAAATTGCCTTTGCTATTCATAACATTTACTCTCATATAAATTTTAAAATCATCTTGCCAGTTGCATTAAAAAAAACCCCACTGGGATTTTTTAATTGGAGTTGTATTAAATTCATGAGCTAATTTAGAGAAATTAACTAGAAGAAACGGCATTTTTACAATCTTGAGTCTTCCCTTGTCACATAAATGTGGTATACTTTAATATTACCATTGGTTTCAGCCATCTGCTTGATGAACTCAGCTCACTACTTGGGGATAAATTCTTCTTTCAATTTTCTAAGAAAAGGGTACTTCCAACTTTTTAGGGCATTAGTCTTCAAATTATTTTGATTATTCATCCCTATGGGGGGGCGGGAACTGGACTTCCCTGGTGGCTCTGAGGTTAAAGTGTCTGCCTGGAATGCAGGAGACCAGGGTTCGATCCCTAGGTTGGGAAGATCCCCTGGAGAAGGAAATGGCAACCAATAAATTTTAAAATCATCTTGCCAGTTGCATTAAAAAAAACCCCACTGGGATTTTTTAATTGGAGTTGTATTAAATTCATGAGCTAATTTAGAGAAATTAACTAGAAGAAACGGCATTTTTACAATCTTGAGTCTTCCCTTGTCACATAAATGTGGTATACTTTAATATTACCATTGGTTTCAGCCATCTGCTTGATGAACTCAGCTCACTACTTGGGGATAAATTCTTCTTTCAATTTTCTAAGAAAAGGGTACTTCCAACTTTTTAGGGCATTAGTCTTCAAATTATTTTGATTATTCATCCCTATGGGGGGGCGGGAACTGGACTTCCCTGGTGGCTCTGAGGTTAAAGTGTCTGCCTGGAATGCAGGAGACCAGGGTTCGATCCCTAGGTTGGGAAGATCCCCTGGAGAAGGAAATGGCAACCTACTCCAGTACTCTTGCTTAGAGAATCCCATGGAGGGAGGAGCCTGGTAGCCTACAGTCCATGGGGTCGCAAAGAGTCAGACATGACTGAGCAACTTCACTTATCACTTATGGGAAAAATTGGTAAGCATGAGAAAATATATATGTTATTTGCATGTGAAAGTTATGATCAACCTAGACAACATATTAAAAAGCAGAGACATTACTTTGTCAACAAAGGTCCATCTAGTCAAGGCTATGGTTTTTCCAGTAGTCATGTATGGATGTGAGAGTTGGACTACAAAGAAAGCTGAGCACCGAAGAATTGATGCTTTTGAACTGTGGTGTTGAAGATTCTTGAGAGTCCCTTGGACTGCAAGGAGATCCAACCAGTCCATTCTAAAGGAGATCAGTCCTGGGTGTTCATTGGAAGGACTGATGGTGAAGCTGAAACTCCAATACTTTGGCCACCTATGCAAAGAACTGACTCATCTGAAAAGATCCTGATGCTGGGAAAGATTGAGGGCAGGAGGAGAAGGGGACGACAGAAGATGAGATAGTTGGATGGCATCTCTGACTCAATGGAAATGGGTTTGGGTGGACTCCGGGAGTCGGTGATGGACAGGGAGGCCTCGTGTGCTGCGGTTCATGGGGTCATAAAGAGTCGGACAGGACTGAGTGACTGAACTAATATGAAGTTTATGAAATATACAAGGAAATTATTTAAATAATGAGATAAGATTAAACAATAATTTAAAAGCAAATGTCTTATTTTAGCTAAATTCCCATTTCTTTTCTACATAGTCTTGTTGAGTCACCAAGTCGTGCCTATTTTGCCAGCCCATGGACTGTAGCCCGCCCTCTGTCCATGGAATTCTCCAAGCAAGAGTACTGGGACGGGTTGCCATTTCCTTCTCCAGGGTATCTTCCCAATACAGGGACTAAAACCACATCTCCTGCATTGCAGGCAGACTGTTTATCACTAAGCCACCAGGGAAGCCTGAAGCTCTTGATATACAGGTTAACTTTTAAATCAATCATTATTATTCACTAGCTCCAAATTTGGGATTTCACCTGCTCACTACAACTCACAGGTAAATTTAAAAGCATTTCTCACCCTACTTTCCTCGATCATTTGCAGACAAAGCAGAATGGCAAAAAAAAAAAAAAAAGTTGTTTTGCCTGCCACACACGTTCCAGGCTGAGGTAGAATAGGGTGGCACCAGCTCTTACACCGTAAACGTGTCCTTTTCCTGGTCTGTTTAATGCCACACTTTCCACTTTTTGTGGGGGTGTTTTGGGTTTTTTGTTTGTTTGGTTGGTTTTTTGATGATTTTGCTGTTTAAAATGGTCCTCAAACTGTAAGCATTGAAGACTGCAATAAGCGTTAGGCAGAAAACACTTTGTGTTAGCTAAGCTTCCTTCCTTCACAGCACTGTTGGCCATGAGTTCAACTAACGACTCTACAAAATACATTAAATAACGGTGTCTTTAAACAGACACACACATAAAACAAAGTTACGTTTAATAGTGCCACAAAAATGTGAAGAGGCTGGCAGAACCCTGTTTGCTAAGGCTTTACAGGCCATGACTCTTCTGAATAACGAAGAATCGACTATAACATACCACGAGGATTTTCAAACATCGCTTTTAAATATATCATAAAGCAGGTACCATCTCAGCTAATCGCTAGTTATCTTTACCTTGGAAGCACAGCTTTTTAAAATAGTATCTCCTAGGAAGCATATCCTTGTTGCTGCTGCTGCTGCTAAGTCGCTTCAGTCGTGTCCAACTGTGTGTGACCCCATAGACGGCAGCCCACCAGGCTCCCCCATCCCTGGGATTCTCCAGGCAAGAACACTGGAGTGGGTTACCATTTCCTTCTCCAATGCAGGAAAGTGAAAAATGAAAGTGAAGTCACTCAGTCATGTCCGACTCTTAGCGACCCCATGGACTGCAGCCTACCAAGCTCCTCCGTCCATGGGATTTTCCAGGCAAGAGTACTGGAGTGGATTGCCATTTCCTTCTCCAGTACCCTGGTTCAGTTCAGTTCAGTTCAGTCACTCAGTCGTGTCCAACTCTTTGCGATCCCATGAAATTGCAGCACACCAGGCCTCCCTGTCCATAACCAACACCCGGAGTTCACTCAAACTCATACGCATTGAGTCGGTGATGCCATCCAGCCATCTCATCCTCTGTCGTCCCCTTCTCCTCCTGCCCCCAATCCCTCCCAGCATCAAAGTCTTTTCCAATGAGTCAATTCTTTGCATAAGGTGGCCAAAATATTGGAGTTTCAGCTTCAACATCAGTCCTTCCAATGAACACCTAGGACTGGTCTCCTCCTTTAGGATAGACTGGTTGGATCTCCTTGCAGTCCAAGGGACTCTCAAGAGTCTTCTCCAACACCACAGTTCAAAAGCATCAATTCTTCGGTGCTCAGTTTTCTTCACAGTCCAACTCTCACATCCATACATGACCACTGGAAAAACCACAGCCTTGACTAGATGGACCTTTGTTGGCAAAGTAATGTCTCTGCTTTTCAATATGCTATCTAGGTTGGTCATAACTTCTCTACCAAGGAATAAGCGTCTTTTAATTTCATGGCTGCAGTCACCATCTGCAGTGATTTTGGAGCCCAAAAAAATAAAGTCTGACACTATTTCCACTGTTTCCCCATCTATTTCCCATGAAGTGATGGGACCAGATGCCATGATCTTAGTTTTCTGAATGTTGAGCTTTAAGCCAACTTTTTCATGCTCCTCTTTTATCAAGAGGCTTTTTAGTTCCTCTTCACTTTCTGCCATAAGGGTGGTGTCATCTGCATATCTGAGGTTATTGATATTTCTCCCGGCAATCTTGATTCCACCTTGTGCTTCTTCCAGCCCAGCGTTTCTCATGATGTACCCTGCATAGAAGTTAAATAAGCAGGGTGACAATATACAGCCTTGCTGCTGCTGCTGCTGCTGCTAAGTCACTTCAGTGGTGTCCGACTCTGTGTGACCCCACAGACGGCAGCCCAGCAGGCTCCCCCATCACTGGAATTCTCCAGGCAAGAATACTGGAGTGGGTTGCCATTTCCTTTGACGTACTCCTTTTCCTATTTGGAACCAGTCTGTTGTTCCATGTCCGGTTCTAACTGTTGCTTCCTAACCTGCATATAGGTTGCTCAAGAGGCAGGTCAGGTGGTGCTATTCCCATCTCTTTCAGAATTTTCCACAGTTTATTGTGATCCACACAGTCAAAGGCTTTGGCATAGTCGAAAAAGCAGAAATAGATGTTTTTCTGGAACTCTCTTGCTTTTTCGATGATCCAGCAGATGTTGGCAATTTGATCTCTGGTTCCTCTCCCTTTCCTAAAACGAGCTTGAACATATGGAAGTTCACTGTTCACTATTTCAAATCCTGAATAATGATGCTGTGAAAGTGCTGCACTCAATATGCCAGCAAATTTGGAAAACTCAGCAGTGGCCACAGGACTGGAAAAGGTCAGTTTTCATTCCAATCCCAAAGAAAGGCAATGCCAAAGAATGCTCAAACTACCACACAATTGCACTCATCTCACATGCTAGTAAAATAATGCTCAATACCCTTTTTAGCCACTCACAAAAAAAAACGTTCAGGGAATTTGGGACACTTGCCTTTCTGCAAAAGAAAATGCATATTAAACCTCCGAGATAGGAAAGGAAAAGGCATGAGAACAGTGCCTTCAATTGTGTCTAAATTGTCCTTTAAAATAAGGCATGCTACGTAAATCTGAGCAATGGGTAAAAGGTTTCTATTACCCTATTCTTTTCCAGTCCATGGGGTCTTAAGAGTCGGACACGACTTAGCGACTGACAGCAGCAACTCTCCTTTTGGCATATTTAAAATAAAAATGTAACGGACTGATTAAACAGCACTAAAGTAATACTTGACTACTTGCTGGAGAACCAGCACCATCAGGAGGACACCAGCACCATCAGGAAGATAGATCTCAACTACTTAGTAATGTCACTGAGTGAGTGAGTGAGGTCGCTCAGTGGTGTCTGACCCCGTGGACTGTAGCCCACCAGGCTCCTCCGTCCATGAGTTTCTCCAGGCAAGAATACTGGAGTGGGTTGCCATTTCCTTCTCCAGGGGATCTTCCCAACACAGGGATCGAACCCATGTCTCCTGAATTGCAGGCAGACACTTTAACCTCTGAGCCACCAGGGAAGCCCAGTAATGTCACTGAGTCCCATCAAAAGGTCAGGACACAACTGTTNAGGCAAGAATACTGGAGTGGGTTGCCATTTCCTTCTCCAGGGGATCTTCCCAACACAGGGATCGAACCCATGTCTCCTGAATTGCAGGCAGACACTTTAACCTCTGAGCCACCAGGGAAGCCCAGTAATGTCACTGAGTCCCATCAAAAGGTCAGGACACAACTGTTAACAGTATTACAATGTAACTCAATGGCTTTAAGGCAGATTCACAGGTCACTGGAGCTATGACCTCACTGCTTAAAGCTACAAACTGCAATCATGCGAAAAAGTGTACAATTAGATAAGAGCAAGAAAGGACATCCACTTTTGGAGGCGGTGTCGGGGGCGGCGGGGGAAGGGGGGGGGCGACACGTGCAGACACTCATCAAAGGCTGGAGACGGACAAGCACTTCTGGCCCTGAACAGCGCGGGACTAAGCGACTTCCAACCAACTCAACGTGCAGAAGTGGATTCCACGGCACCGGAAACGGCAACTCCCACTTGGGGCGCTGCGGACACACGAGTCCAGGCTGCCTTCCAGGAAGCCAAAAAAAAAAAAAAGGAAAGAAAGAAAAAGGAGGGATAGTGGAGAGCAGGGCTCCGGCCGCCGCCCACAACGCCGAGCCCTCGCCTCCAGACCGTCGCGGCACGCCGCACTCGGCGCCAGGCACTCCCAGGTGGCCCAGACCTCAGACCCCGCGGCCGGCCGGGCGCTGCCCGCCGGCGAGGACCTCAGGTGCGTATCCCGCCCCCGCCGCGGCCGCCATTAAGAGCGGGTGCTTTGCTTGGAACTTTCTCGTCCCGCAGACCTGGCGGAGGGGAAGCCTGGGGAGGCTACCCACCCAGGCGTGCGCTGCAAGCGCCCCCTCCTCGGGCGGCCCAACGGGCCCCCGGAACCAGCTCCCGGCGGGCCGGGCCCAAGGAGTGGGGGTGGGGCGGAGAAGCCCAGGCGCAGGGGCAACGGTCGCACGCACGGAACGCGCATCCCTTTCCCTTCTGATTGGCTCAGCGGTGGCAGTGGGGGCGGGTGCTTGCCGGCTCTGGACTCTACGGCCTGGTGTGCCGGAGGTCACGCTCGGGCTGTCGTCCGCGGGGATGATGCGCTGCGTGCGGAAGTGCGTGATTGGTTAGGTGGTGGGGCGGGTTAGCCGCTGTTGCCTGGTAACTGCGTCCAGCTCCCCGGCGGAGGCGTCCCGATCGTTTGCCTCCTGTCGCGCGCGTTGCCGAGTGCCGCGAGATGTAGGTTTTGTCGTGGGTGTGCCCAGTGGGGCGGCCACCCGCGGCCGGCTTGTGAGCAGAAAACCAATCCAGAGGCCGGAAGAAGAGTCTCTGGTCCTGAACTACACTCCGTCACGGTTATGATTTAGATGTAAAGGAGAAAAAAGGCTCTGAGGGCTGTTTTCCCCGTCCTTGCTGTTTAATAGCCTTGCTGTTTAATAGCAGCTTTATTGACACTCCATGAAATTCACCTTTAAAAGTGTGTAGTTTAGTGTGTGTGAGGTGCTAAATCGCTTCAGTCGTGTCGACTCAGCGACCCAGTGGAGCCCGCCAGGCTTCGCTGTCCGTGGGATTTCCCAGGCAAGAATACTGGAGTGGGTTGCCATCTCCAGGAGATCTGCCCGACCCAGGGATCAAACCCATGGCTCTTGGCCTCCTAGGCGGGTTCTTGACCACTAGCACCACCTGGAAAGCCCCGTATAGTTCAGTGATTATTGTTTATTCACAGTTATGCAGCCATCACCACTGTTTGCGACCCCATGAATCGCAGCACGCGAGGCCTCCCTGTCCATCACCAACTCCCAGAGTTTACCCAAACTCATGTCCATCGAGTCCGTGATGCCATCCAGCCATCTCATCCTCTGTCATCCCCTTCTCCTCCTGCTCCCAATCCCTCCCAGCATCAGGGTCTTTTCCAATGAATCAACTCTTCGCATGAGGTGGCCAAAGTATTGGAGTTTCACCTTCAGCATCAGTCCTTCCAGTGAAAACCCAGGATTGATCTCCTTTAGAATAGACTGGTTGGATCTCCTTGCAGTCCAAGGGAGTCTCAAGAGTCTTCTCCAACACCACAGTTCTTCACAGTCCAACTCTCACATCCATACATGACTACTGGAAAAACCATAGCCTGGACTAGACAGACCTTACATTTTCATCACCCCCAAAGAAATGCTGAATCCATTAAGACAGTCGTTCCCCTTTCCCACCCCAGCCGTGGACACTGCCAGTATTCATTCTGTCCCTATGTCTCCGACATTCCAAATAGTTTTTTTTTCCACATCGTTCCAAAGCACAGAATCATCAAAGGATCTTTGGGATCTGGCTTCATTCCTTCATTCCTTCTTGTGGCTGACTAATAATCCATTGTATGGGTATATACCACATTTTCATTTTCTGTCAAATGATGAATTTTTAAAATTTTTTTCCACTGTTTGGCTATTATGAATATTGCAGAGAACAGCCATGTTTATGTTTGTGTGTGTGTGTGTGTGTATTGGTTTTCAACTTTTGAGTACCTACCAAGGAGTGGAATTGCTGGGCCAAAAATGTCACTGTTTCGTTTCCTGCTGGTAATTTGAAGTAAGCAGATATGAAGATACAAGATTGGGAACTGGGAAACTGGGTATTGCTCACAGCTGCATGTGAAGAACTGAGCAGGCTCTTCTCCTTTCTTACATTTGGAGAGGAAGGTTTGGTCTGCGTGACCCGCCATCTTGCCTTCAGAGGACACAGGGCTTGGCGCCAGGCAGCTGCAGGCGTCAGTCCGTTTGGAGTGGGTCCCTGTTCTTCTGCCTTCCTGTTATTTAGCCCCAGTGTTTGCTGCCCAGCGCTCTGGGTCTTTGCCCACACCTGCAGCCTGGATGGTCTGTTCGCTTTTTCTCAGGCTTTAGAACTTGCTCACATGCCTTCATCCTCATCCCGGACATTCTTGACTCAGCAGCTTAGACCATTTCAGGGCCATCTGGCTCCCATTTTGCCTTTATCACCTGCTATTCTGCTGTGTCTTTGCTGCTGTGTCTCACTCCAGAGCACAGGGTGTGGATTTTATTCACTTTTGTTTCCCTCTTGTCCTGCCTGTCAGCAGTATATGTTTTCATACAGCTGCTGCGCATTACATTTTTAAAAGTTTTAAGCATTCGTTCAGCTAAGCTGAAGTACTTGACTATTTGTTAAGCATTTAATTTTAACTAGTTTTTTTTTTCATTTTTTGTCATTGAAAATACATTATATTTCTAGTTCTTTTCCGTACTCCTTGATCCTTCCCGAAAAGTCCTTGTTGTCTTGAAATTTGTTATTATTCTTTTTTTTAGAATATTTTTTCTCAGATTGAGATATAGTTGACATATAACATTCTATTAGTTTTAGGAGTACAACATAGTGATTTGACATATGTATGTATCGTGAAATGACTGGTGGACATCCCTCACATCACAGTTACAGGGTTTTTTTCTCATGCTAAGATCACTTCTCTCAGGAACTTTCAAATATACAGTACAGTATTATTAGCTATGGGCTTCCCAGGTGGCTCAGTGGTAAAGAATTCACCTGCTGATGCAGAAGATGCAGGAGATGTGTGTTCGATCCTTGGGGCAAGTATCCCCTGTGGAAGGAAATGGCAACCCACTCCTGTATTCCTGCCTGGGAGATCGAAAGGACAGAGGGACTTGGCGGGCTACAGTCCATGGGGTCTCAAAGAGTCAGACACAAGTGAGCACACAGGCATGCATTATTAACTGTTGTCACCAAGCTGTCTGTTACATCCTCAGAACATACCGATTTATAACTGGGAGTCTGTGCCTCTTGGCCACTTCAGTATGTTTCTGTTGAATGGTGAATAGGTACACTTGGGCTTGCAGCTTCCATTTACTGTAGACCTGAGAGAAGGTGGCACTTTAGGAACTTGCTAAATACAATCAAGGCCTCAGGGACCTGAAAAAAATTAACCTTTGAAAAGAAAAATCTGGAAACAGCTTAAAAAGCAAAGCAGACATCTGTTTCAGGATTTCAGAGTTTTGATAAATGGAGTGGATGCTAGTCCAAATGATGAAAATTATAAGTGGTGGAAATGAAATCTAGAACAGAGATGGGAAACATTTTTTTGTAAGGGGTCAGATAATAAATATTTCCAGCTCTGAGGGCATGTGGTCTCTGTCACCCTGCAACCCTGCCTTCGCGGAAAAACAGTCAATGGACAAGATGTAAACTAATGAGTGTGGCTGTGTTCCAGTGAAACTTTATTTACCAAAATAGGAGGCAGTCTGGTTTTGATGTTTGCTTTTCATTGGTAAAATATAACATTGAAAAGGAAAGCCCTCAAAGATTTCTGGGAGAGCTAAGAGATTTGAGAGTTGTTTCAGTTTACATCTCCAGTTTTAAAAAGGCAAAAAGTTAAGTACAGTGTAAAATCTGTGATCTGAATGAACATACCTGTGCTTTGAATTTCAATCACCTTATTGGCTTTGTGGGTTCGAACTCTGTGGTACTAGCTCTCATTGTCTAGGACTTTTAGCTTTATTAGAATGCAGTGATTTCTTTTTTTTTTCCTCAATGTTCTCAAGGTGAGAAACCACAAAATTAGCTTACAATCATGGTTCGTTAGTTTTGATGTGCTATTAACGAGTGATGTGTTCTAAAGCATAAAGTATAAAAGACAAAGTTCCTGCCTCCATTTGCTGTGAAGTAAAGGGTGCAAGTAGGTGATAATTACAAAACATTCATTTTTAAAATTAAATTACAGAACATTCATTTTTTTTAATTACTACCACTAGTGCCCACTGATAAGATCTTTTTTGAGTTCCAACTAGTTTCATTCTGCCTATTATTTTATTCTCTGGTAAAGTTTTGGCATCGCAGTCCTCTCAGAGATTATTGTGGTGTAATTACAGATTGGATGGGAGCATAAGAGCCTGGAATATGCCAGTCCTTTAAGTAGGCTCCTCTCTGGTAGCTGTCAGCGTGAGCATCTCACAACATCAAGTCTGATTATATTATTTTAAAATGTGTATTTTTCATACATTATGGCCCCTCACTACATCATTGGATAATTAACGGTGGAAACAATGACCCAGGTCAACACTGCAGGGAAAACTGGCTCTGAGAGACTTAGCAAGAGATCACAGCAAGGTCACGATGAATCCAGAATTCATGCCATCGACAGGAGAGTTACCAAACTGTGGCGTTAAGGGCTCCAGTGGTTGCTAAGTGACCAGCCAAGAGAAGGCTTCAGAGAGGCTGAAAAGTATTAAAGTTGTGGCTGGAAGCCATGAACTCTTAAGGACATATCTGTCAATGGCAAAATTCCTAAGACGAAAGGGAAACCACCACCAAAGACGGGATGGGCTGGTGACAGGCAGCGCAGAGCCTGCCAAGGGTGGCTGACACGTTTCAGAACCACTTACCTGAAAAAGCGTGCAGTGTCGGAAAGTTGCATGTGCAGATTAAGAGTTAGAAAAGCCTCTCCCCTAAACAGGTAAAGAATCATAGAAGAAAAGTGTTCCCTCTGGGAAAGGTGTTCACTGCCTCCTCCCCTAGTGTTGACCGTACTTGACTTTACCTTGTGGTGTCCCTACTTCCATTGTAAGACACAACTCCGCCAAATGAGACAGTCTTATTTTTAAGCAGTATTGGAATTAACTGACTCAGAAAGATGCTAGTCAAGAATATCAGTTTCTTCGGACTTCCCTGGAAGTCTAATGGCTGACACTTCAACTTCCAATGTAGGAGGTCCAGGTGTGATCCCTG
Organism: Oreotragus oreotragus; assembly: GCA_006410675.1. NCBI lineage: Eukaryota > Metazoa > Chordata > Mammalia > Artiodactyla > Bovidae > Oreotragus > Oreotragus oreotragus. The sequence continues at coordinate 523,373 of SJYX01013596.1, forward strand.
GTCGGGGAGGGCAGCCAAAAAACCAAAACATAAAACAGAAACAGTGTTGTAACAAATTCAGTAAAGACTTTCAAAATGATCCGCATACAAAAATAAGATGAATAATAAAAAGACTATCAGCTTCTTCATCACAGTTTTAAATAATGGCTCAGACGGTAAAGAATCTGCCTGCAACAGAGGAGACACAGGTTCAGTCCCTGAGTCAGGAAGATCTACTGGAGAAAGGAATGGCTGTCCACTCCAGTATTCTTGCCTGGAGAATCCCATGGACAGAGAGAGAAGCCTGGTGGGCTACAGTCCAGGGGGTTGCAGAGAGTCGGACAAGACTTAGCGACTAAACGTCAACAGCGAGACAAAAGTTGACCAGTGTTCGATATATTTAAAAGCTGATTTTAAAATCTTTGTGAGATTTCTATAACTTACAATGGGAAAGATATTTTAATATTTCAACAAAGTAATGCAGGGGATGTGTAAAAGTATAGAAAGGAAATAGAAGTGAAATTCTGTCTTTGCCAATAGATGGATTTTGCACAAATAAAAATTATTTCGAGTTGGGACTTTCACATGAAGTAGTTTAATCTGAATTCTTGATGATACAGTCTAAATACTTATTAAAGGAATTATAAAACCCATTGACTGTACAATTTTAAGAAACAGAAATAGGTATATATTTGATGTAAGCTTAAAAAATAATTTTTAGAAATTTGAAACAGTATCAAACTTACAGAAAAATTACAAGTGTAGTACAAAGAAGTTTTATTTTTTCTGAACCATTTGAGATAAAGTATCTGTGGCCACATCATCCTTAGATTACTGATAAACATCATAAAGTTTTATCAGTTATCTCTGTATACTGTTCCCTATAGCAGAACATTGGGTTGCTACGTTTCCCAATATAGAAAATATTGGGTTGGCCAAAAAAGTTCATTTAGATTTTTCCATACCATCTTATAGAAAAACCTGAATGAACTTTTTAGCCAGCCCAATATTTGCCCATCACACATAAAAGATTTGTATCCAGAAAATATAAAGAATTTATAAACTCAATAATAAAAAATAAGCAGACAATCTAGTTTCAAAGTGGACAAAAAATGTGAATAAGGCATTTCACTAAATAAGCTATATGGATGGCAGAAACGCACATGAAGAGATGCCTAGCATTTTTAGTCATTAGGAAATTGCCAACTAAAACTGCAAACTGATATCGCTACCCACCTATTAAAATTGCTAAAAGGAATTTTTTTTTAAGCTGACAATACTGCATGCTGACCAGGATGCAGAGCAACTGGAGTTCTCACATATTAGTGGTAGGGATATATTCTCAAACGGCTTCCCTGGTAGCCCAGCTGGTAAAGAATCCGCCTGTAATGCAGGAGACCCTGGTTCGATTCCTGGGTCAGGAAGATCTCCTGGAGAAGGGAAGGGCTACCTGCTCCAGGATTCTTGGGCTTCCCTTATGACTCAGCTGGTGAAGAATCCACCTGCAGTGTGGGAGACCTGGGTTCGATCCCTAGGTTGGGAAGATCCCCTGGAGAAGGGTAAGGCTACCCACTCCTGTATTCTGGCCTAGAGAATTCTATGACCTGCATAGGCCATGAGGTCACAAAGAGTCGGTCATGATTGATCGACTTTCCTTTCACTGTATTCTCATGTATTAGTGATAGGAATTGGAAAAGATCCTGATGCTGGGAAAGATTAAAGGCAAAAGAAGAAGAGGGTGGCAGACAATGAGATGGTGAGGTAGCATTACTGACTCAATGGTCATGAATTTGAGCAAGCTCCAGGAGACAGTGCAGGACAGGGGAGCCTGGCCTGCTGCGGTCCATGGGGTCGAAAAGAGTCAGACACGCCTTAGCAACTGAACAACAGCAAAAGTGGTAGGAATAGAAAATGGTACCACCACTTTGGAAAACAGTTTCACTTCTTTGGAAGCTAAAAAAACCAACCAAAAAAACCTCAAGATATATGACCCAGCAATCCCACTCTTAGGTGTTTACGCAAGAGAAATGAGACCTTAGGTTGACACAATAGTGGTTTTATTCATCAGTTCAGTTGCTCAGTCATGTCCGACTCTTTGTGACCCCATGAACTGCAGCACACCAGGCCTCCCTGACTATCGCCAGCTCCCAGAGTTTACTCAAACTCATATCCGTTGAGTCAGTGTTGCCATTCAACCATCTCATCCTCTGTCATCCCCTTCTCCTCCCACCTTCAGTCAGCATCCGGCTTGCCTCAGGTGGCCAAAGTATTGGAGTTTCAGCTTCAGCATCAGTCCTTCCAGTGAATATTCAGGAGTGATTTCCTTTAGGAGGGACTGGTTGGATCTCCTTGCTTTCTCAAGGGACTCTCAAGAGTCTTCTCCAACACCACAGTTCAAAAGCATCAATTCTTCGGTGCTCAGCTTTCTTTATAGTCCAACTCTCACATCCATACATGACTACTGGAAAAACCATAGCTTTGACTAGATGGACCTTTGTTGGCAAAGTAATGTCTCTGCTTTTTAATATGCTCTCTAGGTTGGTCATAACTTTTCTTCCAAGGAGCAAACATCTTTTAATTTATGGTTTTATTCATAGTCATCAAAAAACTTCAGACAGCCCAAAAGTTCTGTAAATGGCAAAAGGGTTAATTTAACTGTGTTTCATCTCTACAGTGGAATATTCAGTAACACAAAGAACAAATTACTGATACAGCCCCAGCACAGTGTAGGATTCCATTTATGTGATATTCAGGAATAAGCAAAACTATGGGGACAGAAGACAGATCAGTTCTGGCCAGAGGTTGGGGTCGGGGTGTTGACAAAGAGGCATAGAGGAATCTGGGATGTGATGGAGCAGTTCATACCATGATTTCAGTGGTGGCTACATAACTTTATATTTGCTAAAAATGTACAGAACTGTACATTAGACAAGGTTGAACTTTTTGCAAAGTGTACTTTAATTTTTAAAAATATTTTTAAGGTGAATTCCCTGGCGGTCCAGTGGTTAGGACTTGGCACTTTTACTATGGAGGACCCGGGTTCGATCCCTGGGTCAGGAAGATCCCCTGGAGGAGGGCATGGCAACCCACTCCAGTATTCTTGCCTGGAGAATTCCATGGACAGAGGAATCTGGCAGGCTACAGTCCATGGGGCCAAAAAGAGTCAGATACACCTGAGCAACAGGGCACACAGACACACACTCAGTGAACTAAGATCCTACAAGCCACGCCTTGGCCAAAACAACAAAAAAAATTTTTAAGGATACATGACTTCATGTTCAAGTGATTGGTTTTGATTTCACAAACCACCCACATGTAAACATGTTACAATGCATCTTCCAGGCGCTTGAGAGAGAGAAGGGAAGTAAAGTGAAGTGGCTCAGTCGTGTCCACCTCTTTGCAACCCCATGGACTGTAGCCAGCCAGGCGCCTCTGTCCGTGGAATTTTCCAGGCAAGAATACTGGAGTGGGTTGCCACTTCCTGCTCCAGGGGATCTTCCGGAGCCAGGAATCAAACCTGGGTCTCCCTACCCACTCCAGTATTCTTGCCTGGAGAATTCCATGGACAGAGGAATCTGGCAGGCTACAGTCCATGGGGCCAAAAAGAGTCAGATACACCTGAGCAACAGGGCACACAGACACACACTCAGTGAACTAAGATCCTACAAGCCACGCCTTGGCCAAAACAACAAAAAAAATTTTTAAGGATACATGACTTCATGTTCAAGTGATTGGTTTTGATTTCACAAACCACCCACATGTAAACATGTTACAATGCATCTTCCAGGCGCTTGAGAGAGAGAAGGGAAGTAAAGTGAAGTGGCTCAGTCGTGTCCATCTCTTTGCAACCCCATGGACTGTAGCCAGCCAGGCGCCTCTGTCCGTGGAATTTTCCAGGCAAGAATACTGGAGTGGGTTGCCACTTCCTGCTCCAGGGGATCTTCCGGAGCCAGGAATCAAACCTGGGTCTCCCCAACTGCAGGCAGACAGTTCACTGTCTGAGCCACCAGGGAAGGAAGGGAGGACCATTAATGACTCGCCTGCAAGGCAGGTGCACGAGTTCTGTCCTAGCCCAGGACTCGTGGTCTCTCTAATCCTGGGGCTCCTGCCTTTGGAGATCCTTCATCTAAGCTCCCTCAGCTCCTTGGTTAGCCATGCGCTCCTCCACTGTGTCCCCAGCCCCTGTTGCTCCACGAATCATCCTGTGTGTGAGCGTGGGACCTTAGCCGGTGTGCGAGTAGCAAATCGGATGGTCAGAAAAGCGCTGTCCTGTGGCGTACCTTTGGTGGGTGTTAATTTCCTTTCTCGCCATCCAACCTCTCTTTGATTTCCTTTGCTTTTCTTTCTAATTTTTAGTTTTTTGGCCACACTGCACAGTATGTAGGACCTTATTCCCCCAAAAGGGATCCACCCGAGCCCCTTCCTTGGAGTGGAAGGGTGGGATCTCAACCCCTGGACCCCCAGGGAAGGCCTGTCATTCGATTTCTTAATAGCTTTTTACTGTTGTTGCTGGGCCCACAGCTGGGCTTGTGGGAGCTTGGTTTCCTGACCAGGGATTGAACCCCCTGACCTGGCAGTGAAAGCACCAAGTCCTAACCCCTGAAGCCCCCCCCTTTCTTTTTTTGAAATAAAATTCACCCACTTAAAGTATACAATTCAGTGGCTTTTAATATATGCATGTAGTTGGGGCAATCGTAACCACAAACAATTTTAGAATAATTTCATCACCCCTGAAAAGAAACCCTGTACCATTTATCTACCCACCTCCCAGCCCTAAGCAACCCGCAGTCTACTTCTGTCTCTGTAGATTTCCCTGTTCTGAACATTACATATTCATAGACTCCTATAAATGTGTGGTTCCCTTGATTTTAAGGCAAGGGGGGCTCATAAAAGGTCATCGGTGAAAAGACCCTTCCTGGGAGGTGATTGGGTGTCTCTGATCAGAGAGGAGGCGGCCGAGGGCAGCCCACCAGGGTCTCGGAGCTGGTTGGTGGTCTGGGGTGCCCCCCAGCCTGGCTTTCCTGCTCCTGGCTCTAGGAGGGCCCGCCCGTCAGGCCTCGTGCCCTGGAAGCTCATGTCACCACCCGGCCTGGTGTGTGGTCACTGCTAATGCGGCAGGGTGATGACAGTTTCTTCCTGGCAAAGGGTGGAGGAGAGGACGCAGTCACGGGTTAGGGGTGCAGGGAATGTCCCACACGCCGTGTTGACTAAGGACTCTCAGGGAAGTGATCCAGATGCAGCCACTTCTAGAGAGCAGAAAGCCCCAGACAGAATCAGCCTTCCCCATGGAGCCCAACTGGACTCCGCCACCTCCAGGGTTCTTCCCATCAAAGANGCAGGGAATGTCCCACACGCCGTGTTGACTAAGGACTCTCAGGGAAGTGATCCAGATGCAGCCACTTCTAGAGAGCAGAAAGCCCCAGACAGAATCAGCCTTCCCCATGGAGCCCAACTGGACTCCGCCACCTCCAGGGTTCTTCCCATCAAAGAGTACTGAGATGGTCCCGAGAAGTTCCGATAATGAAGCGGGAGCCCTCGTCTCCTGTGGCTTCCCCACAGGCTGTTAGGATGGCGTCCCTCTCATTATTTTTTGTAAAATTTTTTAAATTGAAGGATAATTGCTTTACATTGTGTTGGTTCCTGTTGTACATGAATCAACCATGTGTAGACATACATCCCCTCCCTCTTAAGTCTCCCTCCCACCCCTCTAGGTCACCGCAGAGCACCAGGCTGAGCTCCCTGAGTTACATAGCAACTTCCTACTAGCTATCTGTTTTACACATGGTAATGTATATATCTCATTGCTACTCTCAATTCGTCCCACCCGGTCCTTCCCCATTTCTTAACACACAGTGAATGTGATCGACATCGTAGCAATGCTTACATGCATGCCAACTCACTTCAGTCCTGTCCAACTCTTTGGGGCCCCATGGACTGCAGCCTGCCAGGCTCCTCTGTCCATGGGGATTCTCCAGGCAAGAATACTGGAGTGGGTTGCCATGCCCACCTCCAGGGGATCTTCCCAACCCAGTAGTCAAAACTGCTGTCTCTTACATCTCCCCTGCATTGGCAGGCAGGTTCTTAGCACCACCTGGGAAGCCCTGGCATCTTAGCAGACCTGGGGCAATTGAAGGGGAGAGGTGGAAACAGCAGTAGGCAGAAGGTTGCACTGGTTCTAGCTTTGCAAGGACAAATCAACATGTTTCTGACCTGAGAATGCATCTGCTCCTTTCTCTCTGTCTGGGATAGTAGGCAAAATAAGAATTTTGAATGAAAGAATTCTGAGCTCCCAAAGTAATAAGGATGGAGCATAATCTAAGTGAACATTCTGGTAAGTGGGAAACATAACTTGCCTTTGCGGTTTCATACTTTGTGATACGCATTTCCTTGGTCTGATGTGGTAAGTGATAATCATGGAATCTAGCCGCTAGAGGAAAGAGTTTCTAAGACTTAACATGAGTGCCTGCTGGGCGCTGCTTGCCGCTTTTTCTTTTTCAATTTTTTTTTTAATTGAAGGATAATTGCTTTACAGAATTTTGTTTTCTGTCAAACCTCAACATGAGTTAGCCATAGGTATACACATATCCCCTCCCTTTTGAACCTCCCTCCCCATCCCACCCCTCTAGGTTGATACAGAGCCCCGTTTGAGTTTCCTGAACCATATAGCAAATTCCCGTTGGCTGTCTGTTTTACATATGATAATGTAAGTTTCCATGTTACTCTCTCCATACATCTCACCCTCTCCTCCCCTCTCCCCAAGTGCGTTAGTCTATTCTCTATGTCTGTTTCTCCACTGCTGCCCTGTAAGTAAATTCTTTAGTACCATTTTTCTAGATTCCGTATATGTGCGTTAGAATACGATATTTATCTTTCTCTTTCTGACTCACTTCACTCTGTATAATAGGTTCCAGGTTCACCCACCTCATTAGAACTGACTCAAAGGTGTTCCTTTTTATGCTGAGTGATATTCCATCATGTATTTGTACCACAATTTCTTTATCCATTCATCTGTCGATGGACATCTAGGTTGCTTCCATGTTCTAGCTGTTGTAAATAGTGCTGCAATGAACAGTGGGATACATGTGTCTTTTTCAATTTTGGTTTCCTCGGGGTATATGCCTGGGAGTGGGATTGCTTGGTCATATGGTGGTTTTATTCCTAGTTTCTTAAGGAATCTCCATACTGTCTTTCATAGTGGCGGTATCAGTTTATATTCCCACCAACAGTGCAAGAGTGTTCCCTTTTCTCCACACCCTCTCCAGCATTTATTGTTTGTAGACTTTTTGATAGCACCCATTCCGACTGGTGTGAGGTGATATGTCATTGTAGTTTTGATTTGCATTTCTCTAATAATGAGCAATGTTGAGTATCTTTTCATGTGTCTGTTAGCCATCTGTATGTCTTTGGAGAAATGTCTGTTTAAGTCTTTTTCCCACTTTTTTGACTGGGTTGTTTGTTTTTCTGGTATTGAGTTGTATGAACTGCTTGTATATTTCAGAAATTAATTCTTTGTCAGTTGTTTCACTTGCTATTATTTTCTCCCATTTTGAGGGTTGTCTTTTTACCTTGCTTATAGTTTCCTTTGCTGTTTAAACATTTTTAAGTTTAATCAGGTCCCGCTTGTTTACTTGTGTTTTTATTTCTGTTCCTCTAGGAGGTGGGTCATAGAGGCTCTTGCTTTGATTTAGGTCATCAAGTGTTCTGCCTATGTTTTCCTCTAAGAGTTTAATAGTTTCTGGTCTTACATTTAGGTCTTTAATCCATGTTGAGTTTATTTTGTGTATGGTGTTAGGAAGTGTTCTAATTTCATTCTTTTACATGTAGCTGTCCACTTTTCCCAGCACCAATTTATTGAAGAGGCTATCTTTGCCCCATTGTATATTCTTGCCTCCTTTGTCAAAAATAAGGTGTTCATAGGTGCGTGGGCTTATTTCTGGGCTTTCTGTCTTGTTCCATTGGTCTGTGTTTCTGTTTTTGTGCCAGTGCCACACTGTCTTGATGGCTATAGCTTTGTAGTGTCATCTGAAGTCAGGAAGCTTGATTCCTCCAGCTCCATTCTTCTTTCTCAAGACTGCTTTGGCTGTTTGGAGTCTTTTGTGTTTCCATTTGAATTGTGAAATTTTTGTTCTAGTTCTGTGGAAAATGTCATTGGTAATTTGATAGGGATCACATTGAATCTATAGATTGTGTTTGGTAGTGAGAGGGTAACAGGCAGGAAGGCCAGGGGTCTCCAAACGGAGGAAATAGCCTGCAAGTGTCAGACATTTTCTCTCTCTTAAGCGGCAGGAGGAAACAAACTAGTGATATTTTTTCCTTCTCTATACAATTTAAAAGGAGGTTTCTCTTAAGATTCTGTGTTGCCATAATGATACCTGGTTTCACCTGAAGTTAACCAATGCCTTTTTCTTATGGAAATGTCTGTCTTAAGCTATGCTAATGTACTATGCATTTACCCCAAACTCTGTCTTCCAGTCGGTTCCGCCTTTTGGGCTCAACCTACTTGATAAACCAGCATGTTATACTCCGATATTGTTCCTCTAATCTATGTAAATGACACTATTTGTATGGTGATCTGCCCTTCTTCAAGAGTCAAGTTAATCATTTTATGGCCCAAGATCAACCATCTGGAGCCAAGGTTATCCCAAAATACTCTTATGGGTGAGGGGCCTAGTGCCATTCTAAGTTTTGAGACATTCCTTTCTCTATTAACAGACTGCTGGTGACTATATAACATCCAGCTAAAGACTAGCAGAGGGGTACTCTTTCTGCCCCCTTCTGATGCCTATGTCAGAAGCTTTCTCTATCTCCTTTATACTTTAATAAAACTTTATTACACAAAAGCTCTGAGCGATCAAGCCTCGTCTCTGGCCCCGGATTGAATTCTTCTCCTCCGGGGCCAAGAATCCTGGTGTCGTGATTCAACAACAACCTTTCATCTTGGGGGCTCGTCCGGGATCCTTCAGGACAAGGTAAGGATGCTTGGAGCTCTAGTTCTTTGTTCTCTTAGCGAACACATTTTCTGCTGTGCTTTACTAACTCTACGGTGTGCTTGTGTGAATAAATGACATGCCCTGCGTGAAGCAAGTAAGGAGCCCTGCTCTGCGGTTCCACGGTGATCTTATACGGCTTATGGCAGAAACCTGTCGGGGGTTTCTACCGACCTGCCAAGACCAAGAGGCACCCAATGTCTCCTTTGGGAACCTACCTGAAATGGGCAAAGTGTGTGGACCGAACTCTCCTTTCTCGGTCAAACTTTTCGGTCTCTTTGACCATTTCATAACTCCTTGGGAATTAGAAGTACTAACCTAATCTATCGGATCATGTACTTTCAAGGGACTTGTGATCTATACTGTTACTGTGTACTGTGGCAAACTTGGATTGGTAGTCAAAAAAGCGTCTAGCCTTGCTAGAAATCGAAAGTTCGGAAACTAGATGAGCTCTAGCTCCAAGAACATCTCTGAGGTTAAAGGTTACTCAGGTTGGGACTGCAGTGTGCTTTTATTCCTTTGTTAACACTGGCTCTTAGTGGACCAGAGGAGGTTCTCATACTGGTGTGGTGATGCTTAAAAAGAACTTCTCAGCTTTATGTTCGTATCGGTCTTATTGTGGTCAGGAATATTCTCAAGGTCGTGCACAGGCACTCAGGTGACAAATGTTTCCCCCAGCGGTCTTAGCGTGGGAGGCATTCCGAAAGGTTACTCTGATTGCACCCCGGGTGGCATCAGAGGCAAGCAAGGTTGAAGGTGAAGAGCTGGACATCAGGTAGAGATGCTATCAGGTCTACCCCTGGTACATCCCCACCCCATCTCGGTGGTAGAACCGGGAGGGTCGAGACGGCGCCTGCGTCGGTAAGGGACAGACTAAGTCCGACCAGGAAGGAAAAGCTTTTGGTGTAAAGTCTGTCTACACCCCCATCTAGAGCAGGGAGGGACGCCTCCGGTAGAAAAATGGCGCTGGTCGCTTTTTTCTCTCTTACAGATGGGAGCTAACAATTCCAGCCTCACTCCTTTGAACTGTATCCTGAAACACTGGGATAGATTTGATCCCCAGGGCTTAAAGAAGACACACCTGGTCTTCCTATGCGATACTGCATGGCCACGGTATCCATTGGAGGACGGCGAACGGTGGCCGGTTGGAGGGTCTCTTAAGTATAATACTGTTTTACAATTAGACCGGTTCTGTAGGGAACAAGGGAAATGGGTAGAAGTAGCCTATGTGTTGCCCTTTTTCTCTCTGCGAAATATGCCAGACTTATGTCCTAAGGGTATAGATTTGGGCGTGAAACCTTCAGCTCCCTCCTGTCCTCCCACTTTGCCCCCGTACCCGGGGCTCCAAGCTGAGCAAACTGAAAACCAGAGAGCCCCCCTCAGAACGGCTGCTTTGGTCTCAGTGGAAATCCAAACTGAGATTCAAACTGCGCATGTGGAGGTCCAAACAACTGTCTTAGTACGACCTCAGACTACTCTGGTTTCAGTAGAAACTCAGACCATCGAAGTTAGAGATGAGATGGAGGACAGGAGACAAAGAGACAAAGAAAGACAGGTTTCTCCAGTCTATCCCTGGGATCATATGCGCAGGACAGCCAGAGAGACTGAGGAACAGCCACACAAGCTGTTGCCTCTTTATGAAACACCCACTGGGAGAAATAATCAGTCCATGAGAGTTAGTAGGCCTTTTTCTTATCAAGAAATACAAACAATCAAAGAGGATCTGGGAGACTATTTAGAGGACCCAGAAAAATATATTAGAGCTTTTAAAGGTGTTACTCTGCTTTATGACCTTACTTGGAAGGATGTGATGTATATCTTGGGACAAACGCTGACTCCCGACTCAAAGACTCGAGTTTTGGGAAAAGCAGTTGCTTATGGAGATGAATGGCTTGGTAATGAATCAGTAGGGAAGAGGGAGGATGAGATAGCGGCCCTCCCCACTGGGAATCAGGCGGTTCCAACTATAGAACCAGACTGGGACTACAACTCAGCTAAAGGAAGATGGGATCAGAGTCATTTTGTCAGATGTATTCTTGAAGGACTCAGGCAGGCGCGTTCTAAGCCTTTAAACTATAGCAAATTGGCAGACATAGAACAGGAGGAGAAAGAAGCTCCTGGTAAATTCCTAGATAGACTAAGAGAAGCCCTTCGCAGATTCACTGAGATTGATCCTGAAAGTGAAGAAGGAAAAGTGATCTTAAAAGATAGATTTATCACTCAGTCGGCTCCAGATATCCGCCATAAGCTACAAAAACGGGCGTATGGACCAAATCAGTCTTTAGATACTCTGTTACAACTGGCTCAGACGGTCTATTACGGTAGAGAATATGAGGAAAAGAAAGAAAGGCAAAGAAAGACAAAGGAAAAGGCGGAAGCCTTCGCAATGGCGATGAAAAACGCTCTTAAACAGCCAGAGAAAAATGCCCAGAGGGACCTAGGTGAAAAGGGATGGGCTTGCTATTCCTGTGGAAAGGAGGGGCACCTCAAGCGGGATTGCCCTCAGGCATCTAAGCCGCCCCCGGCTCCATGTCCGGTCTGCAAAGGACCACACTGGAAGAGAGACTGCCCTCAGAGGCGTAGGTCTCCGGGGTCAGACTCTCAAGACAATCAGGACTGAAGGTGCCCGGGGGTCCCCACACAAGCTCCCGTCCTAATTACACCTGAGGAACCCCGGGTATTAATAATTGTGGGGGGCCAATCCGTCGATTTCCTTTTAGATACTGGGGCAACTTACTCTGTGCTTACTGAAGCCCCTGGCCCACTTTCTTCCCGATCCGCTTCCGTAATGGGACTGTCTGGACGAGCCAAAAAGTATTATTTCAGTTATTCTTTATCTTGCAACTGGGATTCTGTGCTATTTTCACACGAGTTTCTGATCGTGCCAGAATCTCCCTCACCCCTTTTGGGGAGGGATATACTGAGCAAGGTCCATGCCTCTGTTTTTATGAATATGGAGCCCTCCCTTTCTCTTCCTCTAGTTGAACAAAACGTAAATCCTAGAGTATGGGCTGATGGAAAATCTGTGGGTCGAGCACAAAATGCTATTCCTGTAGTTGTCAAGCTCAAAGACCCAAACTTATTTCCACATAAAAAGCAGTATCCTCTGAAACCTGAGGTTAAGGAAGGGTTAAAACCCATCATTGAAAACTTAAAGGAACAGGGACTATTAATTCCTTGTAGCAGTCCTTGCAACACTCCTATTTTGGGTATAAAAAAATCAAATGGTAAATGGAGGCTAGTTCAAGATTTACGTGTAATAAATGAGGCTGTAGTTCCTTTACACCCTGTGGTGCCTAATCCTTACACTCTATTGTCTGAAATTCCTGAACGAGCCAAATATTTCTCAGTAATTGATTTAAAAGATGCTTTCTATTCAGTGCCTTTGGCAGAGGAAAGTCAATTTCTATTTGCCTTTGAAGACCCTACGCAGCCAGCTTCTCAGTTAACCTGGACAGTTTTGCCCCAGGGATTTCGTGACAGTCCTCACTTGTTTGGACAAAGTTTGTCACGGGATCTACAAAACTTTAATAGCTCTGAAGCAGTGGTGTTACAATATGTAGATGATATTTTGCTCTGTGCTGAGACAGAGGAAGCTTGTTCTCGAGCCTCAGAAGATTTCTTAAACTTTCTGGCAGGCTGTGGTTACAAGGCATCAAGAGAAAAGGCTCAGCTTTGTCAACCATCAGTTAGATATCTGGGCCTAATCATATCAGAAGGGACTAGGGCCATAGGCCCTGAGAGAATTAAGCCTATACTAAATCATCCCTTACCTATGACTTTAAGACAATTGAGAGGATTTTTGGGAATCACAGGTTACTGTCGCATTTGGATTCCGGGTTATGGGGAACTTGCCCGGCCTTTATATAAACTTATAGCTGAAACTCAACAGGCCCAAACTGACAAACTGGTTTGGTCACCAGAAACTCAAAAGGCTTTTAAGGTTCTTCAGACTGCTCTCCTGCAAGCTCCAGCTCTGAGCTTGCCCACAGGGTCAGAATTTAATTTGTTTGTCACTGAAAGAAAAGGTATGGCCTTGGGAGTTTTGACACAACCCCGAGGGCCTCACCAGCAACCTATTGCTTATCTAAGCAGAGAATTAGATGTAATTGCACGTGGATGGCCCCACTGCCTAAGAGTAATTGGGGCAGCGGCTTTATTAGCACCTGAAGCTTTAAAAATAATTCATGGACGAAACCTTACTGTACTGACTTCTCATGATGTGAGTGGAATCTTAAATTCTAAGGTTAATATTTGGATGACAGACAGTAGGCTTCTTAAATATCAGTCATTGTTGTTAGAAGGACCAGTAACTAAACTTAAAGTTTGTGGAAATTTAAATCCTGCCTGAGAAGGAAAATGAAACACCTGATCACGATTGTTCTCAATTCCTAACTTTAAACTATGCAGCTCGGGAAGATCTAAGGGATACCCCATTAGACACTCCTGACCTGGAAATATTTACAGATGGCAGTTCTTTTGTTCAGGATGGAAAGCGTAAAGCAGGTTATGCCGTGGTGACTGCTGAACAGGTTTTGGAAGCAAAATCTGGATTACAAAGAAGTGGGAAGTATCCTGGAGAGGACTGGGAAATTGATTTTACTCATGTGCCAAAAGCTAATGGATATTCTTGCTTACAGGTTTGGGTAGATACTTTTACTGGATGGATTGAGGCTTTTCTCTGTCATAGTGAACAGGCTAAGGAAGTTATAAAGATTCTCTTCATCAGTGGAAGGCTTCCTGTGGTGGACATCTCCGCTTCAAGGAAAAGACTTTCTCCAAGTGTGTAAATACCTTCAACAACAATCACATGCGATGCCTCTTCTTCATCTGATGACATCTACCAACTCTAAAATGGACTGGTGCAACACGTTGCACCTTAACTATGAATTTAATGTGACTTTTAGTTTTGATTCTAACTTGTTGTAATGACTATGTTGCCTTACGTCTGTAGCTGTATAACTGGATTTGTTTCCAGCCGCATGAAAGCTTTCAAGTTACAAGTGGTTGCTCAAACTCCTGCTACTGCTGCCGCTGCCTCCAACTACTATTTGGGGCCCCTGGATCAGATATCCTGAATATGAGAATTAGGAGAATATGTTGCCTCGCCAATTTAGGGACAACGCCCCTTCTCAGCTGGGAAGCAGTGATGGAACGAAAACGACGCCCCTTTTCCCTAGGCAACATAATTCTCCTAAAAGAAAAGGGGGGAATGAGAGGGTAACAGGCAGGAAGGCCAGGGGTCTCCAAACGGAGGAGATAGCCTGCAAGTGTCAGACATTTTCTCTCTCTTAAGCGGCAGGAGGAAACAAACTAGCAATATTTTTTCCTTCTCTATACAAATTTAAAAGGAGGTTTCTCTTAAGATTCTGTGTTGCCATAATGCTACCTGGTTTCACCTGAAGTTAACCAATGCCTTTTTCTTATGGAAATGTCTGTCTTAAGCTATGCTAATGTACTATGCATTTACCCCAAACTCTGTCTTCAAGGTTCCGCCTTTTGGGCTCAACCTACTTGATAAACCAGTATGTTATACTCCGATATTGTTCCTCTAATCTATGTAAATGACACTATTTGTATGATGATCTGCCCTTCAAGATTCAAGTTAATCATTTTATGGCCCAAGATCAACCATCTGGAGCCAAGGTTATCCCAAAATACTCTTATGGGTGAGGGGCCTAGTGCCATTCTAAGTTTTGAGACATTCCTTTCTTTCATTAACAGACTGCTGGTGACTATGTAACATCCAGCTAAAGACTAACAGGGGGGTACTCTTTCTGCCCCCTTCTGATGCCTATGTCAGAAGCTTTCTCTATCTCCTTTATACTTTAATAAAACTTTTACACAAAAGCTCTGAGCAATCAAGCCTCGTCTCTGGCCCCGGATTGAATTCTTCTCCTCTGGGGGCCAAGAATCCCGGCGTCGTGATTCAACAACAACCTTTCAGTAGTATAGTCATTTTCACAATATTGATTCTTCCTACCCAGGAACATGGAATATCTCTCCATCTGTTTGTGTCAGCTTTGATTTCTTTCATCAGTGTCTTAGAATTTTATGTGTACAATTCTTTTGTCTCCTTAGGTAAGTTTATTCCTAGATATCTAATTCTTTTTGTTGCAGTGGTGAATGGGATTGATTCCTTAATTTCTCTTTCTGACTTTTCATTGTTAGTATATATAGAAATGCAAGTGATTTCTGTGTATTGATTTCATATCCTGCAACTTTGCTAAATTCAGTGAATAGCTCTAGTAATTTTCTGTCTTTAGGGTTTTCTATGTACAGTATCATGTCATCTGCAAACAGTGAGAGCTTTACTTCTGTTCTGATCTGGATTCCTTTTATTTCTTTTTCTTTGATCGCTGTAGCTAGGACTTTCAGAGCTATGTTGAATGATAGTGGTGAAAGGGGACGCCCTTGTCTTGTTCCTGATCTTAGGGGGAATGCCTTCAGTTTCTCACCATTGAGAACAATGCTTGCTGTAGGCTTATATATGGCCTTTACTATGCTGAGGTAGGTTCCTTCTATGCCCATTTTTTGAAGAGTTTTAATCATAAATGGGTGCTGATTTTGTCAAAGGTTTTTTATGCATCTATTGAGATATATGGTTTTTATCTTTCAGTTTGTTAATATGGTGTATTACATTGATTGATTTGCATATATTGGAGAATCCTTGCATCCCTAGAATAAACCCAGCTTGATCATGGTGTATGAGCTTTCTGATGTGTTGCTGAGTTATATTTGCTAACATTTTGTTGAGGATTTTTGGATCTATGTTCATCAGTGATATGGGCCTGTGGTTTTCTCTTTTCGTGTTGTCTTTGTCTGGTTTTGGTGTCAGGGTGATGGTGGCATCACAGAATGAGTTTGGAAGTGTTCCTTCCTCTGCCATTTTTTGAAAGAGTTTTCGAAGGATAGGCATTAGCTCTTCGCTAAGTGTTGGATGGAATTCTCCTGTGAAGCCATCTGGTCCTGGACTTTTGTTTCTTGGGAGATTTTTGATCACAGCTTCAATTTCAGTGCTTGTAATTGGAGTTGTTCCTAATTTCTGTTTCTTCCTGGTTCAGTCTTGGAAGACTGAACTTTTCCAAGAATCCATCCATTTCTTCCAGGTTATCCTGTTTTCTGCTTTTTCCGACTCCAGCTCTGTTGCTACAACAGAGTCCTTGTGATGACCAGCAACAGTCACCAACTTCTGTTTGTTCTCAAATGGGGTGTAATAACAAGAGAGTCAGAGGCTTGATTTTAAGATAATTGTTTCAAAGATTCAGATTGGGACTTCCCTGATGGTCCGGTAGTTAGGACTCCGAACTTGCACTGCAGAGAGCACAGGTTCCAGCCCAGGCCAGGGAACTGAGATCTAAGATCCAGCCCAAATGGCATGCCTGGTACATACATCAGTTTTTAAATAAATAAAAGCTTCAGATTGAAGTGTATTTCCTCCCCTGTTCGTGCCCAGGTCATGCCCGTTGATTCATGTTCTTGGGCTTCCCAGGTGGCACTAGTGGTAAAAAAAACCAGCCTGCCAGTGCAGGAGACATAAGAGTTGTGGGTTCGATCCCTGGGTCGGGAAGATCCCCTGGAGGAGGGCACGGCAACCCACTCCAGTATTCTTGCCTGGAGAATCCCCATGGACCGAGGAGCCTGGCAGGCTGCTGTCCATGGGGTCACAAAGAGTTGGACACAACTGAAGGGATTTAGCTCGCTTTCTCAGTACGTTGTCACATTCTTATGCTCTATTTCCTAATAGGCAGAGTTGTAAAAAAAAAAAAAACTTTAATTCTAACAGTTTGCATCCTAAGGCTCTGTGTGCTAGTCTTTCTTTCTCAGGGAGGCTTTGACTTTAACATAAGAGATCCTCAGGGATCCTCCAGTGGCTTCAGAAAGTCTAGCTAGATGCGCAGTTACATTTTTAGAGTTCCTCTTCAGCATGGTTTATCCATCCAGATTGGCCAGGGTAAACGATGGTCAAAAACGCCACCAGATTTGGGTGCATTCAAGGAGCAAGGATTGATTCCTTGCTTGCACTGGAGGTCTCTTGTGAGTTGGCTGTGGGTCTGATCTGTGTTTCTCCCTGGAACCCGATCACATGGAACCTGACGGATCAGACTGCAAAGGAAGAGGGAGTATGGTGGAATCCCCAGCGTGGAAGTGATGTCACTTCCCTGACATCCTCGGCCAGTACAGGGCATGTGGCCACACACCTTCAAGTAGTCAAGAAATCAATTCAGGAAGAAACATTGGCAAGTATTTCTGAATAGTCTTGTAGGACCACCATACTTCATGCCCATGGATCTTTGGGCTTCCTGCCACGTAGTTATGTTGATCTGTTTTATCTTTTGCTTACAAATGTAATTAAGTTGGCTATGGCCGGGACAGTGGAAACAGTGTCAGACTTTATTTTTTGGGGCTCCAAAATCATGGAGATGGTGATGGACAGGGAGGCCTGGCGTGCTGCGATTCATGGGGTCACAAAGAGTCGGACACGACTGAGCAACTGAACTGAACTGAACTGATGGCCGGGACAAGAGATGACAGATACCGATACGCTGCATGCTGGATTTCAAAGAACTCTTTCTGGTGCTCCAGAAAGTTTTTCAAAGCAGCTTTCTAATGCTCACTTGATATAGCATTTAGCAAAAATTAGCATGAGCCTTCATTGCAGGCGAAGTCCTAACAGGAGAGGAAGGAAGGGGTCTTTTTTCTCTCCCAGTCTCTAGCACACAAACCCACTGCTCTCCTTTTTCTGTGTATGTGGGCTGGAATGTGGTGTCAGTCACCACAATGCTGGAATCGGACAAAACAACACTGGATCAGTAAGAGACATTACCTTCTCTCCTCCTCACTTGGGAAATAGTTAACATGCCTCTCCAGTGTAATACCCGACTGCATTTAATGAAATACGGGTCTAGGCTTAGTGGGAAATACACGATCTTAGGCACATCATGGTGTTGTTCAGTCGCTCAGTCGTGTCCAACTCTTTGCGACCCCATGGATGGGCGCACGCCAGGCTTCTGTGTCCATCAGCAACTCCCAGAGCTTGCTCAAACTCATGTCCATCGAGTCAGAGAGGCCATCCAACCCTCTCAGCCTCTGTCATCCCCTTCTCCTCCTGCCTTCAATCTTTCCCAGCATCAATGTCTTTTCTAATGAGTCAGTTCTTTGCATCAGGTGGCCAAAGTATTGGAACTTCAGCTTCAACATCAGTCCTTCCAATGAATATTCAGGGTTGATTTCCTTTAGGATTGATTTGATCTCTTTGCAGTTCAGGGAACTCTCAAGAGTCTTCTCCAACACCACAGTTCAAAGCATCAATTCTTTGTTGCTTAGCTTTCTTTGTGGTCCAACTCTCCCATCCATACACGACAACTGGATCATATACTGTCCATTTTTGGGGGGTGGGAGGTGCTCTGGGTCTTTGTTGTGGCAAGCAAGCTTCTCTAGTTGCAGCATGCAGACTTAATTGCCCCTTGGCTTGTGGGGTCTTAGTTCCGTGACCAGGGATCGAACCGGAGTTCCCTGCATTGGAAGGCAAATCCTTAACCACCGGATCGCCAGAGAAGTCCCCGTGTACTGCTTTTAAGTGTCAGCTTTAAAGGAAGGTTTGAACTGGGTCACCTGTGAGAACCTCCCAGTTCTCAACCAGTTGAGCAGGACACAGTTTCTACCACTCACTTTCTTAATACTTCTCTCTCCTAGGGATTATGGCGCAAGGCGCAGTGTCCACCCTGCCCATTGCAAATGAGGAGGCCTTGGAGAGCAGGATGGTAGTGACGTTCCTCGTGTCCGCCCTGGAGTCCATGGTGAGATGGTTTGCAGTTCTATAAAACGTCCTCTGGTTGGATCACTGCTGAATTACGAAACACTTCACCAACACTTGACATTCAGCCACAGTGTTAAATCCTATTTGTGTACACATACCCTTTTTAAGAAAGAATGATGGGCTTGTCAGATAATTAAGAACTGTTTTCCTACATTATGGATGGAATCGTATAAAGCTAAGCTCTCCAGATCTGAAAATTTAATGCGAGCATTTCTGTTGCCTTGTTTGAAAATACTTTTTGTTTAAATTCAAAGGTCAATTAATAATCTATTTATATGCATCTATTTACATCCAAAGTATACACTTTATCCAGTGGGTAAAAATTTGAGGGGAAATTTACATAGCCTCAGGGGCTTCCCTGGTGGCTCAGATGGTAAAGAATCTGCCTGCCGGGCAGGAGACCTGGGTTTGATTGCTGGGCTGGGAAGACCCCCCCTGGAGAAGGGAATGGCTAGCCACTCCAGTATTCTTGCTTGGAGAATTCCATGGACAGAGGAGCCTGGTGGGCTACAGTCCATGGGGTCACAAAGAGTCAGACACGACTAACTAACTTACATAATCTCAAAGCATCTGATTACAAGATACTTATGGATTAAAAAAGAAACAATCAGTAACTTTATAAAAGTGGACAGACTTGACAGCCACCTCCTTAATCAAGTGACCAACAGGAACACGGGCAGAGGTGGGCCAGGGAGAGGCACTCAGAAGCAACGGTACTGCCTCCGTGGCATTCATGCCTCTAAGGAGGGAGCGTCGGACAAACCCAAATTTCAGGACACCTGGAAACTGCACTGGCAGTGGCACCTCACCCCAGTACTCTTGCCTGGAAAATCCGCGGGAAGGAGCAGCCTGCTGGGCTGCAGTCCATGGGGTCGCTAAGAGTCGGACACGACTGAGCACTTCCATAAATGTCCATCTCCTGCAAGACAAAGAAAGATGGCAATCTGTCTGTCCCACATGGAAGGAGACTGGATAGACAGGACAGCAAACAGAAAGTGCAGCCCTGGATTGGATCCTGGACCAGGAAAAAATTAGCTAGGGATTTTTCTCTTTTTTTTTTTTTTTTGGAGTTTTGTATTTTTTTTCTTAAAGCAGACCTCCCGGGCCCCACGAAATTTGGATCCATCCATGTAGATAACATTTCATTCTGTTTTTCATTTCAGTGTAAAGAACTGGCCAAGTCCAAAGCGGAAGTGGCCTGCATCGCAATGTATGAAGCGGATGTGTTTGTTATTGGAACAGAGAAAGGACGTGCTTTTGTCAATGCCAGGACGGATATACAGAAGGATTTTGCAAAATACTGTAGGTGTTAATGATTTTATCCTTTGTATTCATAAATCTTAGAATATTTACAGGCAAGACTTATATATTGCTTTCTTCTAAGATGTCATCATGGTGGCTCAGTGGAAAAGAATCTGCCTGCAATGCAGGAGACCTGGGTTCTGTCCTTGGGTGGGGAAGATCCTATGAGCCTGGCGGGCTACAGTCTATAGAGTCTCAGAGAGTTGGACAAGACTGAAGCCACTTTGCATGCACGCGCGTTAAGGTGGTTATCCTTTGTATTTATAAATCTTAGAATATTTGCAGGCAAGACCTGTGTGTTGTTTTCTTCTAAGATGTCATCAGCATTATCCTAAAAATGGTTTGGACACATCCCTTTGACCTAGCAAAACACTGAGTCCAAGACCTCTCCCATTTTTGCTTACTGGCTCCAGGCAGGGAAGACCACCCTCCCACCCGCTATCTGTTCTAGAACCTCTCAAATCTTTTTTACTCTCTTTCGCCCCCTGGTGTCTCCACGCAGAACTGCAGCTCTGAATTAAGTCGTGTGCTCTGAGTCAGGCAAGATAGAAATCAGTTCGTCCAGCAACTCCCAGACAAGCCAGGAGGTTGAACACACAAGTCCAGTCTTGTGTTTGCACCCCAAGGGAGGAGGCTCAGACTGAGGGGTTCCTTCCCAGCTGCTCTGCGCTATGCCACGTAGAAGGAGAGGCACACACAGGCACACCAGATGCCGAGAATCTCCGTGCGCCTCTGCTGAAGTCTCTTGGTTTTCCGGTGGCTGGGGTGGCGTAGCTCCTCAGGTGGTCTGCAGTTCTCACAGGAGTTCTGCTCCGTCTCATTAATTTGGTGTGTCCTTGGAAGAGAAGGCCTGTTGCTTCCTAGTCCGCTCTCATGCCAACATCATTCTCCTTGCTTTTGTTTTTGAAGATGGCTCAGTGGAAAAGAATCTGCCTGCAATGCAGGAGACCTGGGTTCTGTCCTTGGGTGGGGAAGATCCTCTGGAATAGGGAATGGCCACCCACCCCAGTCCTCTTGCCTGAAGAATCCCATAGACAGAGGAGCCTGGCGGGCTACAGTCTATAGAGTCTCAGAGAGTCGGACAAGACTGAAGCCACTACATGCACGCGCATTAAGGTGGTTATCCTTTGTATTTATAAATCTTAGAATATTTGCAGGCAAGACCTGTGTGTTGTTTTCTTCTAAGATGTCATCAGCATTATTCTAAAAATGGTTTGGACACATCCCTTTGACCTAACAAAACACTAAGTCCAAGACCTCTCCCATTTTTGCTTACTGGCTCCAGGCAGGGAAGACCACCCTCCCACCCGCTATCTGTTCTAGAACCTCTCAAATCTTTTTTACTCTCTTTCTCCCCCTGGTGTCTCCCCACAGAACTGGAGCTCTGAATTAAGCCGTGTGCTCTGAGTCAGGCAAGATAGAAATCAGTTCGTCCAGCAACTCCCAGACAAGCCAGAAGGTTGAACACACAGTCCAGTCTTGTGTTTGCTTCCCCCTGGTGTCTCCCCACAGAACTGGAGCTCTGAATTAAGCCGTGTGCTCTGAGTCAGGCAAGATAGAAATCAGTTCGTCCAGCAACTCCCAGACAAGCCAGAAGGTTGAACACACAGTCCAGTCTTGTGTTTGCACCCCAAGGGAGGAGGCTCAGGCTGAGGGGTTCCTTCCCAGCTGCTCTGTACTATGCCACGTAGAAGGAGAGGCACACACAGGCACACCAGATGCCGAGAATCTCCGTGTGCCTCTGCTGAAGTCTCTTGGTTTTCCGGTGGCTGGGGTGCCATAGCTCCTCAGGTGGTCTGCAGTTCTCACAGGAGTTCTGCTCCGTCTCGTTAATTTGGTGTGTCCGTGGAAGAGAGAAGGCCTGTTGCTTCCTAGTCCGCTCTCATGCCAACATCATTCTCCTTGCTTTTGTTTTTGAAGAATTTTTTTTTTTTGATTGAAGAATAGTTGATTTTACAATGCTGTGTTAGTTTCAGGTGTACGGCAGTGATTCAGTTATACCTATGTTTGTATGTTTTTGCAGATTGTTTTTCATTATGGGTTATTGAATACAGATCCCTGGGCCACCATACAGTAGGTTCCTGTTGCTTTTTGAAGATTGTTTTTCACTTGCTATGAAACCTGGCTTGACAATTTTTTTCCCTCTAGCCTTTTTTTTTTTTTTTTTGGCCATGCCACAAAGCTTATGGGATCTTAGTTCCCCAACCAGGAATTGAACCTGCGCCCTCGGCAGTGAAAGCATGGCATCCTAACTGCTGGACTGCCGGAAATTTTCCTTCCTCCAGCCCTTCAGGTGTTTCGTTCCATTGTCTCCTGGATGCCACTGTTTTAGATAACAAAATTAGGTTAGAGTTCTTATTTTTGTTCCCTTGAAGGTAATGTCTGTTTTTCCCTAGCTCTGTCCCATCTTTGGTTTTTAGCAATTTGACCACGAAATGCCTATTTATGACCTTCTTTGTTTCTACCTTATTTGGTCTGTGGAGTCTATTGAATCTGCAGGTTGACATCGTCGTCAACAGTGGACGTTTCCGGCCATCACCTCGTCAAATATTTATTCCAATTCTCTTCATTTACACAGAGCGGGGAAATTGCTCTTTATTGTCTCACAGGTCATTAAGGCTCTGTTCCTTTTGTGTGTGGGTGTCCCCTTTTCCTTTTTATATTCAAGCTTCAGATTGGAGTTTCTACTGGCGTTTCGTTGAGGACACTGATTCTTCCTTCTGCCATATCCAGGGCACTATGCATCTGGGGAAATTTTCATTTCCAACTGTTTTCCATTTCAGAAATTCCATTTTCTTTCTTCTTCTCTGGTTAGCACTTTCATTTCTCTGTTGGAATTCCCCTTGTATTCATTTGTGTAAAGTCCTTTGTGTGTTTACAGCAGTTGTCTTAAGTCCTTATCTGGTCATTTCAACTGAGTCATTAGTGGGTCTGAGTCTATAAATTGCTTCTTTTCTCTTTTGATCATAGGTCACATCTTCCTGCTTCTTCACATTTCTACTAATTGTGTGTGCGTGTGTGGAGCTTTTGGGTTTGTTTTTGGTTTTGTTTTGTTTTTTTTTGCTGTGCTGTACAGCATGTGGGATCTTACTTCCCCAAGCAGGGACTAAACCCATGCCCCCTGCACTGGGAGCCCAGAGTCTTGACCACTGGGCTGCCAAGGAAGTACCTACTAATTTTAAATTTCATACCGGGTATTATGCATGCTGTGTTGTAAAGGTCTGCTAAATAAAACTGCGTCCTGTTCTGGCAGGCAGGTCACCTGGTCCCCATGTGGACAAGTGATGCCCTTGGCCCTGGAGCATCCATCCCTCTTAGTCTCGTGGGAGGCCCCTCCTCCTAAGGTGTGCCCCTTAGTTTTACAAAGTGTTCAATAAGCTTCCCAAACCTGGCAAATCCTAAACCCTGTTTAAATATGTTTAAACCCTGTTGGCTGTTAAATCTCTGCTAAACAATTTAGCTTCCAAACGCTGCTTCTACTTAAAGCCTCACCCTGTGCTTGCACAGTTGGAGGACCAGTTGAGGCTTCCCTGGTGGCTCAGATGGTAAAGGATCCGCCTGTAATGCAAGAGGCTTGGGTTCGATCCCTGGGCCGGGAAGATCCCCTGGAGGAGGAAATGGCAGCCCACTCCAGTATTCTTGCCTGGGAGATCCCACAGAGAGAGGAGCCTGGCGGGGCTACAGTCCGTGGGGTCGCAAAGAGTGGGACACGACTTAGCAACGATAACAACAACAAGACTCCAAGGGAAGTTGCTGTGATGATACTGGGTCTCCCACCTTGTGACTCACTCTTCTCCAGACTTCCGCTTCCCTGTCTCACCACAAGGGCAGTCCCGACCTGTGACGTACATTTCCTCATTTCAGCTAAGTCTGCTGCTGTTAGTGCCCAGGCACTCAGTGGTGTCCGACTCTTTGTGGCCACATGGACGGTAGCCCACCAGGCTCCCCCGTCCAAGGGATTCTGCAGGCAAGAATACTGGAGTGGGTTGCCATTTCCTCCTTCAGAGAATCCTCCTGGCCCAGGGATCTTGCGTCTCCTGCGTTGGCAGGCAGATTCTTTACCCCCAGCTGCTTTTTTGGTTAAGCTCTATTTCCCCCAGAACCCCACGGGAAGGGAGGAGTTCCCACAGGGGAAAAGCCAGGTCAGCGTGCATCTCACTCCCTGCGTTCTTCCCTTCTTTCGGGGACATCATTCCTTTCTGGTTTTGCCTGCTTCTGACTGTTCTTCAAAGCTTTCATGTAATCGATCTTAGGACTTCCTTGGTGGTCCGATGGTTAAGACGCCATGCTTCCAGTGCGAAATGCATGGGTTCAATCCCTGATCAGGGAACAAGGATCCTACGAGCCACACGGCATGGCCAAGAAAAGAAGTGATGCATCTTAAGGTTTTGCTCAGAGCGTATCACTGGGGGGCTGGTCTTAAATCTCTCCAGTTCTGAGGGTCTTCCTGCCTAGTGACTTGCACACTCAGTAGTAAATAATTTTCTATGATATTTCCCTTTGAACTAATAAATTCTATTTCCTCATATGTTGAATTATTGATTGTTTATCCACAGAGTCATTTCAGAGACTATCACCTTGTTATTTTACCCTATTTTTTCAATTAAAACATCTTGTTTTATGTCAATTCCTTTCCCCCTTTTTCCTTTCAGTACTGGAAGCGTGGATATTAAGGAAATGTACTGTACAGACGCTCGGCTTCTGACTTTGTACTGATGGCTCATTCACAGGTGTTGCGGAAGGCCCGCAGGAGGTGAAACCCCCAGGCCCCGCCAACGCCAGCAGGAGGCAGGTTGATTCCGGAGAAACGGAAATCCTCAGAAGAGCCGTTGAAGACTATTTCTGCGTTTGTTACGGTAAAGCTCGCCGTAGGCGTTCATTCCCTGACTAGTTCACGACAGAAGACGGTGGTGTTTTTAGCTGCTGGGTCGTGTCCGACTCTTGTGACCCCGTGGACTATAGTAGCCACCCCCAGGCTCCTCTGTCCATGGGATTCTCCAGGCAAGGATACTGGAGTGGATGGCCATTTCCTTCCCCTGGGATCTTCCCGACCCGGGGATGGACCCTCATCTCCTGCACTGGCAGGTGGATTCTTTACTGCTGAGCCACCAGGGAAGTCCATAAAGATGGTATTCAGTGCAGTCGCTCAGCCGTGTCCGACTCTTCGTGACCCCGTGAACCGCAGCACACCAGGCCTGCCTGTCCATCACCAACTCCTGGGGTTTACTCAGACCCATGTCCATTGAGTCGGTGATGCCGTCCAACCATTTCATCCCCTGTCATCCCCTTCTCCTGCCTTCAATCTTTCCCAGCATCAGGGTCTTTTCAAATGAGTCAGCTCTTCGCATCAGGTGGCCAGAGTACTGGAGTTTCAGCTGCAGCATCAGTCCCTCCAATGAACATCCAGGACTGATCTCCTTCAGAATGGACTGGTCGGATCTCCTTGCAGTCCAGGGGTCTCTCGAGAGTCTTCTCCAACACCACAGTTCAAAAGCATCAATTCTTTGGTGCTCAGCTTTCTTTATAGTCCAACTCTCACACCCATACATGACTGCTAGAAAAGGCGTAGCCTTGACTAGACGGACCTTTGTTGCCAAAGATGGTATTAGAGACCATTTTATCAGCATGTCTATGTAAACCGTCTCTGACATTAGAGACATCCACATTTTCATCAAGCAAACAGCCAGTTAAGTAGCAGATCAACCTGGTCTCTTCCCGTTTGTCGGCCTTCAGCCTTGGTGGAGCCCCCTCTCCACGGCCATGCAGTTACGACAGATGTTCATGGTTGGTTCACACACCAGCCTCATCCTCACTGGTCTCCCCACAGGCCTGGAGACAGGAATTTTTTTTTAATTTATTTTTTAATTGGAGGAAAATTGCTTTGCAACATTGTGTTGGTTTCTGCAGTACAGCAATGTGAATCAGCCATAATTATACACATATCCCCTCCCTCCTGAGCCTCACTCCCCTGAGATGGTTTTTTTTTTTTTTTTTAATACCTACACAATGCTTTAGATAGGGGTGTTCCCAGGTGGTCCAATGGTTAAGAATCTGTGCTTCCACTGCCAGGGGCGTGGTGCTATGCCAGAAGTAACATCTGGCATGCAACACAGTGCATTTAAAAAACACACACACAAAACAAAAAACCACTTAAAAGCTAGATAACAAGCATGTCCGCAGGTGTTATATTTGCATAAGAAGCCCATGAGCATCTTCAGGCCCGGCTCCTCTTTCCTACACAGCTGCATACATCTGTGTGACCTGCAGTGAGCGTCTGTATTTGAGGACCCCAGCTAGGGGATCTTAGGGTCTCAGGTTATACTTCCCTATGAGAAATGGGGCTCCAGCACCTTGGGGATGGCCAACGGTGCAGAGAGACTATCACAGCCCAGGTGGTGACATGAGGCCTCAGCTCTCTACAGGCAAAACCTGGTCTGCACCAGGTGACACAGGAACAGGTAAGCTTTGGGCCGGGCCCGCGTCCTCAGCTGGCAGCATCGTGAGTAACCACGCCGGGTGCTCCCTGCAGCCCTGGGTGCACCAGAGCGAGCACCCTGAATCGTGCAGCCGCCAAGAGAAGAGGCAAAAACACCTATTATTGTCTTTTCTTTCAGAAACTGATTATTTTTAGTTAGTTTACTTATTGAAATATAGTTGAATTACCTTATATTAGTTTCAACATACTGATTCAGTGTTTTTATAGATTATGCAACCTGTTATTTTCTCTTCTGGGAAGATTTAAAGGAAAACAGATTCTATGTATTCTTTTGGCCCTTTGATTGGAAATGTTACGAACTTGAGATACAGCGGCATGGGACACTTTAGGATTTTAATAAAGTTTGGAGCCAGCTGTCACCACCTGGGTTTATGGCATTAACTGAAATTGACAGTCAGGGTTTCTTATGCTCCTGTTGTTTAAAGATACCCTGCTGATGCTTCCAGGCAAAGCCTTGGGGACGACCGCCATGGTACCTGTTCCTTACGAGAAGATGCTGACGGACCAGGAGGCTGTAGTGGTTCAGGGGCTCCCAGAAGGGGTCCCCTTCCAACACCCTGAGCACTATGACCTTGCAACGCTGAAGTGGATTTTGGAGAACAAAGCGGGAATTTCATTCCTCATCAACAGGTGACAGGCTCTCCCGCTTTTCTCACAGCTGGTTCATCTGAAGATAAACTGACAGCTTAATTTCAGTTGGTTAAATCTGTCCCGTTTCACTTATCTGTTGGGGTGGTTGTGTTCATTTAAATGATTTTGTGTGTCTGTTTTTGGCGCGCTGGGGCTCCGGTGCTGCACAGGCTTTCCGCTAGGTGCGGCGAGCAGGGCCTCCCCTCTAGTGAGACGCACAGGCTTCTCACTTCGGAGGCTTCTCTTGGTGCCGGATGCCACCTCTAGGGCAGGCGGGCTTCGGCAGCTGCGGCTCATGGGCGCTAGAGCGCAGACGCTAGGTGTGGTACGTGGGCTTCGCTGCTGCACAGCCTGTGGGCTCTTCCCAGACCAGGGGTCAAACCCGTGTCTCCTGCATTGGCAGGCAGATGTTTTTACCACGGAGCCCCAAGGAAGCCGCTGTCCCCTTATGTTTAGAAGGTGGTTCTTCAGATGTTCACCCCGTGTGTCTGGTGTGTGCATGTCAGGTGTTAATTTCTGGGGTTCTTTTGCAGACCTTTCCCGGGTCCAGCGAAACAGCCAGGTGAGTGACAGCTTCTCCTACTTCGTGACTGCCCAGGTTGCTTTTCTTAGCTAAAGTGCGAGTTTGGCACATTCTAAAACTTGTTTAGGCTGTGCCTTTCCTGCACTGAGGAGGCCCCCTCTGATCCCCGGACCTGGGGAGATGTTTTCAGGGCTACAGCTCAGGGAAGCACACACACCCAGCCCAGGAGTCGAGACACCACCCTCCTCCAGCTTGCGAGGCTTCTGCGTCCAGCCTTCACAGGGCAGGAGAGCGGCCTTGTCCACACGCATAGGAATGTGAGGAGGCTGGTCTTTGCGCACCAGCCACGGGCCAGGCATCATGGGCTTCAGGAGTAGGTCTGGGCTGTGTGGCCATTCCTGAGTTTCTGAGATGTCTGCGAGAAGGAATGAGACTGTTCAGAGAACCAGGGTTGGTAACCGTGAGAGCCCTCGGGAAAGGGTTAGAATTGTGTGGTCAGAAGAGCTTCCCGGAGAAGCTGGCCCCCAAGATAAGCAGAGTCTTAATAGCTTGGTTCCCCCAGGAAGCCCATTCCATGTGGTCAGGCAGAAAGCTTGTGCAGGGTGTTCGAGACTACGTTTGGAAACCCAGGACCACTCATTATCTCCTCATAATGATGAAGGGACCAAAAAAAAGAAGCAGGCTTACCGGGAGCATTTAGAGATCCATCTACACCCACTTCTTGGTTTCTCAGATCATTATTCTGGACGTAGTTGGAAACCTTGGGTCGTGAAAGGTTCATGAAAGACCAGGTCTAAAGAGAGTGTCGTGCTGGGCCTACCTAGGTGCAGAAACCAAGTGGCTGGGGTGGGCGGGGGTCTCACTGTCCACAAGACGCACCTCGGGGCACAGACGGTGATGAGACTCTCCTGTGCATGGACTGCTCACAGAGCAAGTATTTCTGGAGCAGTTGTGAGTTCCTGGGGGCCCAGCTCACCTTAAAGGAGGGACTGGAGCCTGAGGTGTGGCTGGTGCCCGCTGTCCCAGGCGGCTTGCATTGTCCTTACAGAATAATGATAATAACTGCTGACACATTCTGTGATGGACACTGCTCTAAGCACCTTGCATGGATGAATTAAGCCTTACTCAATCACCATCCTCAGATGAGGAAACTGAGGCACGGGGAGGCTTAGTAACCTGCTGGAGGTCACTTGGCCCCTGTTTGCTCTTCAGCCCCCATCCTGCCCACACAGGTGGCCCAGTCCTTGAGGGCTGCTTTGAGCTGGTCTCTCTGCTGCCCTTCTCTGATGACCTGGAACCTGGCGTTCAGTCCTCTCTGTATTTCCCTTCCCTTTATATGCTTTTGAATGTTGTCGTGTTTCAAGATGCATGAAACCAGCTAGTGTGTGCCTTTTTACTCCTGCACAGGTGGGCCTGGGGTGGTAGCTGACACTGATAAGTCAGTGACATCACCAAGTGAAAGGTAAGGGACAAATAAAAAATTACCTCTACATCTAAACCCAATGTGTTAGCCTTTAGAGTATGGAAAGGCTTATTTTGTTACATATTCCTTATTCAAAGGGATGTTTGGGATTAGGAAACTATATTCTGTTGACACCTTTAACTTTCTTCCTGGTGTCATTTAACTTTACGAAATTAAAGTCGAGGTAGCTGTGCCTTCAGTTTGATGAGGGGAGGGGAACCGTGACATGACGGAGATCTGGGGAGTGGGCTCAGTGTGTCCAGATGCCGGTGGGCAGTTCTCTTCCTGCCCACCTTGACCAGCGTTCCCTTCTCCTTCTAGCTGCACCCCCATCCGTGTGAAGACTGAACCCATGGAAGATTCTGGTATGTATACCGATGCTTGTAGAATGAGGTGTTCAGCAGGTCATTATTTGACTCCTTTTAATACCCACTCCAGTATTCTGGCCTGGAGAATTCCATGAAGCAGAGGAGCCTGGCGGGCTGCAGTCCATGGGGTCTCAAAGAGTCGGACACGACTGAGCAACTTTCACTTTCAGTTCACATTTTACGTAAAAATGGTACTTTCAGTAAAGCAGGAATAGAGGGGAACTTCCTCAACTTGATAAAAAAAAAAAACTTCAAAAAACCTATAGCTGACATCATATTTAATGGTGAGAAACTGTAATTTTTCCCACTAAGATCAGTAAGGATGTCCCCTCTCATCCTCTCTCATTCGCTATCATACTGAAAGTCCTAGTTAATGCAATAAGACAAGAAGTCTGTCAGTTTTATTCATTATTCCCAATCATATGCCATATATTTCCTTTTCTTGACCTACTAAAATGTTATTGGGCTTCCCTGGTGGTTCAGACAGTAAGGAATCCGCCTGCAATGCGGGAGACCTGGGTTTGATCCCTGGGTTAGGAAGATCCCCTGGAAAAGGGAACAGCTACCCACTCCAGTATTCTGGCCAGGAGAATTCCATGGACAGAGGATCCTGGCAGGCTACAGTCCATGAGGTCACTAAGTAGATATATTTGTAGGTAAAGTATGAAAATTATAACTTGACTGTTAAATAGGTAAAAAAAAAGTCTTATACATTTGGAATTGTGAATTTGATTTATGAATAAAGTATGAATAAACAACTTGTTTTATTGCTCTCTTACACTCTAATTTCTAAATGTACTACAATAGACATGCATTACTACGATAATCTATACTGGCAGAAAAGAAATCCCTCTCTGATGGCTAAGAGCAGTTAACCCCCATCCCTGCCTCTCCCACTTCTCAAAAAACAAAAGAAAAATGGCATTAGGGGAAAATGTTAAAGGTTAAAAATAAAAAAAAAATTTTAAGTCAAATGTTTAAAATTAATCAAGGGATGGAAAAATATTAAAAGCATTAGAAGTTAAAAGCCTGCTGCTGCTGCTGCTGCTAAGTCACTTCAGTCGTGTCCGACTCTGTGTGACCCCATAGACGGCATTCCACCAGGCTGCCCCATCCCTGGGATTCTCCAGGCAAGAATACTGGAGTGGGTTGCCATTTCCTTCTCCAATGCATGAAAGAGAAAAGTGAAAGTGAAGTCGCTCAGTCTACCTAGGCAGCCTAAACTAAACAAGTACATAAAACTAAAGCTCAGACCTCAGAAAGATAAAGATGAATGCCAACTGGCTATTATGGGGTAAAGGGTTTCCCTGATGGCTCAGCAGTAAATAATCTGCCTGCAATGCAGGAGACAAGAATTTGATCCCTGGGTCAGGAAGATCCCCTAGAGAAGGAAGTGGCAACCCACTCCAGAGGAGCCTGGAGGCACACAGTCCCTGGGGAAGAAAGAGTTGGACATGACTTAGTAACTAAGCCACCTACTACCATAAGGGGGTAAAACTAGAATTTAATAATGTTTAGAAAAGCAATCTAAAAATAAGCCACAGTTCCAAACTTCCAAAAGTTAAAATTAAGTATGAGAGAATCTAAAAATACTCAATATTAAGAGTACATGTAGAGGAAAGGCAAAGAGAGACTTTCTCTTCACTGGAATGGAGGTCAGAGCATCCACGTTTCTGAAGGTGTCAGGGTGTGGCTTACGCCCGGCTGCCTCCCCCAGTCCCTCCGGGCAGGAGAGCCTGACCCTCCCTTGTCATACACCAGGGTGACTCCTGTCTACATGGAAATGTGTGTTTGGTGGAAGCTCCACCTTAAAATCATGATCTGAAAAATAGGAGTGCTTGTCCACTGTAGTTATTCTAGGTAAAACCCAACACAAGTCAATGAGGAGCCGGGGATTTCAGCTGGCAGAATTCAGCTGTGTAGTCTTCATCCCCCTTATACGTGATGCCCCTTTAATCTTAGGGATGTGTGTGTCCTCAGCCATGTCCGACTCGTTGTGACCCTATGGACTGTCCCCACCAGGCCCCTCTGTCCATGGGCTTTCCCAGGCAAGCATACTGGGGTGGGTTGCCATTTCCTCCATCAGGATATCTTCCTGATCCAGGGATCAAACCCTCATCTCCTGTGTCTCTTGCGTTACAGGTGGATTCTGTACCGCTGAGCCACGAGAGAAGCCCCTCTAATCTTAGCCATAATGCATTTCCAAGATACAGGGATACATTTCAGATACATTCTGCCTGTGTCTCTGTTGGTCAATGGAGAATTTAAAACCCCCAAGCCACAGTCTCCTGTCGGAAACTGGGAAAACAGATGGGATGAGAGTGAGCGGTTGTTAGCCCTCCCTGAGGGGGGCCCTTTCACAGAACCATGGCCCACCCCTGCCTCCTTCTCCTTCCTCACCAGCTATAGGGTGGATGAGCCATTCCCACTGGCCTTAAAATAGACCTCTTTTGTTGAGGTCTCTCTTTGGAGATGTGGTTCCTTTTAAGATAAAATATGTGTTCCCTAATAATGTGACTTTCTGCTGAGAATTTCATGGTACGAATCGCTTCCAGCTGCCTATAGGCTTCTGAGAGCTGACCATCCCTTGGCCTTCAGTTCAGTTCAGACACTCAGTCATGTCCGACTCTCCGCGACCCCATGAATCGCAGCACGCCAGGCCTCCCTGTCCATCACCAACTCCCAGGTTTCACTCAGACTCGCCTCCATCGAGTCCGTGATGCCATCCAGCCATCTCATCCTCAGTCGTCCCCTTCTCCTGCCCCCAATTCCTCCCAGCATCAGAGTCTTTTCCAATGAGTCAACTCTTCGCATGAGGTGGCCAGAGTACTGGAGTTTCAGCTTTAGCATCATTCCTTCCAAAGAAATCCCAGGGCTGATCTCCTTCAGAATGGACTGGTTGGATCTCCTTGCAGTCCAAGGGACTCTCAAGAGTCTTCTCCAACACCGCAGTTTAAAAGCATCAATTCTTCGGCACTCAGCCTTCTTCACAGTCCAACTCTCACATCCATACATGACCACAGGAAAAACCATAGCCTTGACTAGACAGACCTTAGTCGGCAAACTAATGTCTCTGCTTTTGAATATGCTATCTAGGCTGCTCATAACTTTTCTTCCAAGGAGTAAGCGTCTTTTAATTTCATGGCTGCAATCACCATCTGCAGTGATTTTGGAGCCCCAAAAAATAAAGTCTGACACTGTTTCTCCATCTATTTCCCATGGAGTGATGTTACTGGAGTTTCAGCTTTAGCATCATTCCTTCCAAAGAAATCCCAGGGCTGATCTCCTTCAGAATGGACTGGTTGGATCTCCTTGCGGTCCAAGGGACTCTCAAGAGTCTTCTCCAACACCGCAGTTTAAAAGCATCAATTCTTCGGCACTCAGCCTTCTTCACAGTCCAACTCTCACATCCATACATGACCACAGGAAAAACCATAGCCTTGACTAGACAGACCTTAGTCGGCAAACTAATGTCTCTGCTTTTGAATATGCTATCTAGGCTGCTCATAACTTTTCTTCCAAGGAGTAAGCGTCTTTTAATTTCATGGCTGCAATCACCATCTGCAGTGATTTTGGAGCCCCAAAAAATAAAGTCTGACACTGTTTCTCCATCTATTTCCCATGGAGTGATGGGACCAGATGCCATGATCTTTGTTTTCTGAATGTTGAGCTTTAAGCCAACTTTTTCACTCTCTTACTTCCCGAGATGTCTGTGTAGCACCTGACAAGCGAACAGCTGTTTAAACGGGTTTTGCCTTTTGAATTTCCCCCTCCCCCTCCTCATGTGTTGAGGAAAAGCTGAAGCCAGCATGTTTTCATTACCATTTCAAACACATTCTGCATTCTGCAGCATCAAATCTGCTTTCAGTTGCCTGCACTGAACGAGAGTTTTTCTTTGACAGCCCAAGCCCAGCCATCACATATTTGTCAGATGTTTGTGAGTAGAGCCATTAGCATCTAATCAACTTGGAAGTTGTACCTAAAAGTTTGACTGTAAGTTACCAAAGCTATACACATTTCAAACAAAAATTCAGGCTAGCGATATGTGAAAAGTGAGTGTTGCTCCATGGTGTCAGGCTCTTTGTGACCCCATTCAGTCCTTGAAATTCTCCAGGCTGAATACTGGAGTGGGTAGCCTTTCCCTTCTCCAGGGGATCTTCCCAACCCAGGGATCGAACCCAGGTCTCATGCATTGTGGGTGGATTGTTTACCAGCTGAGCCACCAGGGAAGCCCTTTTGATAATCACATTCTTTAATACCCCATCTCACTATCCCTATGCCAACAGAGCTGTTAATTTCAGAAGGCCCCCACCCCCACCCCGGAACTTAATTAATGGTGAACAGTGAAATCCCAGGCTGTGTCACAACTGTTTTCCCTCTGTTGACTTATGTGTATACTTCAGTATCAGTTACCTATTGCAGTATAAAAGACCGCCTGCACCCCTGAACTTAGTGACTTCAAACCGTGATTCCGTCTTTCTCACACGTCTGTGTGTGGACCAGGCCGTCCTCCGGGCTGGGCTGGCCGTCCTCATGGGTCGAGGCCTCAGGCAGCAGAGCTGGGTCTTTCTCCTCTGAGCCTCACATCCTCCAGGTTCATTCACACGGCCGCTCTGCTCCAAAAACAGAGAGGCGGAGGCCCAGGCACGTTTCAAGCCTCTGTCTACATCCCATTGGCCGAAGCAAGTCACATGGCCAGTCCCAGGTTCACAAGGTGGGGTAGTTTTCCACTTGGAGAAAACAGGAGTGGGAAAGTTAGGTTGCAAACAGGCGTGTATACTGGAGTGGGAGGCCTCCGTGGCTAATTTTTGCCGTCTCCCACACCTTTCCCTGTTAAAGCCTTTTGGTTTTACTAATGTGGTTTCCCCAGGTTTTGACATTCATCCTGTTGTAGTTAGTAAATTAAGATAATCTGTGCCAATTCAGGCCCCATTACAGAAGAAGATTTATAGTATTTCATGTAAATATATGTACATATTCAGCCATCTTGAAAGGGAAAATCCAAACTGGGAACTAGACCTCTTTCTCCTCTTCTTTTCCTCCCTCCCTCCATCTTTCCCTCCGTCTTTCATTCCTTTTAGGTTGTATTTTTATATTTTTATGTGGATTAACCCATTTGTTCATAGTGCAAGAGCTACAAGTTCCTTTGCTGACTGCAGTGTTACTGTGTTAATCCAACCTGCGTTAAACAACCTGGAAGGTCTATTAGCTGATCACATCTCTGTTGGTGAGTTTAACACATCCTTTTATAATTTCCTTCGCATTCCAAGGTATTTCACTGAAACCAGAAGTTGTGTCAGTCAAGAAAGAATCAGAAGATCCTAATTACTATGAATATAGTATGCAAGGTAATACCATTTTATAATAACTTTCTTCTCTAAAAGTTCTCTGTGATGGAAGCTTTTAATTAGTGCTCATCTGAACAAATAAGCAAAGAGTCATAAATATCCATGTATATTTACGTAGAATCTGGCACAGTGCCATTAAAGTGAACAGTTTCACAGTCGTAAAATAGATTGTATTAATATGTAGCCTGAATCCATATGATTCTGGGCATACGTGACTGTAAAGGTATTTCAAGCTGCATTTTACTTGAGTTTGTCTATTAAATATTGTTTGTTGTGTTCTAAAATATTCCCCTCAAGCCGCTTCTGTCCAGTCTAAGTTGCTGAGAAGATATTAAGATAAAAGAGATGGAGACAGAGTTAAGAAACTCAAGTGCCTTTCTTTACTAGAAAGGCAGCATATGAGTTCACTGCCAGCACATAAGTTCAACAGAAAGAAGATGGTTGTTACCAAATGCACAAACATTCCAAAGGGGATGCAGGTGGGGTGGTCTATGCGGTTGGGTGGCTCTGTTCTCCACACAAAGTCCAGAATCCTGCCGGCCCCCAGCTGCTGATGATGGTTGATGATCGGCTGAGCCATCATGGTGACAGGACACCATCTTATTGCTATGGCAACTGCACAGTGTTCAGGTCCTTTCTCCCTCTTTCAGCTCCACTGCAGAGTGTAGGTCGATTTGCAATTACATCCTCAAACATTATCAGGTTGAAAATGTTTCCTACAAAATCATAAACTTTGGAATTTTCCTGCGGCATTACTTAGCTCAGTAAGTTTTACTAAAAACACCTTTTCCAAAAGATCTAAAAGGCCCAGAGACCAACTGAAGTTCTGTTGTAATTGCTCTGTTGTGGGCCATCCCCACCCACCCTCTTCTGCCCTCTCCTGCCCTGTGCCCCGTGACCAGTCTCCTTACATCTGGGCAGAGGGGCAGAGGATCTCTTTTCAGCCCATCCCACACATCCTACCCCACCCCAATTGTGTATTCTTTGAAAGCTGGGGTCTGTTCACATCTCTCCCCGTCCACATTGTCTGTGGCTCCGTATCACCTGTGAAGTCCCAGTTTCCTTCCATGCTCTTATTGTTCCTTTTCTTTTTTGGCCGCCCCATGAGACATGCAGGATCTTAGCTCCCTGAGAGAGAGAGAGTGAAGTAGCTCAGTTATGTCCAACTCTTTGCAACCCCATGAACGGTAGCCTGCCAGACTCCTCCATCCATTGGATTTTCCAAGCAAGAGTATTGGAGTGGATTGCCATTTCCTTCTCCAGGGGATCTTCCCAAACCAGGGATTGAACCTGGGTCTCCTGCACTGCAGGCAGACTCTACCTGAGCCACCAGGGAAGCCCTAGAAGTGAAAATTGCTCAGACCCCATGGACTACACAGTCATGGAATTCTCCAGGCAGAACACTGGAGTGGGTAGCTGTTCCCTTCTCCAGGGGATCTTCCTAACTCAGGGATCGAACCCAGGGCTTACTCATCGCGGGCAGATCCTTTACTAGCTGAGCCACAAGGGAAACCCAAGAATACTAGAGTGGGTAGCCTCTCTCTTCTCCAGCAGATCTTCCCGACCCAGGAATCGATCCTGGGTCTCCTGCATTGCAGGCGGATTCTTTACCAGCTGAGCGGACCAGGGATCAGACCTGTGCCCGGGCAGTGGATGCTCCGAACCCTAACCGCTTGACCGCCAGGAAAGCCCCCTCCGGCTCTTTCTGGTGCCCCTCCTGTGTCATCTGCCTCCCCCCACCATCGCCCTCCCTCCGTTCTTCAGACACATCTCTGTCTGTGGTTCCTCGTACATGCCCTGAGTCCCCTCCCACGGGGCTTTTATATAAGCTGATCCCTCACTGTGGCTCCCCTTCCTATCCTGCAGACCTCTGAGCAGCGTCTGCCTTCTTTCTGGGCACAGTCAGAACCTCAACTCCTGCAGGAGCTTCCAGCATGTAGTGTGACCTGCTGTGTTCTAGTGTGACCTGCCGTGTTCTACTTTTGCCTTTTTTTTTTTTTTTCCCGGCCACACCAAACAGCATGTGCCATCTTAGTGCCCTGACCAGGGATTGAAGCCACGCACCCCCGCCCCCGCCCCCCACATTGGAAGGGTGGAGTCTTAACCCCTGGACCGCCAGGGAAGTCCTATATTTATGCTTTTGCCGAGGACGCCCTCAGCTAGTGGCGGGAAACACAAAATCTTACTCCCGCCCTGGAGTCCCAAGCCCGGGACTTTCCACATCCTGTCGGGACTTTCTGCATCCTGTACACTCAGATGTGCTTGCTGAATTCAGTGTGAAGAATCAGTATAACACTTGTTTCTAAATGACTGTTTTTTCGAAACAACAGTCATTTAGAAACAAATTCGTGACTCCCAAGAATATATTTTTAAACTTAAATGATCAAATTGTGTACACTCAGGGATAGGATATTTACAGATTCTGCTCTGAAAGGCAGCAGTGAAATAAATAAATTAGATGCACCTGCAATCACTCTGTTTTAACTTTTCAGAAAGAAGTACATTATTTGAAGAGAAATATTTACATTCCGTGTATGACTTTATAGTCCTTCTCCTGCTTGGCTTGAAAATGACAGAACCATTCAAGACATCTTTGTAGAACAGCTTCCTTCTTGATAGCAAAAATGTTCCAGATTGCCTGACATCATGGACGATATTCCATAGCACTGAATGTTAAATACATGCTGAAGTATTGATATCTTTCTGTCTCCTTTAAGTAAGGGAGATAGTTTTAAATCCAAAAAGACAGTCATTGTGCCCTGTTCATAATGGTGACTGGCCCCTAGGGAGCCCCCAGTGAAGTCAGCCATGGCCCCACAAGTGCTCAGAAGCTACCCCCCCACACACACACCAGGACCTCATGGTCCAACTGCAACACAGATCTCTCAGAAGACCCCCGACACAACGTCTGCACAGGGACATGTAGTATCTTGGCCCACGCGAAGCCCATGGAAGCCCCATCTCTTCCCTGGAAATGAAGAATGCCCTGTGCAAGCTTTGCTGAGCTGTACTGCACCCAGGCTGTCCTTGATGTGGATGGATGTCAGCATCACTACCATTTTGTCCTCTTCCCGGCCGAGGCGCCGTGATGTGGGGGGAAAGGCTTCCAGGAAGGGGGAACAAGGTCCAGGTCAAGGAGCCCAAGAACAAGAAGTCCAAGGTCAAGGAATTAATGTAGACTTTTCCCGAAATATTGTCACTGCAACACTGACCCTTCTGCCTTCCTTTTCCACATTGAAATACTCCAAACACTGATTACACAGAGCCCAGCTGGATAATGCAGGATAATCTTTTCTGAAGGTTATCAGTGAGGACACCTAATCCTATCTTCCCCTTGCCATGTAACATAAAAATTCATGGGTTTTGGATATCTTTTTGCAGCGGTGCGGGGTGGGGGCATCTGCCTATCACAAATAGTAAATAATTGTACACCAACAAATTGAGTCACCTAAATGAAATGGACAAGCTACTGAAACTGACTAAAGATAAAACACAAACTTTGAAAACACAGCCAAAACTAAGGAAACTCAGGCCCTGATGTCTCATTGCAAAAATTCATTGACAGACAAAGTGATAAGAGGTGGATTTGTTAGGATCCAGAGAGAAGCCACTCTTCAGGGTGTGAACCATTGCCAAGGGCAAGGGTTGGGGCCACGGAATTAGACCTGGCTAGGTTTTGTAAGGACTTCCCTGTGGTTCAGAGGTTAAAGCGTCTGCATCCAATGCAGGAGACCTGGGTTCGATCCCTGGCTTGGGAAGATCCCCTGGAGAAGGAAATGGCAACCCACTCCAGTATTCTTGCCTGGAGAATCCCATGGACGGAGGAGCCTTGTAGGCTACAGTCCACGGGGTCGCAAAGAGTCGGACACGACTGAGCGACTTCACCTTTGAATAGTCACATAACAAGAATTTCGAATAGTCGTCAAAAAGCTCCCTACAGACAAAAGCCCAGGATCAGATGATTTCACTGGTGAATTCTACCGAGTGTTTAAAGAATGTACACCAGAACTTCAACAACTCTTACAGAAAATAGAGGAGGGAATACTTCTCGGCTCGTTCCGTTAGGCTTATCACCCTGATACAAAAACACGAGGAAACTACAGAATCGTATCGCTTATTCACAGATAAACAAAAATCCTCAATAGAACAGTCATAAGTTTATACATCCATACCTGTTGGGTATGTACCCCCGCCTCAGGCCTGCAAACCTTGAGAACAAAGACATCAATGGCTTATTGGCCGAGGGATCTTACACATCTGGAGCAAAGTCCTGGAGCAGCATGCACCTTGTGCAGCAAACGGCAGGCAAGATGTGACAGCAACCCTGGCTAACCCGGAGGAGGAGGCTTCCATTTACAGGCAGGAACTGATGTCAGATTGGCTCTTCAGTTACCGGGGAAACCAACAGTTGGGGTAGGGGGCAAGCGAGGTAGATAGTTACTAACTAAGCCCCAATTAAGAGGATGGAAGTAGTCCTGTGCGTGAAGCAGGGTCTGGTTGAGTGGGGAGATGTACTGAGAGCAAGAGAACGGCCGCCTTGAATGGCCTGACCACACAATCACCATGTAGTGATTGCTCCTAGGAAGGCAAGATTGGCTCAACGTATGGAAATCAACCAACAGAATAGCAACATAATGAATAAAGGACAAAACCCACACGACTGTCCCCATAGATGTAGGAAAAAGGCGTTTGACAAAGTCTAATACTGTTCATGAGTTTTAAAAAACGCTCAAGAAACTAAGAACCGAAGGGAACTTTTTCATCATAATCAAGAGCATCTATTTAAAAACTTATATAGATCATGTCATAGTTAAAGATTGAAGACTTTCCCCCTAAGACCAGGAACAAGACTTCTGGGACTTCTTTGGTGGTCCACTGGTTAACAGTCTTTCTGCCCATGCAGGGGACTTGGGTTTGACCTCTGATTCAGAAAGGTCCCACGTGCTGCGGGGCAGCTAAGCTTGAGCACCACAGTTACTGAAGCCCCTGCACCTAGGCCCTCTGTTCCGCAGAAACCACCACAGGGAAAANCTCCGGCTCTTTCTGGTGCCCCTCCTGTGTCATCTGCCTCCCCCCACCATCGCCCTCCCTCCGTTCTTCAGACACATCTCTGTCTGTGGTTCCTCGTACATGCCCTGAGTCCCCTCCCACGGGGCTTTTATATAAGCTGATCCCTCACTGTGGCTCCCCTTCCTATCCTGCAGACCTCTGAGCAGCGTCTGCCTTCTTTCTGGGCACAGTCAGAACCTCAACTCCTGCAGGAGCTTCCAGCATGTAGTGTGACCTGCCGTGTTCTACTTTTGCCTTTTTTTTTTTTTTCCCGGCCACACCAAACAGCATGTGCCATCTTAGTGCCCTGACCAGGGATTGAAGCCACGCACCCCCGCCCCCGCCCCCCACATTGGAAGGGTGGAGTCTTAACCCCTGGACCGCCAGGGAAGTCCTATATTTATGCTTTTGCCGAGGACGCCCTCAGCTAGTGGCGGGAAACACAAAATCTTACTCCCGCCCTGGAGTCCCAAGCCCGGGACTTTCCACATCCTGTCGGGACTTTCTGCATCCTGTACACTCAGATGTGCTTGCTGAATTCAGTGTGAAGAATCAGTATAACACTTGTTTCTAAATGACTGTTTTTTCGAAACAACAGTCATTTAGAAACAAATTCGTGACTCCCAAGAATATATTTTTAAACTTAAATGATCAAATTGTGTACACTCAGGGATAGGATATTTACAGATTCTGCTCTGAAAGGCAGCAGTGAAATAAATAAATTAGATGCACCTGCAATCACTCTGTTTTAACTTTTCAGAAAGAAGTACATTATTTGAAGAGAAATATTTACATTCCGTGTATGACTTTATAGTCCTTCTCCTGCTTGGCTTGAAAATGACAGAACCATTCAAGACATCTTTGTAGAACAGCTTCCTTCTTGATAGCAAAAATGTTCCAGATTGCCTGACATCATGGACGATATTCCATAGCACTGAATGTTAAATACATGCTGAAGTATTGATATCTTTCTGTCTCCTTTAAGTAAGGGAGATAGTTTTAAATCCAAAAAGACAATCATTGTGCCCTGTTCATAATGGTGACTGGCCCCTAGGGAGCCCCCAGTGAAGTCAGCCATGGCCCCACAAGTGCTCAGAAGCTACCCCCCCACACACACACCAGGACCTCATGGTCCAACTGCAACACAGATCTCTCAGAAGACCCCCGACACAACGTCTGCACAGGGACATGTAGTATCTTGGCCCACGCGAAGCCCATGGAAGCCCCATCTCTTCCCTGGAAATGAAGAATGCCCTGTGCAAGCTTTGCTGAGCTGTACTGCACCCAGGCTGTCCTTGATGTGGATGGATGTCAGCATCACTACCATTTTGTCCTCTTCCCGGCCGAGGCGCCGTGATGTGGGGGGAAAGGCTTCCAGGAAGGGGGAACAAGGTCCAGGTCAAGGAGCCCAAGAACAAGAAGTCCAAGGTCAAGGAATTAATGTAGACTTTTCCCGAAATATTGTCACTGCAACACTGACCCTTCTGCCTTCCTTTTCCACATTGAAATACTCCAAACACTGATTACACAGAGCCCAGCTGGATAATGCAGGATAATCTTTTCTGAAGGTTATCAGTGAGGACACCTAATCCTATCTTCCCCTTGCCATGTAACATAAAAATTCATGGGTTTTGGATATCTTTTTGCAGCGGTGCGGGGTGGGGGCATCTGCCTATCACAAATAGTAAATAATTGTACACCAACAAATTGAGTCACCTAAATGAAATGGACAAGCTACTGAAACTGACTAAAGATAAAACACAAACTTTGAAAACACAGCCAAAACTAAGGAAACTCAGGCCCTGATGTCTCATTGCAAAAATTCATTGACAGACAAAGTGATAAGAGGTGGATTTGTTAGGATCCAGAGAGAAGCCACTCTTCAGGGTGTGAACCATTGCCAAGGGCAAGGGTTGGGGCCACGGAATTAGACCTGGCTAGGTTTTGTAAGGACTTCCCTGTGGTTCAGAGGTTAAAGCGTCTGCATCCAATGCAGGAGACCTGGGTTCAATCCCTGGGTTGGGAAGATCCCCTGGAGAAGGAAATGGCAACCCACTCCAGTATTCTTGCCTGGAGAATCCCATGGACAGAGGAGCCTTGTAGGCTACAGTCCACGGGGTCGCAAAGAGTCGGACACGACTGAGCGACTTCACCTTTGAATAGTCACATAACAAGAATTTTGAATAGTCGTCAAAAAGCTCCCTACAGACAAAAGCCCAGGATCAGATGATTTCACTGGTGAATTCTACCGAGTGTTTAAAGAATGTACACCAGAACTTCAACAACTCTTACAGAAAATAGAGGAGGGAATACTTCTCGGCTCGTTCCGTTAGGCTTATCACCCTGATACAAAAACACGAGGAAACTACAGAATCGTATCGCTTATTCACAGATAAACAAAAATCCTCAATAGAACAGTCGTAAGTTTATACATCCATACCTGTTGGGTATGTACCCCCGCCTCAGGCCTGCAAACCTTGAGAACAAAGACATCAATGGCTTATTGGCCGAGGGATCTTACACATCTGGAGCAAAGTCCTGGAGCAGCATGCACCTTGTGCAGCAAACGGCAGGCAAGATGTGACAGCAACCCTGGCTAACCCGGAGGAGGAGGCTTCCATTTACAGGCAGGAACTGATGTCAGATTGGCTCTTCAGTTACCGGGGAAACCAACAGTTGGGGTAGGGGGCAAGCGAGGTAGATAGTTACTAACTAAGCCCCAATTAAGAGGATGGAAGTAGTCCTGTGCGTGAAGCAGGGTCTGGTTGAGTGGGGAGATGTACTGAGAGCAAGAGAACAGCCGCCTTGAATGGCCTGACCACACAATCACCATGTAGTGATTGCTCCTAGGAAGGCAAGATTGGCTCAACGTATGGAAATCAACCAACAGAATAGCAACATAATGAATAAAGGACAAAACCCACACGACTGTCCCCATAGATGTAGGAAAAAGGCGTTTGACAAAGTCTAATACTGTTCATGAGTTTTAAAAAACGCTCAAGAAACTAGGAACCGAAGGGAACTTTTTCATCATAATCAAGAGCATCTATTTAAAAACTTATATAGATCATGTCATAGTTAAAGATTGAAGACTTTCCCCCTAAGACCAGGAACAAGACTTCTGGGACTTCTTTGGTGGTCCACTGGTTAACAGTCTTTCTGCCCATGCAGGGGACTTGGGTTTGACCTCTGATTCAGAAAGGTCCCACGTGCTGCGGGGCAGCTAAGCTTGAGCACCACAGTTACTGAAGCCCCTGCACCTAGGCCCTCTGTTCCGCAGAAACCACCACAGGGAAAAGCCCGCCTCTCTGCAGCGAGAGCAGCAAGGAAGAGCAGCCCACCTCTCTGCAGCGAGAGAGAGCCTGCATGCAGCAGCAAAGCCCCAGCACCGTGAAAACAGTGACTAATTAAAAAAAAAAAAGTATGTCTGTTCTTGCCACTTCTTTTCAACATTGTATTGGAGGTCCTAAGTAGAGCAATTAGGCAAGATCAAAAGAGAAATCCAGATGTGTGTCTCCATCTGGAGCCAGAGGTCGGGAAAGACACAGATCACAAACGGTAAATTATTAGCATTTTGCTATCTGAGTAAAGAGTGCTGCTGCTGCTGCTAAGTCGCTTCAGTCGTGTCCGACTCTGTGCAACCCCACAGACGGCAGCCCATTGGGCTCCACCATCCCTGGGATTCTCCAGGCAAGAACACTAGAGTGGGTTGCCATTTCCTTCTCCAATGCATGAAAGTGAAAAGTGAAAGTGAAGTTGCTCAGTCGTGTCTGACTCAACGACCCCATGGACTGCAGCCTACCAGGCTCCTCCGTCCATGGGAGTTTCCAGGCAAGAGTACTGGAGTGGGATGCCATTGCCTTCTCCGGAGTAAAGAGTAGATGGATCCTTTTTGTACTATTTTATTTTAAACTTTCCCGTAAGTTTAAAACTACTTCCAGTATAAAGTATATGTCTTTTTTTTTTTTTTCAAAGACATGCATGAGAATTGAGGAAACTTGAACAATGAGTAGGTTTGAGATGGTGATAAAGAATAATTGTTCATTGTGTGGGTCATCATGATATGGTGACGCTAACAGAAGAGAGATGGACTTCCTCCAGTGTAGGCATTTGCACACTGAATTCCGAGATTTACGGTAAACTAATGGCACCCCACTCCAGTACTCTTGCCTGGAGAATCTCATGGAGGGAGGAGCCTGGTAGGCTATAGTCCGTGGGGTCACAAAGAGTCGGACACGACCGAGCGACAGGCTACTACTACGACCAATGGGGGTA
Organism: Oreotragus oreotragus; assembly: GCA_006410675.1. Lineage (NCBI taxonomy): Eukaryota > Metazoa > Chordata > Mammalia > Artiodactyla > Bovidae > Oreotragus > Oreotragus oreotragus. The sequence continues at coordinate 567,612 of SJYX01013596.1, forward strand.
GTTACTTTTCTCCGCCGACAGAGTTCGTATACTCAAAGGTGTGGTTCTTCCAGTGGCCGTGAGAGTTGGATCCTAAGGAAGGCTGAGCTTCAAACAATTGATGCTCAAACTGTGGTGTTGGAGAAGACTCTTGAGGGTCCCTTGGACTGCAAGGAGATCAAACCAGTCCATCCTAAAGGCAACCAACCCTGAATATTCACGGAAGGACTGATGCTGAGGCTGAAGCTCCAATACTTTGGCCACCTGATGCGAAGAGCCGACACGCATTGGAAAAGACCCTGGTGCTGGGAAAGACTGATGGCAGGAGAAGGGGATGACACAGCACCACATGGTTGGATGGCATCGCCAACTCAATGGACAAGAGTTTGAGCAAACTCAGGGAGGCAGTGAAAGACAGGGAAGCCTGGTGTGCTGCAGTCCATGGGGCTGCAAAGAGCCTGGCGCAACTGAGTGGCTGAACAGCAACCGGGCGGGGGTGGGGGCGGGGCTTGGGGCACAGAGAGAATGACCTGAGTCCATGACCTGATGCTCGAGGATGGACAAATGGCCTCATTTCGCCTTTTCTCTGCTTTTCTATGTGTTCAGTTTGTCCAAAGCATAGGTAGGTTAAGGGGAAAAAAAGCACAAAGAAAGGATCATTTATATGAATTCGATTTCAAGGAGTCTATAAATATTTCGTGGGTATTCCTGTGTGGGTCTTGAATTCTTTGCCTTAGTTTCAAATGATGTCTTTTTTTAAAAATATGTGTTTCTGCCTTTTTAATATATTGTTTGCTTTCCTTTCAGACAGCCATCATTCTTCTGCAGGCGCTGAAGTAATAGAAATGGAATTACCAATGGAAGGTTAGAAAATTGAGGCATTCTCTCTCTTTTTTTTATAGTTTACAGTATTTTGCAGAGAATAAACTTTTTCTTAAAAGACTTTTTTGATATGAACCTTTTTTTTTAAGTCTTTATTGAATTTGTTACAATACTGCTTCTGTTTTATGTTCTGGTTTTTTGGTCCCGAGGCATGTGGGATCTCAGCTCCCCAACCAGAGATCAAACCCGAGCCCCCTGCACTGGCAGGCGAAGTCTTAACCACTGGACTGCCAGGGGAGCCCCTTGTTTGATTTTTAAAAGCTTCCTATTTTATGCCAGTCCTTTTATTCTTTATTTATTGACCGAACCACCCGGCCTACCAGATTTCAGTTCCCTAGCCAGGGATTAAAACCCACGCCATGGTAGTGAAAGCCCAGAATCCTAACCACTAGGCCACCAGAAAACTCCCTGAAACTCCCCATTTTATTTCAAAGTAGTTATAGTTCGATCCCTGGGTTGGGAAGATCCCCTGGAGAAGGAAATGGTAACTCACTCCAGTATTCTTGCCTGGGAAATCCCATGGACAGAGGAGCCTGGCAGGCTACAGTCCATGGGGTCGCAAAGAGTCAGACACAGCTTAGCAACTGAACAACAGAGTCACAAGAAGCTGCAAGAACAGTGCATGCAGCCCAGTGTGCCTTCATCCATTTTCCCCCATCTTGTACGACGACAGCACAAAATCAAAACGGTCTTGAGTTCGAGTCTTTCTTCTTTTACTAACAGTTAATTAATGTGACAACTGACAGATCTTTCTAAAATGAGCCGTTGGGTGAGATAATCTAGCCAGGCTCTTGTCTGCGTGTAGAACTTGGATGTTGTTTTGGTGGTTCGGTCGCTCAGTTGTGTCCAACTCTTTGCAACCCCGTGAACTGCAGCATGCCAGGCTTCCCTGTCCTTCACCATCTCCTGGATCTTGCACAGACGCGTTTCCCCTGAGTCCGGTGATGCCGACTTGAAGTACGTGTCATAATTCTTATCCAGCAGAAAACTCAATTATGAGTTCAAGTAGTGATAGGCCTTGAATCACCTGGGGGCCGCTGGCAGGATAAGAGAGGAGCAAAAAGCTTTTGAAGAATCTCAGTAATTCCCACCAACAGCTAGAAAACACTGTGGCCGCATGAACTCCATTAGCTCAAAGAGAAGAATATTCCGTGTCAGTCACTGTGGGTAACTTCGTATCATTTGCTCCCTGAAAGTTTCTTATCTCCCCTTATCCCTTGTAAGTTAAGGTAATCTTTTATTACTCTGTTATCCCCTTTTAAAGTTAAAATTACCCTTGTGTTTATACCTCTGTTTATTAAACATGAAATGCACTTAAAATGCCAGGATAAGCAACTTTTGGAACAGAAGAGTGGTAAAATGTTGGAACATAAGAATACATAACAATCACTGTCATTTTAGACCTTTTTTTTTTTTTTTCCAAGATTCTACTCAACTTGTCCCTTCAGAGACAAGTGAGGACCCTGAAGCTGAGGTGAAAATTGAAGGTTGGTTGCCAAAAGCCTTGCCGAATTCACACTGCTAAGTACAGTTTTCCTTTTTCCTCAGAGGACTGCTCTGGGGAAGAGTGAAATCGATGTGCGTGTGTGTGTGACCAGGGGAGGGAGGAGCAGTGTGGTGTGGCTCCTTATGTCCTTCTGAGGTCTTGCTCTCCGATGTAGAATCTCAGATATCCAAATAGTTGATCGTTCACAGAACACAGGGACTGAGCTCTGCGTCCCTCAGAAAGGACTGGTGCTGCTGCTGCTGCTAAGTCGCTTCAGTTGTGTCCGACTCTGTGCGACCCCATAGACAGCAGCCCACCCGGCTCCGCCGTCCCTGGGATTCTCCAGGCAAGAACACTGGAGTGGGTTGCCATTTCCTTCTCCAATGCAGGAAAGTGAAAAGGGAAAGTGAAGTCGCTCAGTTTTATCTGACTGTTAGCGACCCCATGCACTGCAGCCCACCAGGCTCCTCCATCCATGGGATTTTCTAGTCAAGAGTGCTGGAGTGGGCTGCCAGTGCCTTCTCCGCAGAAAGGACTAGAGAGGCTCATTTCATTTCTCACATAGAGCTTAAGGGAGCGTAGTGTCTGTCATTAGACCAGACTGTGATAATATCAGCTGCGCTTTTATTATTTAGCGCCATCTGAGCTTTTCCTTGACTGTCTTGTTACATCATTTCTCACGGATCGTCTGCTTCTTAAGTGCTCTCTTGCATGCACTCGTATGTCTTCCTCTCCTCACCCCTCCTTAAAATGAGAGTAACAATAAAGGATTTTTTTTTCTTTTCCTTTGGCCAAGTGGAATGCAGGATCTTAATTCCTCAACCAGGGAATGAACCTGTGCCCCCTGCATCAGGGGCTTGGGGTCTTAACCACCGGACCGCTAGGGAAGTCCCAGGAAATATATCTTTATTAATCAGTCTTCTCTTTAAATCAATTTAGACTGACAGGGCTACAAACTAAGTAAAAGCCACGGTGCCCTTTCCCCTTCGACATGGACTCAGACAGCAGTTAATGCCAAGCCAGCTTGTGATTCCACAGCTACAGTCTGGCTTTCTTTTTTTTTTTTTTTTTTTTTNAATCAGTCTTCTCTTTAAATCAATTTAGACTGACAGGGCTACAAACTAAGTAAAAGCCACGGTGCCCTTTCCCCTTCGACATGGACTCAGACAGCAGTTAATGCCAAGCCAGCTTGTGATTCCACAGCTACAGTCTGGCTTTTTAAAAAAAAAAAAAAAAAAACACCGGTGTGACACGACGAACGTCTTAGAATCAAGGGGGAGACCGTAACTTGAACCCGGGAACCGTCACTTTCGGACTCGGTGTCAGTGATCCAGTGGCCCTTGAGGGAGGAACCCGGAAGACTAGTCTTGCCGTCAAACTATCAAAATCTCGTCTTCATCAGGTTAAAAGACATGCAAGATTTAAAGTCAAAGACAAATTCCTTTGCGGTCAAGTGGGTTATAGTGTTTAAGACGTCGGCCGCAACTTCTGGAATGGTAGCAAGTCCACCGTCAGGGTCCATATCTTAAGATAGACTAAAAGAGTATTAAATCTGACACAAAAGGGAAAACAATATAAAATTGGTAAAACACTGTACCTAATTAGAGAACCCCGATAAAGAAATGATTCAAGTGGGACAGTTGATTCCTTTCTGTAGAGATTACGGAATTTAAATGTTTAAATGTTTTACGAATGAAAAACGATTTACATTTAACTATTCGGTCCATTTTATGAAAGAGTATTCGATTACCCCCAAAAGAGGTTACCGGAAAACCCCAGTCCCGGTTTATGTACTTATTTGAAAAAAAAAAAAAAAATCTATTACTCTTCCTTTCTAATAGTTCGGAACTTTTTTATTTTGTTGATTCTCTCGTTCAGTTACTGGAAAAATCGGCTTTTAAACCATGCAAAAATATAACAAGGTATAAGTCTCAAAACTTATATATAAACTTTATAAAGAAAGATTAACTAATGAAATTCTTTAACTAGAAAGAGAATTCCTCGATACTAGTTTTAATCACACATAAAAATGTGTCTTTGTGATTAATCTATTATTATTATTATCGATAGAAAACCGGTTATCCGTGTACTTCTCTACCAGTTGTAATAATTAATAATCTCTATACGTTGAGTTTTAGTTTTACTCCATGGTGGAGTGTGGTCAGTCTTACCGGTAGTAATTTCTTTAGACGTTTATTATTTACGACCTCTCCGACACCTCTTTTCTCTTGGAAAGATGTAACAACTACCCTTATTCGACCACGTCGGTAACACCTCCTGTTATATCCCTAAGGAATCTTTTGATTTTTATCTTGGTGGTATGCTAGGTCGTTAGGGTAAAGGACCGTATATAGGTCCGTTTTGACATTAAGTTTTGCTATGCACGTGGGGCTACAAACATCGTCGTCATGAGTGTCATCGGTTCTGTACCTTTCTCAGATTTACAGGTCTACTTACCTATTCCTTCTGGATCATGGATGCAAACTACCTTACGACGACGACGACGACGATTCAGTGAAGTCAGCACAGACTGAGACACGTTGGGGTATCTGACGTCGGGTGGTCCGAGGGGGCAGGGACCCTAAGAGGTCCGTTCTTATGACCTCACCCAACGGTAAAGGAAGAGGTTACGTACTTTCACTTTTCAGTTTCACTTCAGCGAGTCAGCACAGACTGAGAATCACTGGGGTACCTGACGTCGGATGGTCCGAGGAGGTAGGTACCCTAAAAGGTCCGTTCTCATGACCTCACCCCACGGTTACGACGAGTCGGTGTTTTTTCTTACTTTCTTACGGTAAACGTCGTTGTACCGACGTCGATCTCTAACAGTACGGTTCACTTCATTCAGTATTTCCCTTTCTGTCTATGATGTCCTATAGTGAAAGACACCTTAGATTTTATCCTGTGTCTACTCGGAGAGACACTTTCTCTTAGTACCGGTATCTCTTGTGTGACCACCAACGGTTCCTCCTCCTCGTTGAGGGAGGGATGGAGTGGGAAGTTGGGGTTAGCAGATGTAAGTGTTTATAAATAGAATGGATAAACAGGAAAGGTCATACTGTATAGCACAGAAAAATAAAGTCAATATCCTATGATAAACCATAGTGGAAAAGAATATTTTAAAAGAAAATGTTATATATATATATATATATATATGTAACTGAATCACTTTGCTGTACAACCAGAAATTAACACATTATAAATTGATTCTACTTCAATAAAAAATTGTTTAAAAAGCTATCTTTATCAAATCATTATGTTGCATACCCAAAACTAATATAATATTATATGTCAATTTTATCTCAATTTAAAAAATAACTACCATAGCTATCTTTGACTTACCGACTTCTTCCCATGGCTGAGTATTGTTTTTAGCATTTGACATGTGAGGAATCACCTAATCCTCAGAAAACCTTTTTAGGTAGATAATCTCTATTTCATGCATAGTGAAACCGAGTCTGCTATCCTACCCATTCCCAATTTCAAAAATCACTAAAATCACTCTTGCATCCTAGCACACCTGGAAAATAAAATAATGGCTGATCACCATTGTTATCACTTGACGTGAATAATTTTGAATGCTTGACCTTAAAGCTCGGTTTGGGAGAAGCAAGTAACAAATTGAGCTGGCTTTATGCTCGTCTCACCACAGGTGAAGCCATTGGAGTGGATTTCCCTGTGAAAGTTCCCTACCGGAAGATCACCTTCAACCCTGGCTGCGTGGTGATCGACGGCATGCCCCCAGGAGTGGTCTTCAAAGCCCCCGGCTACCTAGAAATCAGCTCCATGAGAAGAATCCTGGATGCCGCAGACTTAATCAAATTCACAGTCATCAGGTACATGAGGGTTCCCTGCCGGGTCAGGAGAAAGAGCTGCAGATCCTAACTTCCTCAAGGTGGACAAGTCGGGGTGCACTGGGATTCTCACCCCAGAAGGTGGGCAGTGGGTCCCAGTGGTCAAGTCGGTCAAGTGCTCTATGATACTGCCCCTCATACTCAGCTCATGGTGTTCTTTTAAAAAGATGTCTAATTCATTTATTTGACTGCTCTGGGTCTTAGTTGCAGCATGTGGGGTCTTCATTGCAGCAGGCGGGGACTTTCAGTTCAGCATGTGGGCTCTAGTTCTCCGACCAGGAATCAAACCCTGGCCCCCTGCATTGGGAGCTTGAAGTCTTAACCACTGGACCACCGGGGAAGTCCCAGTTCATCAGCTTCCGCCTCTGGGAACTGTGTGTATTAGCTCCCATTTCTTGGTAATCATTGGGCAACCAGTCTTACTTTAGCCAATAGCTGATGTCACAGAAGTTTGTCAAACAGAACTAAATGGACAAGACAGGAAAAGTGCCCTTTGTTTCACTCACCAATGTCTCTTTTTCCCTTCAGACCACTTCCAGGTCTCGAGCTCAGCAATGGTGAGTATTCTGGGGGTGGGAAGATGGTTCCAGCCCTCGATGTGAGGTGTGAGCTGTCTTCGGGGGCACTCACCATGGGGTCCTTCCTTCCTGAGCCTTGAGTCTCAGAGCAAAGCATGCCACTTTTTACTTATTTATTTAGCTCCTCTGGTTCTTAGTTGTGGCATGCAGGATCTTTAGTTACAGCATGTGGGACCTAGTTCCCCAACCAGGGATCTAACTCGGGGCCCTCTGCATTGGGAGCTTGGAATCCTAGCCACTGGACCACCAGCGACAAGTCCCAAAACACATCACTCTCTATGTTCATTTTTCCTGCTTCTTATAAAGCGTGTTAATTCTGTTGCTTGTGTTTTCTTAGCCAGGCCATTTTTTTCTCATATTAGTTTGGTGGAGCTTGCTCTGTGTGATGGCACACCACACTCTTATTCAAGAGTCCTTTATGGTGGAGGAAGGTGTTCATAATACGGAACTACTGCTGCTCCACCTTAGTAAATAGTACCTGCCTGGCCACCCCAGCCCCACCTCCAGGATCTCTAACCACTGACATCCCCACGGTTAGAACCAACACGGCTCCTTCCTGGCACAGCAGGGCTCCTAGAACCCACTCCAGTCAGTGCCGAGGCTGACTTCTATTCTGATGGAGCAAGGTTCCAGCCTTTCTGCTTGTTAAATTTCATTTTAATTTAAAACTTTTTTTTTTTTTTGGCCACACCACTTGGTATGTGGGATCATGTCTCCCCTAGACTCCTTGCAAGCAAGTCAGAATCCTCTTGGATGTTAAAGCGGACAATGTAACTGTCAAAAACCTGCTGTATAGCACAGGGAACTATACCCATCTTGCATTAACCTATAATGGAAAAGAGTCTAAAAAAGAACATATGTATATAATACCTGAAACTAACACAACAACATTGTAAGTCAACTATATTTTAATGTAAATTTTAAAAAATAAGGTATCTCTAGAAAGAAAAAAAAAATAAAGCAGAAAATGTAGAGATGGTTCCAAAAGTTTGAATCACTAGAGAACCTCCTCACTTAAATTTTGGAAGCTCTGAACTTCCTTGGAAATCCAGTGGTTAAAACTTCACGTCCAGTGCTGGGGGTGCAGGTTCGATCCCTGGTCAGGGAGCTAAGATATCCCACATGCCTCAGGGCCAAAAATGTCAAAACCTAAAACAGAAGCAATCTTGTAACAAATTCAATAAAGCCTTTAAAAATGGTCCATCTCAAAAAAAAAAAAAGGTTTTTTTTTAACTTTTTGGAAGCAAAGCTCTTCTCTTGAAATGCACAGTTATTCTTCCTAAATTCTAAATAGCTTTGAAGAGGTTTATTGTAGCATAATTTACATACCATCACATCCACTTGTGCAAACTGTACACAGTCCAGTGATTTTTCTCAGTAAAGTTACAGAGTTGTGCAACTGTCACCATAATCTTAGAACATTTCCATCATCCCCCAAAGAGTCCTCCTGCCCATTTCTAGTCATTTCCCATCCCCACCCCCAGCCCCAGGCAACTACTGAATTGACCGTCTCTGTCTGCATTTCCTTAAAGTGAATTTTTATACCCGTGTTCTCTTGAAGTAAAGCTCACGTACATTGTGGCCCATTTCTTTACACTGAAACCACGTAAGTTCTGTGAGGGTCTGTGGCTGTCACTAGTGTCTTGGGACTCATAGCAGGTAAATCATATGCCTTCTGTGCTCATCCCCTTCTCTGTTATTTCAAAATTCTCTTGAAAAGCCATTGAAAAAAAAAATATGTCCAACTCTTTGGACTGTAGCCTGCCAGGCTCCTCTGTCTGTGGGATTTTTCAGGCAAGAATGCTGGAGTAGGCTGCCATTTCCTCCTCCAGGATATCTTCCTGACCTAGGGATCGAACTTCAGTCTTCTGTATCTCCTGCATTGCAAGCAGATTCTTTACCTGCTGAATCATCAGGGAAGCCCAATATGTTAAAATCCAGATACAATCTCAGATCATTCTCATTTAAACCAGGTGGAACAAACATAGCCACTTACCGACCCTCACCAAAGACATCTTTCATTTGACTCATCAACCTTTTAAAAAAGGGAATTAGTGGCCGATACGGAAAGACCAGGGGCTTTTTCATAAAAATTCGTTTCCAGGTTTTTTTTAGAAATCTGAAGATCCAGCCAGCGTGGGGCCATGCTCCCTTGGCAATAGTTTGCTGGCCCTGTGTGTCCCCAGCCCCGCCCCCTACCTCTGCATAGCTGGGTTACTCTCCAGTTAACCCACGCCCCAGCTACCTTACCCCCTGCATCTGTCATCATGCTTTTGCTGATGTTTTTCTAACAGTCAAGAGAAAAGTGAACTCTTTCTTGTCTCCATGTCTCTATCAAAAGTGGGAAAAAGGAAGATAGATCAAGAGGGCCGTGTATTTCAAGAAAAGTGGGAGAGAGCTTATTTCTTCGTGGAAGTGCAGAATATCCCTACCTGTTTAATATGCAAACAGAGCATGTCAGTATCCAAAGAATACAACCTGAGGCGCCACTATCAAACCAACCACAGCAAGCACTATGACCAGTTCACCGAGAAGACGCGCGATGAGAAGCTCCAGGAGCTAAAGGCAGGGCTCAGAAAGTATCTCCTAGGGTCCTCAGACACCGCGCGTCCCGAGCAGAAACAAGGGTTTACCAAGGTGAGTCCAGGGGAAAATGCTGCCGTCCAGCCCGTGGAAGACGTGGCTGGGAACCTGTGGGAGAAGTTACGCGAAAAAATCAGATCTTTTGTGGCTTATTCCATTGCCATTGACGAGATCACAGATATAAACAACACCACCCAGTTGGCCATCTTCATCCGGGGAGTTGATGAGAATTTTGATGTGTCAGAAGAACTTTTAGATACGGTGCCCATGACGGGCACGAAGTCTGGAAACGAGATCTTTTTGCGTGTTGAGAAAAGTCTGAAAAAGTTTAATATCGACTGGTCGAAACTAGTCAGCGTGGCCTCCACCGGCACCCCTGCCATGGTAGACGCCAACGATGGGCTGGTCACGAAACTCAAGTCCAAGGTGGCGATGGTTTGCAAGGGCTCCGATCTGAAGTCTGTGTGTTGCATCATCCACCCGGAATCGCTCTGCGCTCAGAAGTTAAAGATGGACCACATCATGAGCGTGGTAGTTAACGCCGTGAACTGGATCTGCTCCCGCGGACTGAACCACAGCGAGTTCACAACTTTGCTCTATGAGCTGGACTGCCAATACGGCAGCCTTCTGTACTACACGGAGATTAAGTGGCTCAGCCGTGGGCTGGTACTGAAGAGGTTCTTTGAATCCTTGGAAGAGATTGACTGCTTCATGTCCTCCAGAGGCAAACCCCTGCCTCAGCTGAGCTCTCAAGATTGGATCAAAGACTTGGCCTTCTTGGTGGACGTGACCACACACTTGAACACGTTGAACATCTCCCTGCAAGGGCATTCCCAAATCGTGACACAGATGTATGACTTGATTCGGGCCTTCCTGGCCAAACTGTGCCTCTGGGAGACTCATCTGGCCAGGAATAACCTGGCCCACTTTCCCACCCTGAAATCAGTCTCCAGGAACGAAAGCGACGGCCTGAACTACATTCCCAAAATCGTGGAGCTGAAGACGGAGTTCCAGAAAAGGCTGTCCGATTTCAAACTCTACGAAAGTGAACTGACCCTGTTCAGCTCCCCTTTCTCCACGAAGATCGAGAGTGTCCAGGAAGCCCTGCAGATGGAGGTGATTGATCTGCAGTGCAACACGGTCCTGAAAACCAAATACGACAAGGTTGGAATACCGGAATTCTATAAATACCTCTGGGGCAGTTACNTCTACGAAAGTGAACTGACCCTGTTCAGCTCCCCTTTCTCCACGAAGATCGAGAGTGTCCAGGAAGCCCTGCAGATGGAGGTGATTGATCTGCAGTGCAACACGGTCCTGAAAACCAAATACGACAAGGTTGGAATACCGGAATTCTATAAATACCTCTGGGGCAGTTACCCCAAGTACAAGACCCACTGTGCCAAGATCCTCTCCATGTTTGGGAGCACCTACATTTGTGAACAGCTCTTTTCCATTATGAAACTGAGTAAAACTGAGTACTGCTCCCAGCTGAAGGACTCCCAGTGGGATTCCGTACTCCACATCTCAACGTGACAAAAACACATTCCCGCATGGTCCCGGGGGCTGGAAGCCTAGAATCCTCTAGGTCTGGGGGTTTTGAGATGAAAACATGTTATTAAATATTTCTGGGTTTGTTTTTTTTTCCAGTTTGACTCGGAAATATCATTTGCAGTTAGCGTACCTCTTTGTATGACATTTTGTGCTTCCCCATAGCCCAGTAAAAAAAAAATCAAGAAAGTTTTATTGTATTTCTAGTAGTTGACTCTTCTTACGCCTGGCCTGTTTCACTCACTCACATGCTGGCTTGACCCCTGTGGGCATTGCGACTGCATCCTGAAGTTTAAATCGGAGAGAGAGATGGGGTTATACATACACCCACATCTACCTCCCTGTCATTTGCATGGTATTCCATGTGATTTCATATGTTAGCAAACTGAAGGAGAATCAGAGACGTGTTCACATACTGTGGTGTCTCTGCCTTCCCAAGAAAACGGAAAGGTGGGACTTAAAACAGAAACTCCCATTGTAAAGCAACTATTGTTGTCTAGTCGCTGGGTCCTGTCTGACTCTTTCACGACCCCATGGTCTATAGCCCCCCAGGCTCCTCCATCCATGAGATTTCCCAGGCAAGAATACTGGAATGAGTTGCAATTTCCTTGGGGATCTTCCCAACTCAGGGATCGAACCCACATCTCCTGCCTTGGATTCTTTACCACTGAGCCACCTGTGAACCCCAAAGCAACTATACTTCACTAAAAATTAGTAAAAACAAAATAAAAGCAGATGATGATGATGAAAAGCAAAATACAATAAAAAAACCAAAAATAAATGACATAGGCTTTCAAAGACTAAGTTGAAGTTTGGAGGCTTTTTTTAAGCCTTTCTTTGAAGTAAATGCAAATATGCATAGAAAAGTTAAAGAAATGAAAAGTGCATGAAGAACAGTTAATTCCCTTTTGCCAGATTTTCATACTGTTTTATCATTTGTTTGTTCTCTTCCCCCCGTCTCTCTCTCTCATCTGTGTGTGTGTACATTTCCTGTGTGTATAAGTGTCTTGTTTATCATTATCTGTATATGTGTATAAACATATGTACATAGTTCTTTTCTGAACCGTCTGAGGGGGAAGTTACACCTTGTTTATCTCTAAATACTTTGGGGAGTATTTTTAAGAAGAAGGATATTCTTGGCCATAACCATGATTTAGTTACCAATTCCAGTAAATTGAACACTGATGCAATATTTTTATCTAGTTTAGCAATCATACTCCAGTTTTTTCAGTTGACCAAATCACTTTTCCTTTGTAGCACTTTTCCCTTGGAGGGCTGTCATATAGATGCACCTGAAACTAACACAACCTGGTACATTAACTGTACTTCAATTCTTCACAAATCATCCTAAGCAACAGAAGTTTACTAACTCAAAAAAGAAAACACATAGATACAGATCAATGCAAAGAAATAGAGCAAAACAACGGAATGGGAAAGACTAGAGATCTCTTCAAGAAAATTTAGAGATACCAAGGGACTATTTCATGCAAAGCTGAGCACAATAAAGAACAGAAATGATATGGGCCTAACAGAAGCAGAAGATATTAAGAAGAGGTGGCAAGAATACACAGAAGAACTATACAAAAAAAGATCTTCACAACCCAGATAATCACAATGGTGTGATTACTCACCTAGAGTCAGACATCTTGGAATGTGAAGTCAAGTGGGCCTTAGGAAGCATCACTACAAACAAAGCTAGTGGAGGTGATAGGATTCCAGTTGAGCTATTTCAAATCCTAAAAGATGATGCTGTGAAAGTGCTGCACTCGGTATGCCAGCAAATTTGGAAGACTCCACAGTGGCTACAGGACTGGAAAAGGTCAGTTTTCATTCCAATCCCAAAGAAAGCCAATACCAAAGAATGCTCAAACTACCACACAGTTCCACTCATCTCACACGCTAGCAAAGTGATGCTCAAAATTCTCCAAGCCAGGCTTCAATAGTACATGAACCGTGAACTTCCAGATGCTCAAGCTGGATTTAGAAAAGGCAGAGGAACCAGAGATCAAATTGCCAACATCCGTTGGATCATCGAAAAAGTGAGAGAGTTCCAGAGAGACATCTCCTGCTTTATTGACTATTTCAAAGCCTTTGACTGTGTGGATCACAGGAAACTGTGGAAAATTCTTTAAGAGATGGGAATATCAGACTACCTGACCTGCCTCCTGAGAAATCTGCATGAAAGTCAAGAAGCAACAGTTAGAAGTGGATATGGAACAACAGACTGATTCCAAATCGGGAAAGGAGTACATCAAGGCTGTATATTGTCACCCTGCTTATTTAACTTATATGCAGAGTCTATCATGAGAAAAGCTTGACTGGATGAAGCACAAGCTGGAATCAAGATTGCTGGGAGAAATGTCAGTAACCTCAGATAGGCAGATGACACCCCCTTTATGGCAGAAAGTGAAGAGGAACTAAAAAGCCTCTTGATGAAAGAGTGGAGAGGGAAAAAGTTGGCTTAAAGCTCAACATTCAGAAAACGAAGATCATGGCATCTGGTCCCATTGCTTCATGGCAAATAGATGGGGAAACAGTGGAAATAGTTAGAGACATTATTTTGGAGGGCTCCAAAATCACTGCAGATGGTGATTGCAGCCATGAAATTAAAAGACACTTGCTCCTTGGAAGAAAAGTTATGACCAACCTTGACAGCATATTAAAAAGCAGAGACATTACTTTGTCAACAAAGGTCCACCCAGTCAAAGCTATGGTTTTTCCAGTAGTCAGGTATGGATGTGAGAGTTGGACTATAAAGAAAGCTGAACGCTGAAGAATTGATGCTTTTGAACTGTGGTGTGGGAAAAGACTCTTGAGAGTCCCTTGGACTGCAAGGAAATCCACCCAGTCCATCCTAAAGGAAATCAGTCCTGAGAGTTCATTGGAAGGACTGATGCTGAAGCTGAAACTCCAACACTTTGGCCACCTGATGTGAAAAAGTGACTCATTTGGAAAGAGACTGATGCTGGGAAAGATTGAAGGCGGGATAATCCACCCAGTCCATCCTAAAGGAAATCAGTCCTGAGAGTTCATTGGAAGGACTGATGCTGAAGCTGAAACTCCAACACTTTGGCCACCTGATGTGAAAAAGTGACTCATTTGGAAAGAGACTGATGCTGGGAAAGATTGAAGGCGGGAGGAGAAGAGGACAGCAGAGCATGCGATGGTTGGATGGAATCACCAACTCATTGGATATGAGTTTGAGTAAACTCCGGGAGTTGGTGATGGACAGGGAGGCCTGGCATGCTGCAGTCCATGGGGTCACAGAGTTTGACATGACTGAGGGACTGAACTGAACTGAACTGAACAGGTATAAAGGTATAAAGTTAGAGATATGTGTTCTTAGTATCTATTATGGAGAAGGCAATGCAACCCACTCCAGTACTCTTGCCTGGAAAATCCCATGGATGGAGGAGCCTGGTGGGCTGCCATCTATGGGGTCGCACAGAGTCTGACACGACTGAAGTGCCTTAGCAGCAGCAGCAGCAGTATCTATTAATTGCTGGAATTAGTGACCCAAAATTGTGAATACTTTCCAGATTTGGAGGAATTAACCTGATTAGGGGGTACAAAAGGGTTGAAGATCCTACCTGACGGCACATTCAGGAATAATGGAGGAAAAGGCTTTGATGCAAATTAAAGGAAGCTGACGGGAGGGGAGACCAGCCTCTAACTGGTCACCCTGTGTAGGGGACCCAGCCCTAGCTGGGACCTGGATGGATGTCCTCAGACACAGGATGACCCATGCTGGGCAGTTCCTGTCTTTAGGAGGCTGACTGCAGGTCCAGCTGGGTTCAGCTGGGTCGGAGGCTCACTTCCTGGGAAGTGAGTCTGGTCACTTCCGGACTAGTTCACGGCGGAAGTCGTGGGAGGCCGGCTGCTGGTATACCAGAGCAGAAATTGACTCAACATAAGAGGCATGGTCCTGCAAACCCCGCCGGGAAACACCAGTCCCCAGGCCTTCAAACAGTCAGCTGGGGCTCAGAATGATTACATGGCCTGCCTGAGGCCACATAGGCAGGAAAGGATTGAGTCCCGGGTCCGAATGACGCTGAAGTCCGTGTTCTTCCTTTCCTAAGCAGCCCCCATGCTTCTGTGGAGACCTAGGAGGTATCTGTCCTAGAGCCCCGCTCATCGCTGGCACCTGTGGCTCCCCGGTGGTCAGTCCATTGAGTATTAGGGAGGGGACCATAGAGTTCAGCCAGGGCTGCCTTCTGTTGGCTGGGCTATTCATGGGACTGTTTTGCTTTGATTCAACTCCCAGGGTCTCCAGATTCCTTCTTGACCTGTAGAGTGTCCTGGGACCAGGTGGCTTGACCAGCACAATCACTTGTATGATTGAGCCAAGACTGGGAGAAAATGACCTCTCTTAAGCGACCAGCCTTGTCCAGCCTCACTCATATACTGCTTCCCACACAGGAACAGAAGCGCTCCATGCCTCCCGCAGCCTTGGAGACAATCTATGTCTCGTATCAGTCAGCTCAGTTCAGTTCAGTCCCTCAGTCATATCTGACTCTTTGGGACCCCACGGATTGCAGCACGCCAGGCTTCCCTGTCCCTCACCAACTCCCAGAGCTTGCTCAAACTCCTGTGCATCGAGTTGGTGATGCCATCCAGCCATCTCATCCCCTGTCGTCCCCTTTTCCTCCTGCCTTCAATCTTTCCCAGCATGAGGGCCTTTTCTAATGAGTCAGTTCTTTGCATCAGGTGGCCAAAGTATTGGAGCTTCAGCTTCAGTGTCAGTCTTTCCAATGAATATTCAGGACTGATTTCCTTTAGGATTGACTGGTTTGCTCTCCTTGCAGTCCAAGGGACTCTCAAGAGTCTTCTCCAACACCACAGTTCAAAATCATCAATTCGTCGGCAGTCAGATTTCTTTATGGTCCAACTCTGTTGTTGTTTTTTTAAATAAGATTTGCAATTCTAGTTTACACCGAAGTGTCTTTGCATCTGGAGAAAGACCCATTAGCAGAGACGTGAAGGCCCTCGGCCGTCTGCAGTGCTGGAATGGGTGGTAATAATTGCTTTCTGGTACAACTCCCTAACTAGGCAGGCTCTCTGAATAATCAACAGCACCCTGTCTCTATAGCCAAATATAATTCTCTGTGTATTTGATAAGCTATTATCCTTCACTGAATACTCACAAGTCTTTAATTAGCCAAGACCCCCACTGTTTCTCAGGGAAGGAAAACTGAGTAAACTTTCAAATTTCTGTGCTCCTTCTGTGCCTTAGCAATGGCCCCAGGATGGCTATTGTCAGTTAAATACGGAATGCAAGATCAATTATATTCTCCTATTTATATTTTCCAGTTTAAAAAATGCTTATTCAATGTATTTAAACTAAAATAAATAACCAATTCACCCATTTCTTCCACTTTGCCACCTCCCACCTCTTACAGCCATCAGCCTGTTTTCTGTATGTTGTTTTTGTCTTTTAGTTTCCACATATAAGGGAGATAATACAGTATTTGTCTTTCTCTGCCTGACTTCACTTAGCATAATGCCCTGAAATTCATTTTGTTGCAAATGGTAAGATTTTATTATTTTTTACGGCTGAATAATATTCCATTTTATATTTATGCCACAATTTCTTTATCTAGTCATCCACTGATGGCCACTTAGGTTGTTTCTATATCTTGGCTATTGTAAATGATGCTGCAGTGAACTTGGAGGTGCAGTTATCTTTTTGAATTATTGTTTTCATTTTCTTCATATAATACTCAGATTCTGATGGAATTCCTGGATCATATGGTAGTTCTATTTTTAATTTTTTTTTTTTTTGAGAAATGAATGTGGTGAGAGCACACATCATTTTCTTGTTTCTGATCTTAGAGGAAAAGCTTTTAGCTTTTCACCATTGAATTTGATGTTAGCTATGTACTCCTTATACGTGGCCTTTACTATGTTGAGGTATGTTCCCTCCATACCTGCTTTGTTGAGTATTTTTATCATAAATGGATGTTGAATCTTGTCAAATGCTTCTTCTGCATCTATTGAGATGATCATATGATTTTTAGCCTTCATGTTTTTAACATGGTGTATCATTNTGTACTCCTTATACGTGGCCTTTACTATGTTGAGGTATGTTCCCTCCATACCTGCTTTGTTGAGTATTTTTATCATAAATGGATGTTGAATCTTGTCAAATGCTTCTTCTGCATCTATTGAGATGATCATATGATTTTTAGCCTTCATGTTTTTAACATGGTGTATCATTGACTGATTATTGAACCATCATTATATCCCCGGAATAAATCTCACTTGATCATGCGGTGTGACCAAAGGTATTGTTGAATTCTGTTTGCTAATATTCTTTGAAGAATTTTGTATCTAGGGTAGTCAGAGATATTGGCCTGTAATTTTCTTGTTTTGTGGCATCTTTTGTCAGGGTAACAGTGGCCTTGTAAAATACATTCTAAAGAGTTCCCTTCTCAAAAATTTTTTGGAAGAATTTGATAAAGATTGATCATATAATAGCTGTTCTTTGAATGTTTGGTAGAATTCACCAGTGAAGCCACCTGGTCTTGGACTTTTGTTTGTTGCGAGTTTTTTTCGTTTGTTTGTTTATTTTGCTGATTCAAACTCCTAATCTTCTTGCTAGCAATTAGTCTGTTTCATTTGAGATTTTCACTTCAGATTTTCTGTTTCATCATGATTCAAGCTTTGTAGATTGTATGTTTCTATTAATTTACCCATTTCTCCTTGGTTGTCCAGTTTATCCATTTCATCTAGTTTGGCATATAATTGTCCACAGCAGTCCCTTCTGGTCCTTTGTGTTCTGTGGTATCTCCTCTTTTATTTCTGATTTGAGTCCTCTTTTTCTTTTGCTGAATCTGCTAAAAGTTTGTCAATTTTGTTTATATTTTCTAAGTACCAGTTCTTAGTTCCACTGATCTTTTCTACTGTCTTTTCAGTCTTCATTTCATTTATTTCTGCTCTAATTTTTGTTCCTTCCTTCTTTCTACTAATTTTGGGCTTCATTTGTTCTTTTTCCTTCTAGTTCCTTGGGGTGTACGGTTAGGTTGTTTGAGACTTTTCTTGTTTCTTGAGGTAAGCATTTATTGCTAAGAACTTCCCTCTCAGAACTGCTTTTACTGCATTTCATAAATTCTGGTGCGTTTCACTTCCGTTTTCATTTGTCTCAAGGTGTTTCCGTCTCTCTTTTGATTTTTTCTTCAACTCATTGGCCATTTGTCACCTGTTTAATCTCCACATTTGTGAGTCTTCCAGTTTTCGTGTGATTAGTTTCTAGTGTCACACCACCATGACTGAAAAAAATGTTTAATATGACTTCAATCCTCTTATGTTTGTTGAAATTTGTTTTACAGTCCAATATATGATTTATCTTGGAAAACATTTGCTGATTTTCTGGGTAGATGACCTGTCCATTAATGTAAACAGAGTGTGTTAAAGTCCCTTCCTATTATTGTATTGTTGTCTGTTACTCCTTTTGAAAGTGAAAGTGAAAAGTGAAGTCGCTCAGTCGTGTCTGACTCTTTTGAGACCCCATGACCTGTAGCCTACCAGGCTTCTCGGTCCATGGGGTTTTCCAGGCAAGAATACTGGAGTGGGTTACCATTTCCTTCTCCAGGAGATCTTCCCCACCCAGGGATTGAACCTGGGTCTTCTGCATTGTAGGCAGACGCTTTACTGTCTGAGCCACCAGGGAACACCCTTTAGGTCTGTTAATATTTGCTTTGTATATGTTAGTGCTCCTATGTTGGGTGCATAAATATTTACAAATGTTATATCCTCTTATTGGATTGACCCCTTTATTGTTATGAGATGCCTTTGTCTCTTATTACAGTCTTTGTTACAAAGTCTGTTTTCTCTAAGTATAGCTACTCCAGCAGTCTTTTAAGTTCCTATTTGCATGAATGTCTTTTTCCATTTCTTCCCTTTCAGTTTATGGTATATCTTTACATCTAATGTGTGTCTCCCTAAACCTAAATTACAGTTATTTTGGCATTCAAAGTGTACACACAAGGTCAACTACAGCCCTGACCCCCACCCCCACCCCCACTCTCACTATTCCACCTCCCGGCCCCGCCCCAGACCCCGCCTCCACCACACAGCTCCGCCCCCATCGCCCGGCCCCGCCCCAGGCCCCGCCTCCATCGCCCGGTCCCGCCCCTAGCCCCCGGCCCGCACTCACTCAGGGCGCTCCCGGAGCTCCGAGGCCCGGCCCGCTGCTGGCGGCGCTGCTGCATAAAACGGACGCTGTTGCGCCGATAGGTGTCCTGGCTGAGGCGCTTCCGTGACCGCTGGTGGATGCTGTGAGCGTTGCGGATGGACGACCTGGATCCAGCAGGAGGGGGACTTTGGTTAGCGCCCCGCGTACGCACCCTTGCCGCAGCCCTACCCGAGGGGACTCTCATGGCCAACCCTGGGGTCCAACGACTAGGCCGAGGAAGGGCAGCCGGTGCAGGGAGTCCTGCCCAGCCCCGCGAGGCATGAAGGCTACTGCCCCTCCCCGACACGGACCCCCTGCCCTGACTCAGAGCCCAGGCCCATTTGTCACCCGCCTTTCCCCGCCGGCCTTCAGCCTACCCCCTCTACTGGAACCCTCCGGCCTGCCCCAACCCTCAGGAGCCATCCCAAGGACGGTGGGCATCGGTGCCCCCACTTCCGTCTCACTGCCCTGCTGCCCTTGTCCCGGCCCCACAGTGTAGGAGGCCAGCGCAGCCTTCGCTCAGGGAGAGGGCTGGCACCCCGTCTCCCTCGCCCTAGCACTGTCAACCTAGGGCCTGGACCCACAGAGGGAAGCCGTGGTACACCCTCCTCAGCCCCGCCCAGCCTGCCCCCACTGCCCCGGGGACCCTTGCTCACCTGCGGGGCGGCGCCCCCCGGCTCTTGATCTGGCTTTGGGCCTGGGCTACATCCTGCCCTGCCTTCTGCAGGTACATGGATGGAAAGTAACCTGTGACGTCTTCTTTCCTGTAACAGAGGCAGCCCCTGAGGTCTGGGCAGTCGCGGCAAGGGCTGGAACCTCAGATAGGGGGTCAAGGGTCCCTTAGGGTCATCTGGGGTCAAGGCAGCTGAGAGGTTGCAAACACAGCATCCAACACCAGCCCCTGCACCTGTGTGCCTCAATTTCCTCATGGGTGTGACACAGGCCTTCCTAGTTGTGACGCTGAGAAGAAGAGCGCGAATTAGCAGATCCAGCTCTCATGGGACAGATGTTTGCTATGAAACCTCTGCAATCTTGTATTTGTCAGTTTTTTCTCTTATATAAGGTGATGGTCTCCTGTGTCCTAAGAAATCTTTGCCCACTTCCAAGTTGACAAGTTCCCTTATGCTTTCTTCCAAAACCTTCTTAGTTTGGGGTTTTGTGCTTGGTAAAACCTGCGATCCATCCCAAATAAAGGTGTATGGTGTGAGGCAGGGTCAAGGTTCATTTCCCACCACCCCTCCCAGGGATATCCAGTTGTTCCAGCACCATTTGTTGAGAAGATTTTTCTTCCCATTCTTACTACTACATTTGGGAGTAAAAAAAAAAAAAAAACAGTAGTCTTTGCATGCTACAGACTTTACTCAGTAAAACTCACTCTTCTTGGCTGGTGGGAGACTCACAAATGCCTCCGGAGTGCAAGATGGGGGCTCACTGAATTTGAGTTTAAAAACTAATTCACTTTGCTGTGCAGCAGAAACTAACACAACATTGTAAAACAACTTTCACCAATAAAAATAAATAAAAGTTGGAAAAATCCTGTCTCCAGGTCTTCAGTGGAAGGCCACGCCGATGAGGGGTATTGTGGCCACAAGCTCATGGGAGTCATGGGTGGGCGCTGTGACTCCAGGCTTGGCAATCACGTGTAAGACCCCAGGACTTTGCTTTCCCCAGCATCAGGAAAAACTAGTATTCTTACATTCATTTGAAGGAATGAACAGATGAAAATTACAATGAAGGATTTAAGAGGAAAAGGGAGGACAGGGTCTGCTCCAGTGGCTGTCAAATATAATAATTCATTCAGGGACTTCTTCTGGTGGTCTAGTGGTTAAGAATCTACTTGCCAATGCAGGGGACACGGGGTCTATCCCTGATCCACCACTAAAGCACTGCTAATGCCTGAGCACCTGGAACCCGGGCTCTGCAACAAGAAGCCACCGCAGCTAGAGAAAGCCTGCGTGCCCCAACAAAGACCCAGAGCAGCCAAAAGTAAGTAAAAAATCTTTATAAAATGGTATTGTGTTTTTTAAAAAATATTAATTAATACAATTAATTGTGTTGCTGGAGAATGAATAGATGGACTGGACGTGACCCCAAGTCACAAAGGAAAGAGGAAGTGCCCACTCAGACAAGGACACCGAACCCCGCGATACGAGCAGGCTGGGATGGAAGCAGTCTGCTTCCAAAATGGAAACAGCCCAGAGAGAGGCAGTGGCGTGGCCTACCCAGAGTCACACAGTCAGGTCAGCACTGAGCGTGCACAGGTCCAGCCTTGGGCCAGGCTGACTCTCAGGACAGATGCAATGAGAGGGAGTGGGGCGGAGGGGGGGGGGGCACGACTCTCCTACCTGATGACCCACCAGCCATCCAGGAGCTTATGAATGACCTCAATGGCTTCACCCTCCTCCAAGGACATCTCGTCCTCCAGTACAGCTGTGTAGGCTTTGATGGTGATGTAGGGCTCACCT
This sequence comes from Oreotragus oreotragus, assembly GCA_006410675.1. Taxonomy (NCBI): domain Eukaryota; kingdom Metazoa; phylum Chordata; class Mammalia; order Artiodactyla; family Bovidae; genus Oreotragus; species Oreotragus oreotragus. The sequence goes on from SJYX01013596.1 coordinate 589,160, forward strand.
GAAGGGGGAGAGGTATAGTGAGGAGGTCCACCCAGCACATGGCTCGCCGCCCTTCCCCTCCTCTCTGGGCCTGGGGCTTCCTCCAGCTGGAGCTCAGGACACCATCTCCTCCAGTTCTCCCCACTCCTCCTGGGGGCACCCTGGACTTCGGTCCTCTGCCTGCTCTATTCAGGGGAGCTCGCCCACTCCCACCCACCACCATCCACACCAGAGGCCAGGAGCTCCCATGACCCCAGAGGCCTGGCCAGCCACCTGCACACAAGGAGTGGCCAGACAGGAAGTGGGGAGGAAGAATACCCATCCAGTGGCACTTGAGCCATCACTCCAGCCCACTGTTCACATGTGTGGACCACTACCAGCCCTGTGTACACATCTTGCCCAGTTTTTAAAGAGAAGCCACAAATCCACATAAAATTGTAAACTTTCTATTAATATTTGAAGATACGGGCAACCAAAACTTTAAATCAAACCCCACATGGGCCCCCTCCAACCCAGCAGCTGCCCATTTTCCCATTCTAGTCAGCCACGATACCCCCCTCTACAAGCAGCCCTCCTTCCTGAGCCTCAGGTTGGCTCACGGTACTGCTTCCCACTGGACCCGACCCCAGGCTGGCAGCCACCACATGTCCCAGATTGACCTCATCACCCTCTTTCCTCTATTCTACCTCCTGGTTCCCCCGTCCTGACCAAAGGCACCACCTCCTGCCCCAACCTAGACTCGGGGGTGTCAGCCCTGCCTCCATCTCTGCCCAAGCCCTCAGTCATGTCTGACCCCAAAGCAGTCACTCTGGCTCCTCAATATTCCTGAGCCCCTCCTGCCCTTCCTCCCATCCCTGCAGCTGGGGAGGGCAGCAGGTACCTGCATAGTTGGGTTCTGGGTCCTCAGCTTCATCAGGACTGTCCAGAGGCTCCAAGTAGGACGCTGGGACCCAGCCACGCTTTGTCTTCATTTGGCAGAACCACCAGCCTGTGCCAGGGATATGGGCAAGTAAGCCTGGGTGGGTCTGGGAGCCTCCCTCAGCCATCACCGGGTGGGGAAGGGTGAGGACAGTCAGACGCAGACACACAGACATCCAACGGTCGCATTCAGACTGATTCTGTGTGTGTTCAGTCGCTCGGTGGTGTCCGACCCTTTGCGACCCCCTGGACTGTAGCCTGCTAGGCTCCTCCGCCCATGGAACTTTCCAGGCAAGAATACTGGAGCAGGTCACCAATTCCTACTCCAGGGGATCTTCCTGACCCAGGGATTGAACCCGCATCTCTTGCATCTCCTGCATTGGCAGGCAGATTCTTTACCACTGCGCCACCTAGGAAGCCTGTCACCTCCACCACATTCCATGCCAAAATTACACACACCGGGACACAGAGGACCACAGAACTACAGCTCAGAGTCCACTTCATAGGTGTAATGAGAAGTTCACCTGCCCACCCGGCTGTATCCCGCACAGATGCTCCGTCACGGCCCCGAATGTGTGCAGATCCCCAGGCCGCCAGGGGGCGCGCTCTCAGAGAGAGGGTGAGGCCCCCCCGCACCCCCCACCCCCGCTCCGCCCCGTATGGGGAGGACCGCCAGGGCCCCTGCAGGAGCCCGAGCCCCGCTGTGGGCCAGGCGGGGAGGAGACCCAGGGCTGCTCTCCGAGCGGGCAGAGCCTTGGTGGGGGTGGCCCGGGGCCCGGGCACCAGGAGAGGGAGGTCCAGGCAGGGCGAGGAGACTGACCGCTCTGGTTCTTCTCCACGACGTCCACCACGTCACCCGTGGCCAGCGCCATCTGGGAGCTCGAGCCCTTCTCGTAGTCAGCGATGGCGCGGTACGTCTGCAGGATGATGGGGCCCGTGATGTCTGGGCAGAGGGAGGGCAGGGTGAGTGGACACGGTGGGCGCCTCCTGCCGGCTCTCCCCTGCGGGCCCCGCGTGGATCGCCAGGACAGGAGCTCATGTCCTGTCCCCACCCAGCTCCAGGCAGGCCGGGGGTGGACACGCCCTGCGTACTGGAAAGCAGCGGAGACAAGCTAGGCTTCGCAGCCCTGCACCTATCCAGCGCCTTCTGTGTGCCAGACGCCGGCCGCACGCTTTACACGCGCGCTCTCTCATCTGATGAGGTCTGCAAGCAGCCTTTCTCAACATTAATGTGCACAGCGGACTTCCCTTGCGGTCCAGTGGCTAAGAATCCATGGATTCAATGCAGGGTCCCTGGCTTTGATCCCTGATCAGGGCACTAGATCCCACATGCTGCAGCTAAGAGTGTGCATGCCTCAACTGTGCTGCCAAATGAATAAATACATATTTTTAAAAAACCTTTAATGTGCAAACAAATCACCCAGGGATTTGGCTGAAACACAAGCACTGATTCCATAGGTAGGACCTGAGGGTCTGTATTTCTAACCAGCCCCCAGGTGATGCTGCAGCTACCTGTTAAGCATTGACTTGTATCCACCCTTACCACCAAATTCATATATTGAAGCGCTAATCCCCAGTACCTTAGAATCTGAGTGTATTTGGGCCACTAAAGGCCACTTTTGCCCCCAAATCTGATCATTCATTCAGCCAGAACATTCCCTGGCTGTCGGAAGCCAGGGTCTGTGCTTGGCGCTGCAACACAGAAGTGAGCTCCCAAAACTCCAACTTTTTTTTTTTTTACTTTTTAGCCATGCCCACAGCATGTGGGATCTTAGTGCCCCAACCAGGGTTTGAACCCACACTCCCTACACTGGAAGTGCAAAGTCTGAGCCACTGGACACCAGGGAAGTCCCAAGACCCCAACTCTTTAGTGCAGCCGCCAAGATCCTTCACAGCTATTCTCATCTCCTGCTCTTTTCCCTGCATACCCCAAGCTCAGGGTCCCTGGTCGTGTCAACAGTCCCTGAGGGTGACCACGCTGGGCTGCCCCCAGCCTCTCACCCGCAGCGTTGCTCTTGCTGTCTTTGGGCATCAGGTATGTCTCTGGCTTTTTCACCCTGCAGCAGAGAACAGTCTGGATTAGACCACTGGGCTTCCCCCTGGGATGCTCAGGACAGACCTACAGAAGAACTTCCCAAGACAGTTCCCAAAAGGAACGTGGGAAATGGGGGCTACGGCAGAGAGAGGGTAGTGGCTGGACTGGGAGGAAGGGGCTTTGAAGAAAGAAGGAGCTGTTCAGAGCCCGAGGGGGTTGCCCAGCTTCCTGCAGACCCAAAGGAGAAGGCTTGTAGCCCAGCTCCCTTCTGCTGGAGCCTCGAGAGAGAAGCCAAAGGGGGTGGGTGCCCTGTCCCACAGGGGCCGAGGGGAGCTGCCCTGCCTGGGACCAGGGTTGTGTTCAGGGGTCCATAAGCACTAGCTGGGGCGCTGCTGTCTGTCTATGGCAAACCCTCTCCTCCAGGCATCCCCTGGCACTCAGTACCAGAGAGGACAGAGAGAGGGACCTTCTGCAGCACATTCCCCTGAGATCTCACTCAGCTCCTCTGATGCTATTCATGCGGGGCCCTGTGTCCAGGAGACCCCTAGGGCGAGGACAGACAGAGAATGAGATGGCAAAGGGGAGGAGGGGCTTGAGACACGCCCAGGAATGAACAGAGTCCACCAAGCCCCATCTCCTCTCGGGGGCTCCTCCCTTCCCAGTTTATAAGCACTTTCCCAGGCACCCGCTCCCGCATTTGGCCCTCAGCACTGGCTCACAGTTGGGGAAGCTGCTTTCAGAAGGCTCCAGGTCCCATGGCCAGGCAGAGCCAGGACAAAGACTGAGGACCTAGGACCCCCAGCCCAGTGTGCCTCCTCCACCCCACTCCCAGCATCCTGAGGTTCAAAGGGGTGCAGGTAGAAACCTGGCAGGGATGCTGAGGGTGTCCTCCTTCACTTTCTCGCTGTGTGACTTTGGGCAAGTCGCTTGCCCTCTCTGATCCTCAGGCTCTTCCTGTGTAACATGGGGAAAGCCCTGCCCTCTCCAGGTTGAGCCAACCACCCCTTCCCTCTCCCACCACTCACTGGCTGTCTGTGGGGAGCTTGAGGTCGTCGGGGCGCACCTTGAAGAAGTTGAGGAGGTGCGGGCAGCGGGAGATCTTGACAGGCAGGCTCATGAGCGCGCTGCAGTACTCGGTAAGAGTGCCCTGGCGGCTCTCGGCCACCCGCTGCCCATCAAACCACCGCGGGGCTGGCGGGACCAGGGAAGGACACCAGAGGACCAGTGAGCATACTTGCAAGGTCAAGTCCGGAGACGGTGGGAGTGGAGGGGACAGTCAGAGGGTAGACGAGGGGATCCGGGGCAGGGGAGCCCACCCCGCTGACTCAGCCCCACTCCTCACCTGGCAGGTGCGGGATGATCCTGTTCTCTGGGTTGATGTCCCCCGCCTCAATAGGAAACATCTCCTTTAAGATTTTCTGGACAGAAAAGCAGGCACGGAGGACTCTGTGTTATTAGAGCATTGTAAAGGCACAGAATTGGACACGACCTAAACACTTTCCAATCGCTGGGGCTAGAAGCTGCAGTCCAAAGAGTCGGACGCAACTTAGCGACTGAACAACAAGAAAGAAGCTTCTGGTGGCATGTTGGGTTCTTCTTTCTCTCCTGCCTCACATCAACCCACCAGCCAATCCTTTTGGCTTGGCTCCCCAAATCTGTTCAGAATCTGATCCTTCTCACTATGCCCGCTTCTGCCTGGTTGATTATTACAACCTTCTTAGGTCACTGCTCCCTCTCTCCTGGGCTGTCCTCAATTCACCATCCAGAGGCATCCTCTTAAAACCCAGGTTGGATCCTATCTCTCCTCTGCTCCCTCCCTCCCTCCCTCAGAACACTTTCTGCCTCTCAGCTCACTCAGAATGGAAACAAAGGCTGTGTTATTCCACATGGTGCCACGCGACCTGCCTCTGCCTGCCTTGCTCAAATTTCTCCTGCCACCACTCTCCCCCTGTGCCCTCCGCCCCAGCCACCCTTGGAAGCTCCAGGCCCACTCCTGCCCCAGGGCCTTTGCATGTGTTATCCCCATTCTTCCCTCCCGCCCATGCAGATCAATAGCGCATTCTCTCCCTCTCTCCCTCTTTCTCCCTCTTCAAGTCCTTGCTCAGCTATTTCCCCCTCACAAGACCTCCTTCCTGACAACTGCCTCTCCTTCTCTCATCCTTCCCACCTCCCCTCCCTGCTCTATTTTGCTGCTTCTAAGGACCATCTAACACACTATAGAAATTACTTATTTTGTTTGTTTGTCTGTTATCCTGACTTCTCCACTGGAACATAAGGTTTACAAGGGCAGGCCAGGATTTGCACCTGTTTCTTATACCTTTCAGCAGTATTGCCTACTAATCAAGAAGAATGTGCTTGGCACTTAGGTGCTCAATAAATAGTGGTTGGATGAATGAATGAGTCCACCAGGTAATAAAGGGGCCTATCCTGGGACTTCAGTGGCAGTCCAGTGGTTAAGACTCCATGCTTCCACTACCGGGAACGTGGGTTGAATCCCCCAACAGGCAACTAAGATCCTGCATGCCACGTGGCTTGGCCAAAAAGTTAAAAAAAAAAAAAAAA